>VZQC01013819.1:80536-96353 GCA_009823505.1 Rhizomys pruinosus
CCAAACCACTCCCTCAGAAAGATCCTTCCTTTCTGTAGCCATACCTGTACACTTGCCTCTCTGGACATACTATCCACAATTCAGATTTGGGTTTTGAAGTATACAATTGAATCCTTAATTAGTGTAAACTCAGCTGATTTGTGTCCACTCAGGATTAGCAATATTGAACCTATGTGGATTAAAACTCCCCAATCATTTGTTTCTAGTTATAATTCTCTGAAAGTTGTATCAAGTAAATGTAAACCTGTATTAAAATTTCAGTATTCAGTTAATTAAAATTTGTGAATTTTGTCAATACTGTCAGAATCAGAATGAAATTAATTTATAAAATGAAGTAAATGTATAAATGCACTTAAATTTACATTAATCAGTAAAAAAGACAAACCAGTATTGCAAGCTATTCAATTTTCCCTACCTGTTTTACATAAAGATACTTGCTGAGACCTAACACCCAAGCTGACCCACTCCTAACTCCCCATGAGTCAAGGCAAGGAGCAATGCAGAAGTGGCTATGGACACTCTACAGGTAGACTTGTCTTTTCTGCAAACCTCTTTATTTCAAATCTCATGCAATTTTCATGCAAATCTCTTGCATGTCTTATGCAAGTCTCACTTTATCGCCCTGTGTTTCAAGCTTATATAGTGAAAAGCCAGGGATCTCAGAAAGTGTGTGAAAAGGGCCAGGATTCCAAGGATTGTGCCTCAAACAAAGAGGATGAAGGGAGAAAGATTCAGTGATAAGCTTTGGGTGAACTAACACTTTGGGGGAAGGCAGTTAACCCTTAAGACCGTACAGAAATCTCAGTAAAAGCAGAAAAGACAGTTAGCAATAACAGAATGCACTTAGGTAGTAATGAAAGTATCCACTAACTAGAAGGGGGTAGACACTAAATAAAAGAGGCTGTCCTAAGATGATTTTCCCTTGGAACAAAGGAGGAATTCAGAGCTTGGAAGTTGTATCCCATTTGGTTTTCCAATTTACAGAACCTTGCGTGTGCACTGTTTTAGTAGCCCATCCCCTGTCTGGGTTCCAGGCTGCTTCTCAGAAGTTCCCGAACTCTGTTTTATTCAGTCTCCAGCAGATACTGAAAATTTCTTGCACAATTTTCACTTTCCTTTAATGTATATAAATGCTCTATAAATGACTCTATACTAGAAGCCAGTCACCCCTTTTGCCTCATATGCCTCATCACAGGTCAGGCCTTGACCCAAGTCCTTGTTCTGTAGGATTGTTGGGAAGACTTAGCTTTTCCCACTGGCTTGTGCTTTAGAATGCACTGAGTTTTCAGTGAGCATGTTGATGTTTTCATGTAAAATAGCATTAACTTTAACACTTCTGGAGAAAGAATTCCCTGGATCATATCTAACTCACATAATAAACTAGAAAGCAAGCTGGTACTGATCTTGGAGATATATCTCAGCTGACTAGATTTCATAGCACTAGAAGGTGCTACAGGTCACTAATAGAGAAAGGTAAAAGCCATCCTTGTCCAGCTATAAATCCTAGGAGCTACAGTGACAAACTTCTTGGCAAAATATGCACAATGATGCAATATTGGTATGAATATTATGGGAATAAGAAATCATCTTCTAGATTGGATTTGAGGGATCATTCCTCAATGTAATCAAAGCCATATACAGGAAACCCACAGCCAATATCATCCTAAATGGGGAAATTACAGAAACATTCCCTTTAATGGTAGGAACTCAGCAAGGCTACCCCTGTCACCACTCCTCTTCAATATAGTGCTTGAAACACTTGCTAGAGAAATAAGGCAAGAAAAGGAAATTAAAGGAGTACTAATTGGAAAAGAGGAAGACAAGCTATCCATATTTGCTGATGATATGATTTTTTACTTAAGGGATGCTAAAAACTCCACCAGAAAACTCCTAGAAATGTTAACAGCTTCAGCAAAGTGGCAGGATACAAAGTTAACCTAAAATAATCAAGGGCCTTTCTTTACACCAACAACAAGCAACTGGAGAAAGAGTTCAAGGAGACCTTCCCACCCACAATAGCCTCAAAAACAATAAAATACCTAGGAACAAACCTAACCAAAGACACCAAAGATCCCTACAACAAAAAATTTTAAACCCTTAAAGAAATTGAAGAAGACATCAGAAGATGGAAAAACCTCCCATGCTCATGGATTGGGAAAATTAACATTGTAAAAATGTCCATTTTACCAAAACTCTTGTATAGATTTAATGCAATCCCAATCAAAATCCCCAAGAGTTTCTTCACAGGCTTGGAAACAAAAGTTCTTAAATTCATTTGGAGAAACAAAAGACCCCGAATAGCCAAATCAATCCTGAGTGAAAAGAGCTACACAGGAGGGATCTCTATACCAGATTTTAAACTATACTACAGGGCTATAGTCATAAAAACAGCCTGGTACTGGCACAAAAACAGACCTGTTGACCAATGGAACAAAACCGAAGATCCAAATCTGAGCACATACAATTTCAGCCATCTCATATTTGACAAGGGGGCCAAGAAACCACAATGGAGAAAAGACAGCATCTTCAGCAAGTGGTGTTGGCAAAACTGGATCACCACTTGTAGAAGAATGAAATTAAACCCCTACCTCTCGCCCTGTACAAAAGTCAACTCCAGATGGATTAAAGACCTCAACGTGAAACCCCAAACTCTGAAGGTGATAGAAGAAAAAGTTGGCAGCAGACTACAAGACATAGGCATAGGAAAAGACTTCCTAAATCAGACAGCAGCTGCACAAGAATTAAGGTCGACAATTGACAAATGGGACCTCATTAAACTCAAAAGCTTCTGTACATCAAAAGAAACAATCAAGGAAGTGAAGAGAAATCCCACAGAGTGGGAGGAAACCTTCACTGCAGAAACATCTGACAAAGCATTGATTTCCAGAATATATAAACTACTCAAAAAACAAAGAAGAAAGAAAACAAATGACCCACTCAATAGATGGAGCAAAGAGCTGAACAGAGACTTCACAAGTGAGGAATTAGAGATGGCTGAGAAACACCTTAAGAAGTCTTCAACATCACTAATCATTAAGGAAATACAAATCAGAACCACTTTAAGATATCATCTTTCTCCAATAAGACTGGCTAGGATCAAGAAAACAAATGATACTAAGTGCTGGAGAGGTTGTGGGGAAAGGGGAATAGTCATCCACTTCTGGTGGGAATGTAAACTCATACAGCCACTATGGAAAACAGTGTGAAGTACCCTTGGAAGACATGGAATGAGCTTGCCACCGGACCCAGCCATACCACTCCTGGGCATGTACCCTCAAGACTCACCCCACCACAGAGATACATGCATGGCCATGTTTATTTCAGCTCTCTTCACGATAGCAAGGAGCCGGAACCAACCCAAATGCCCCTCAACTGATGAGTGGATAGAGAAAATATAATACATCTACACAATGGAGTTCTATGCAGCAGTAAAGAAAGATGACATCATGAGCTTTGCAGGAAAATGGCTGGAGCTAGAGGACATCATGCTGAGTGAAGTAAAACAGTCCCAGAAAAACAAAGGACGAATGGTATCCCTCATCTGTGGATGCTAGTGCCAATTACCTGGTTGTAAGTATTTCTTGTGTAGGGCCCCCTGAGCTTTTGTCCAAGCAGTTGGGAGTGATGCATATAGGAAACAACAACAAGAACAACAACAGAGAGGAGTGCATCAAAGAACTGACTGAAACAGTGAACTTCTGCTCAAAACAGTCAACTTCCACATGGAGAATATTGAGAAAGACTGAGAAAGAGGTGAAAAGAGTGTTTGGCAGAATGCATGAGCTCTCGTTGGGTGGGGGGATAGGGTGGGAGACATGGGTCTAGATATGATAAAAATATATATAAATAATAAAAAAGTCAATATTGTTTTTATATGATATATCTTTAAGTACTCAAATGGGGATATTCTCAAAATAAATAATGTGTAACCTAATATTTTTTAATATTATTCATTTTTTATGTGTATGAATGTACTGTCTGCATGTAGGTTTGTGCACCCGTGTCATGCAGATGTGGTGGAGGTCAGAAGAGGGTGTCAGATTCCCCTGGAACTGGAGTTAAAAATGGTTCTCAGCCACCATGTGGGTGCTGGGGATTGAACCTGGGTCCTCTGCAAGAGCAGTCGGTGCTCTTAACCGCTAGACCATCTCTCCAGCCCCAACCTAGTAAGAATTTTAAAAGGACAATTGCTGAACTATTTTTAACATACAAAACTATAGGTTAATTACCAAATCCCCTGCTAATATGCATTGCTTGCGGCTATGTTTCACCTCACTGAAAAGTCTTTCAAACTTCAGAACAAGAAGAAGACAAGCAATTAGATATCTTCCTAGAGGAATTTAAAACTTAATATTTCCATCAATATACTTATGAGCAAAATGAAATAATTGAGATGATAATGAGAACTATGTCTCAAATGATTAAACTAATATTTTTCAAATAATGGCATATATAATTCAGGTGTTAATACATCTATGAGTTGTGGAAAATATATCTAATATATTTGTATGTCTGAGACGCATTCAGATTTCAGTTTCATGGTCAAGAAAGTAAAAATATCCCATAGATTTTGCTGTGTTGTTTTATCATTGTCATTCAGTTCCAGGAATGTTTTTATTTCATTCTTTATTTCTTCCTTGACACACTCATTATTCAGGAGAGTGTTGTTTAGTCTCCATGTGTTCCTGTAGGTTGTAGGGTTTATTCTGGTGTTGATATTGAGTTTTGTTGCTCAAAACAGTCAACTTCCTATGGAGAATATTGAGAAAGACTGAGAAAGAGATGAATAGCATGTTTGGCAGAATGCATGAGCTCTGGTGGGTTGGGGAGATGGGGAGGACACGGGTCTAGATCTGATAAAAATATATGTATAAATAAATAAATTTAAAAATAAATAAATAAATAATGTAAGATCAAAAAAAAGAAAGTAAAAATAAACTTTATTGGCTTTTTTGATGAAAATAAGTTAATGAACTCGGGAATTAAAAAAAAATATTTATTGTATGTGTAGAAATCTTTTGCCTGCATTTTTGTAAGTGTAATCATGTTGTGCAATGCCTGAAGAGGCCAGAGGAGGGCATAAGATCCCTTAGAACTGTGGTTACAGATGCACAGTTGTTAGCTACCACGTGAGTACTGGGAACAAACTAAGGTCCTCTGCAAAGGCAACCAGTGCCAACCACTGACTCATCTCTCTTGCCTCAACTCTGAGGATGTTAGAAAAATAAAGTGCTTCATAAATATATAATAGTATGGGCAAAATACTATGTTCTAAACTAGAACATACAATACACATTAAATGTATGAAACACGGGACATTTATTAATTTCAATATTTGTCATCAACACCAACAAAGAATGTCTTTTTATTCTGAAAGTTTAATTTGTATGTGGATTTAATTTATATGGTGATGTTATCATTTCTAATGCAATGAATCTTGTTTTTTGCCTTCTGTCCAAGAACCCACCTATCAGATATGTAAAAGCAGAAGCTGTGGTAAGAACAGCACATTTATATCTCTCCCAGGGAACTTTGACAAAGCACCAGCGAAGTGAGTTTTAAATTCTCCTGAAACATTGTTTGGGTCTACAATTCTATGAAAAGTATTAAAACAGGCTAGAAAACAGCTCTAAAACTAGTGAATGCTGGCTAATAGTCTCAGAACTACTTGACTCAGAATCAGCCCTTTGGTCTTCAGATCTTTTCTCCTACAAAAATCCCTTCCTTCTGTGATTAACTCAGTCCTGACAATGCCAATTGTAGATGAGCTTATTTCTAAATATATATTCTTATACCCGTGCTATAGCAATGTATAAAGAGAATGAAACTCAAATTCAAACCACAGTTTGATTAATAATCTCTGGATGAAATGTTGATGAAACTTTTTTACTATTAAGGAGAATGCACCAAGTGGTACAGAAATACAAAAAATGGAGTTCTATTATGGATTCCAGATAAATACTGACACATAAAACTTGCTAGATCAGACAGCTTGCATATTTTTGGTTTACTTGAATTATTTCATGAGAAATATAAGATAATTTTTTATTTGGGACATATCAAGGTGTGTCATGAAATATTGTCATTTCATTTTTTCCTTAAATGTAACATTGATTTTCTAAAGTTTCCAGGTCTTATTAACAGAGCTCTTTTACCTTAGTAGGTAATGTTCTTTCATTTTCTTAACATACAAAAGAGATTTTATATTTGAATAATTCCTATTATTAATCAGGTTTAATATTTACCACATAATACATGCCTCAGACTTTATCTTTGTCATAATATTTACATATTTGATTAAGATACAGGAAAATATTTTAGATATTTTTATCCCCTACATATTAGGGGTGAACACAGGTCAACATGTAAAAGAGGTTTCACAAAATTAGATATTTAAGTACCTTACAGGAACTTGATTATGAAGTGTGTCTCTAGAAAAATAATAAAATAAATTTATTGTCTCTTTGCTGTTCTATGTCCATGAAACATTCCAAATATTCTATTTTTTCATATTTATTCTTACTTTTCTATATTCCACATAGCCTACCCTGTAATATATGAAAATTATGCAAATCATTCTATAAACTAACTGTCCTAGGTGAGATCTCGTATGCTGCATACTAGCCCAGCCTAGTGAGTAGCCTGAACCTTTGACTGCCCACACTGTCCCCACACTCCCATACATAGCTCATTTCCTCCAGTTCTCATACGAACTCAAACAGACAGCATTGAGTCACATTCTCAGGCTTTCTAATGAATTAGAATCACCCTCTCAATAAAAAAAAAAAAATAACACAGAATATCTAAAGGATGGAAGGACTGTTCTACCAACTCTTTATATCTAATCTGAAACTAACCAAGTTCGGGCAACAGCAAGAACAAAACAAAATTTCCCCTACGCAGAGCTAGCAAGGAATACCACCTCAAAAACACAACCAAAAAAGTCCACACTCCCAGGTCACATCACGAACAATTCTAAAGACCAAGAAATAATCTTTGCCCCCCTCCCCAACTCCATAGTTTCATAGAAGTGTTTTAGAGAGAAAAGTAGATAGATGAACCACAGGACACAGACTTTAAAAGAACAAACATAAACATGATCAAAGAATTAAAGGAGTTAAAGAAGTCATGAACAAATTCCTCAAAGAATTAAAGAGGATGGAAGTAAACTTCTAAGTGGTCCAATCCATGGAGTCACACATACTCAGCTGAATGAACTGAATGAAATGAAGAATTCAGCTCTTAAAAGTGATTTCAATAAAAAGATAGAAACATTGAAGAAAATTCAAGCTGACATGAAGTGAAATATAAAAACCAAGTAACCCAAATAGGAAACTTAAAGAGAAATCCTTACCAATAGATTGGATCTAGAAGACAGAATATCAGGAAGTGATTATAAGGTAGAAAGTTGAGCACTCACTAATATTACTATTACTAAAGTAATATTAAAAAGTATATAAAAACTTGTAAAAGGAACATACAGGAAATTGAGACACCATTTGAAGATGGAATCTATGAATTATAATCATAGAAGAAAAATCCTGGTTTACTTTGTAGACCAACTTCAAATGAATCAAAGAAGAGAAATGCTACAGGGGCTGGAGAGATGCCTTAGTGGTTAAGAGCACTAACTGCTCTGGCAGAGGATCCATATTTCATTCCCAGGATCCACATGATGGCTGACAATTCATAATTCTAGTTCATGAGAATCCAACGCCCTCCTTTCATTTCTGCAAGGATTCACTCCAATTGTGCACTTACATACATGCAGGACATACCCTCATACACATAAAATAAAAATAGAACATTTAAAAAAATAAAATTTTCAGGCTGGAGAGATGGCCAAGTGGTTAAGAGCACTGACTGCTCTTGCAGAGGACCCAGGTTCGCTCCCCTGCACCCACATGGCAGCTGAGAACTGTCTTTGACTCCAGTTCCAGGGGAATCCGACGCCCTCTTCTGACCTCTGTGGCATTGCACAACATGAATGCACAAGCCTACATGCAGACAGTACATTCATACACATACAAAAATAAAAAAATAAATAAAAATTTAAAAAAAAGAAAATTGCCAGAAATTTAGGAAAGAAATACCCATGCAGTTATNCTCAAGTATTTTTAGCTGCAGTGTTAGATCATTCACTTGTGCTCTTTCTGTTTTTTTAATGTAGGCACTTAGAGCTATAAACTTCCCTCTTAGGACTGCTTTTAAAGTGTCCCATAGATTTTGCTGTGTTGTTTTATCATTGTCATTCAGTTCCAGGAATGTTTTTATTTCTTTCTTTATTTCTTCCTTGACCCACTCATTATTCAGGAGAGTGTTGTTTAGTCTCCATGTGTTCCTGTAGGTTGTAGGGTTTATTCTGGTGTTGATATTGAGTTTTGTTGCTCAAAACAGTCAACTTCCTATGGAGAATATTGAGAAAGACTGAGAAAGAGATGAATAGCATGTTTGGCAGAATGCATGAGCTCTGGTGGGGTGGGGAGATGGGGAGGACACGGGTCTAGATCTGATAAAAATATATGTATAAATAAATAAATTTAAAAATAAATAAATAAATAATGTAAGATCAAAAAAAAGAAAGTAAAAATAAACTTTATTGGCTTTTTTGATGAAAATAAGTTAATGAACTCGGGAATTAAAAAAAAATATTTATTGTATGTGTAGAAATCTTTTGCCTGCATTTTTGTAAGTGTAATCATGTTGTGCAATGCCTGAAGAGGCCAGAGGAGGGCATAAGATCCCTTAGAACTGTGGTTACAGATGCACAGTTGTTAGCTACCACGTGAGTACTGGGAACAAACTAAGGTCCTCTGCAAAGGCAACCAGTGCCAACCACTGACTCATCTCTCTTGCCTCAACTCTGAGGATGTTAGAAAAATAAAGTGCTTCATAAATATATAATAGTATGGGCAAAATACTATGTTCTAAACTAGAACATACAATACACATTAAATGTATGAAACACGGGACATTTATTAATTTCAATATTTGTCATCAACACCAACAAAGAATGTCTTTTTATTCTGAAAGTTTAATTTGTATGTGGATTTAATTTATATGGTGATGTTATCATTTCTAATGCAATGAATCTTGTTTTTTGCCTTCTGTCCAAGAACCCACCTATCAGATATGTAAAAGCAGAAGCTGTGGTAAGAACAGCACATTTATATCTCTCCCAGGGAACTTTGACAAAGCACCAGCGAAGTGAGTTTTAAATTCTCCTGAAACATTGTTTGGGTCTACAATTCTATGAAAAGTATTAAAACAGGCTAGAAAACAGCTCTAAAACTAGTGAATGCTGGCTAATAGTCTCAGAACTACTTGACTCAGAATCAGCCCTTTGGTCTTCAGATCTTTTCTCCTACAAAAATCCCTTCCTTCTGTGATTAACTCAGTCCTGACAATGCCAATTGTAGATGAGCTTATTTCTAAATATATATTCTTATACCCGTGCTATAGCAATGTATAAAGAGAATGAAACTCAAATTCAAACCACAGTTTGATTAATAATCTCTGGATGAAATGTTGATGAAACTTTTTTACTATTAAGGAGAATGCACCAAGTGGTACAGAAATACAAAAAATGGAGTTCTATTATGGATTCCAGATAAATACTGACACATAAAACTTGCTAGATCAGACAGCTTGCATATTTTTGGTTTACTTGAATTATTTCATGAGAAATATAAGATAATTTTTTATTTGGGACATATCAAGGTGTGTCATGAAATATTGTCATTTCATTTTTTCCTTAAATGTAACATTGATTTTCTAAAGTTTCCAGGTCTTATTAACAGAGCTCTTTTACCTTAGTAGGTAATGTTCTTTCATTTTCTTAACATACAAAAGAGATTTTATATTTGAATAATTCCTATTATTAATCAGGTTTAATATTTACCACATAATACATGCCTCAGACTTTATCTTTGTCATAATATTTACATATTTGATTAAGATACAGGAAAATATTTTAGATATTTTTATCCCCTACATATTAGGGGTGAACACAGGTCAACATGAAAAAGAGGTTTCACAAAATTAGATATTTAAGTACCTTACAGGAACTTGATTATGAAGTGTGTCTCTAGAAAAATAATAAAATAAATTTATTGTCTCTTTGCTGTTCTATGTCCATGAAACATTCCAAATATTCTATTTTTTCATATTTATTCTTACTTTTCTATATTCCACATAGCCTACCCTGTAATATATGAAAATTATGCAAATCATTCTATAAACTAACTGTCCTAGGTGAGATCTCTTATGCTGCATACTAGCCCAGCCTAGTGAGTAGCCTGAACCTTTGACTGCCCACACTGTCCCCACACTCCCATACATAGCTCATTTCCTCCAGTTCTCATACGAACTCAAACAGACAGCATTGAGTCACATTCTCAGGCTTTCTAATGAATTAGAATCACCCTCTCAATAAAAAAAAAAAATAACACAGAATATCTAAAGGATGGAAGGACTGTTCTACCAACTCTTTATATCTAATCTGAAACTAACCAAGTTCGGGCAACAGCAAGAACAAAACAAAATTTCCCCTACGCAGAGCTAGCAAGGAATACCATCTCAAAAACACAACCAAAAAAGTCCACACTCCCAGGTCACATCACGAACAATTCTAAAGACCAAGAAATAATCTTTGCCCCCCTCCCCAACTCCATAGTTTCATAGAAGTGTTTTAGAGAGAAAAGTAGATAGATGAACCACAGGACACAGACTTTAAAAGAACAAACATAAACATGATCAAAGAATTAAAGGAGTTAAAGAAGTCATGAACAAATTCCTCAAAGAATTAAAGAGGATGGAAGTAAACTTCTAAGTGGTCCAATCCATGGAGTCACACATACTCAGCTGAATGAACTGAATGAAATGAAGAATTCAGCTCTTAAAAGTGATTTCAATAAAAAGATAGAAACATTGAAGAAAATTCAAGCTGACATGAAGTGAAATATAAAAACCAAGTAACCCAAATAGGAAACTTAAAGAGAAATCCTTACCAATAGATTGGATCTAGAAGACAGAATATCAGGAAGTGATTATAAGGTAGAAAGTTGAGCACTCACTAATATTACTATTACTAAAGTAATATTAAAAAGTATATAAAAACTTGTAAAAGGAACATACAGGAAATTGAGACACCATTTGAAGATGGAATCTATGAATTATAATCATAGAAGAAAAATCCTGGTTTACTTTGTAGACCAACTTCAAATGAATCAAAGAAGAGAAATGCTACAGGGGCTGGAGAGATGCCTTAGTGGTTAAGAGCACTAACTGCTCTGGCAGAGGATCCATATTTCATTCCCAGGATCCACATGATGGCTGACAATTCATAATTCTAGTTCATGAGAATCCAACGCCCTCCTTTCATTTCTGCAAGGATTCACTCCAATTGTGCACTTACATACATGCAGGACATACCCTCATACACATAAAATAAAAATAGAACATTTAAAAAAATAAAATTTTCAGGCTGGAGAGATGGCCAAGTGGTTAAGAGCACTGACTGCTCTTGCAGAGGACCCAGGTTCGCTCCCCTGCACCCACATGGCAGCTGAGAACTGTCTTTGACTCCAGTTCCAGGGGAATCCGACGCCCTCTTCTGACCTCTGTGGCATTGCACAACATGAATGCACAAGCCTACATGCAGACAGTACATTCATACACATACAAAAATAAAAAAATAAATAAAAATTTAAAAAAAAGAAAATTGCCAGAAATTTAGGAAAGAAATACCCATGCAGTTATAAGAAGCACACAGAACACCAAATACACAAGGCCAGGAAATAAATCACATTGCCTATTATAGTTAAACCACAAAATTCAAAGAACAAAGTTATAGAAAAGTGCAAGAGAAAAATCACAAGTCACATATAAATGAAAGCATGTCAGAATAACAGTAGACTTTTCATTATAAAGTTGAAAGCCAGAGGAGCCTGGACAGTGTACTCCAAGCTATAAGTGAGGACAGATGCCCACTGTTTTGTAACAATTTCTTCTTAGTTAAAGCCTTCTGTTTTGGAGGAGAGTTTGTTTACATAGATGTTGTAAAGGGAAGTGAAATATTGCATCCTGCTGGGAAGCTTATTAAGACAGAGGTGTCCTAAGGATGGGTAAAATATTCTATCCTGCAGTAAATCCCATCATGCTCAGGACATAATTCAAAACTATAGCAAGTCCCTGAAACTGACCAGACTCATCAGGCCCTTTCTCCCCAAACATATGTAATAATAAATACAATTGGGAGGCACTCTCACAAGCTTGCAGAGAAATGGCTCTGTGGTATGGACAGTCTTCCATAAGAAGGACTGATTCTGGACATTCAATCAAGTGTCCAATATTATAGACTGTGGCTCCTCTGAAAAAACAGAGTAGCAATGGATCCAGCAACCCCTCCCAACCAGCCAGTTCAACTTGGCTGTATAAGGGGGAGTGGCTAAGGCCATATAGGCAGGTGATTCAGGGGGTGGGTCTTTTGTGCGGGGTTGTAGGGATCCCAGCTGTGGTGAACAAAAGGCAGATAAACCAAAAATCCTGTAAGTGACCCCCTCATCCATTCCTCTGTGAGGAAGCCCATTAAACTCACTAGAATTGTCTCAACTGTGGTTATGGAATCTTTCCTCTGATTGTCTATGGGAGCACAAACAAGGGTAGGGGGGAGAGGGAGGGAGAGTCTGGGCCCTAATGTGTCAGTGTTTCTCCTAGGAAGGAAATTTCTGCAACAGGCTCAGAACCACCTAGAACACCAGAGTGAGGCAAGCCAAGCTGACTGCAGGAGGCTCAGACCAACAGAGCCACCCAAGTTAGACACTTTACACACTGTTGAGCTGCCTGCAAGTTGGGCAGTGTACCCTGGGTTTCGGGTTTTGAGAGCTGTCACCCAAGCTGGCATAAGCTTTTGATGGTTCAGCTGTCTCTGAGTCATTTCTGCTCCTTTAAGTAGTACTTCATTCATAGTTCTGGAAACTACTCTCAAGAAACTGATTGGTTCACCAATTTGGACTTTGGTGGGATCCATACTTTGGGCTGTCCTTTGTTCCTTATTTGACATGAATAAACATTTGTTCATGTCTACCCAGGAATTGTGTCACACAACATGGATCCAGGCTGTTTTACCCAGCAAAACTATCTTCCATAGTTAAAACAGAATGAAAAATGAGAATAAAAGCAGTATACAAAATTTACCTAAGCATTATATAAGTAGCATTTATAAAACAATCCATGTTCATCAAACCAGCACATCAGAGTACTAGAAGTAATAATGTCCAGTAAGGAGAGAAAAAAGCATACATAACAAGTTTCATATAGATATAATTACTCAAACACAAAGTGAACTAAGAACAGCAAAAAGTATAAAAGAACAAAAGGTCAGAAGTCAACATATACCTTTCTGTAATAACTCTGAATATGAAATTACCTCAACTCCCCAATGAAACAAATCGATTAGTTGAATAGATTAAGAAACAAAATACCCCTTTTGGTGTTGTTTACTAGAAAAATCCTAAACCTGGAGTGTTGGCAAATGCCTTTAATCCCAGCACTTGGGAGGCAGAGGCAGGTGGAAATCTGTGAGTTCAAGGTTAGCCTGGTCTACATAGTGAGTTCCAGGACAGCTGGGCCTAGAGCGAGACCTTGAACTCACAAAGATCCGCTTGCCCCTGCTTCCCAAGTGCTAGGATTAAAGGCGTGTGCCAACATGCCCGGTGAATATTTTTTTTTCATATATGAGAGAATGCTTAAAATATGATGAGGGGCTAGTCAGCAGGCCTGGGAAGGGGATGGGAGTGGAGTAATGGGGGAGACTGTGATCACATTATATTGTATTGATGTTTGAAATTGTCAATGTTTTTAAATTATTACGTGGGTTTAAATTAGTTCATAAATAAATACATTACAAAAATAAGGAAACGAAAAAAGTGACTGATTATAAATACTCTTCTATAAAGTCAGCATTAACCTAATAATAAAATTATTAAAAGACGAACCAAAATAAAACACTACAGGCTAATATTCTGAATAAATAAAGTAAAAAAAACTCAATAAAATACTTTCAGCCCAAAGATAGGCATATATCAAAAACATTATACACTATCATCAAGTTGGATTTATCCCATCGAATGTGGGGGGGGTTATTAAATATAACAAGTGTAAGTCAATATATGTAATAAGTCATAAAATTGGCTTTAGAAACAAAAGTCAAATGATTATATTGATAAATGTATAGCAGGTCTTTGGCAATACCCATCATGCCTTATATGATAAAAGTCCTAGACAGAATAGGACTGAAGGGAGTACACGGAACTCTGATGAAATCTGTATATGACAAACCAATGGGCATGATTTTAAATGGAGAAAAACTAAAAAAAATAATTGATAACTTAAAAAAATCCATTAAAATCGGAAAAGTGACAAGCATGCCCATTATTCCCATTCTTGTTAAATGTAATGTTTGATGCCTTAGATAGAACAATTAGATAATGAAATTAAAAGGATATAAACAGGAAACAAATGAAGTCAAGTTGTCCCTTTTTGCAGATTTCATATACACGAGAGCCCAAAATTTCACCAGAAAACTTCTAAAAATGATTACTGCATTTGGCAAAACAGCAGAATGAAAAATAAACTTATAAACTCTAGTGTTCCTATGCCAATACCAAGCATGTTGAGAAAGAGATAATGGAAAATTCCAATTCACACATTCGTATCAAAAACCAATAAGGTGAGAGAACTCTACAAAGAAATCTTTAAGTCTCAGAAGAAGGAAACTGAGGAAGACACTAGAAGATGGAGAGCCCTCCCATTATCCTTGATTGCAAGAATTAGTAATTTGAAGATGACCATCATACCTAAAACGAATGACATGTTCCAAAGAAATCAGAACAAAAATCCCCATGAAATTCAGAAAACTATAAGAAAAAGAAAAAACAACAACAACAATAAAGAATAACCTATAAAAGAACACTTGAAAAAGACATCAGATCTCAAGAGATTTTCTAGAACTAGAGTTAAAAAAGCACCATGGGCACTGATTCAAAAGAAAGATGCAAAGATCAAGTGAGTAAAATAGATAACCCAAGAATGCTTGTATGGAATTACAGCCATCTGAAATTTGACAAAGATGCCAAAACACACACTTGAGGAAAGACGTCATTAAATAGTGCTGGGAAAATTGGATGCTCACATGAAGAATGAAATTAGAAGGAAAAATGAAGAAAATTATTTACACAAAAATTAACTCCAAATGGATCGAAGACTTCAATATGAAACTTGAAACAAAATGTTGAAACTGAGGTAAACACAAGCAGCACCTCACAAAACACTGGTGCAGGAAAGCACCGTCTGAAAAGGAACCCTTTGACTCAGGAATTAAGGCAAATAATTGACAAATGGTACTTCATTAAACTAATAAATATCTATACAGAATAAGAAATAATCAATTATTGAAGAGAAAGCCCACTGAGTAGAAAAGAATCCTGCCCAGCTACACACCCAACAGAGAATTAATATATAAAACATACAAAGACACTCAGAACCAAAAAACCAAATGGGGCTGGGGAGATGTATCAGTGGTTAAAAGTACTTACTCCTCTACCAAAAGATCTGGGTTAAGTTCCCAGTGCCCACATGGCAGCTAACAACCATCCTTAATTACAGTTTGGGGATCTGCCACTGTCTACCAGCTTCCATTGGGCATTGTGCCCATCGTCTATATACATGAATTAAAATAAATAACTTCAAAAAATTAGACTCTATAGAACCCCATTCTCTCTCTCTCTCTCTCTCTCTCTCTCTCTCTCTCTCTCTC
>VZQC01013819.1:99032-174032 GCA_009823505.1 Rhizomys pruinosus
TATTTTTTTTTCATATATGAGAGAATGCTTAAAATATGATGAGGGGCTAGTCAGCAGGCCTGGGAAGGGGATGGGAGTGGAGTAATGGGGGAGACTGTGATCACATTATATTGTATTGATGTTTGAAATTGTCAATGTTTTTAAATTATTACGTGGGTTTAAATTAGTTCATAAATAAATACATTACAAAAATAAGGAAACGAAAAAAGTGACTGATTATAAATACTCTTCTATAAAGTCAGCATTAACCTAATAATAAAATTATTAAAAGACGAACCAAAATAAAACACTACAGGCTAATATTCTGAATAAATAAAGTAAAAAAAATCTCAATAAAATACTTTCAGCCCAAAGATAGGCATATATCAAAAACATTATACACTATCATCAAGTTGGATTTATCCCATCGAATGTGGGGGGGGTTATTAAATATAACAAGTGTAAGTCAATATATGTAATAAGTCATAAAATTGGCTTTAGAAACAAAAGTCAAATGATTATATTGATAAATGTATAGCAGGTCTTTGGCAATACCCATCATGCCTTATATGATAAAAGTCCTAGACAGAATAGGACTGAAGGGAGTACACGGAACTCTGATGAAATCTGTATATGACAAACCAATGGGCATGATTTTAAATGGAGAAAAACTAAAAAAAATAATTGATAACTTAAAAAAATCCATTAAAATCGGAAAAGTGACAAGCATGCCCATTATTCCCATTCTTGTTAAATGTAATGTTTGATGCCTTAGATAGAACAATTAGATAATGAAATTAAAAGGATATAAACAGGAAACAAATGAAGTCAAGTTGTCCCTTTTTGCAGATTTCATATACACGAGAGCCCAAAATTTCACCAGAAAACTTCTAAAAATGATTACTGCATTCGGCAAAACAGCAGAATGAAAAATAAACTTATAAACTCTAGTGTTCCTATGCCAATACCAAGCATGTTGAGAAAGAGATAATGGAAAATTCCAATTCACACATTCGCATCAAAAACCAATAAGGTGAGAGAACTCTACAAAGAAATCTTTAAGTCTCAGAAGAAGGAAACTGAGGAAGACACTAGAAGATGGAGAGCCCTCCCATTATCCTTGATTGCAAGAATTAGTAATTTGAAGATGACCATCATACCTAAAACGAATGACATGTTCCAAAGAAATAAGAACAAAAATCCCCATGAAATTCAGAAAACTATAAGAAAAAGAAAAAACAACAACAACAATAAAGAATAACCTATAAAAGAACACTTGAAAAAGACATCAGATCTCAAGAGATTTTCTAGAACTAGAGTTAAAAAAGCACCATGGGCACTGATTCAAAAGAAAGATGCAAAGATCAAGTGAGTAAAATAGATAACCCAAGAATGCTTGTATGGAATTACAGCCATCTGAAATTTGACAAAGATGCCAAAACACACACTTGAGGAAAGACATCATTAAATAGTGCTGGGAAAATTGGATGCTCACATGAAGAATGAAATTAGAAGGAAAAATGAAGAAAATTATTTACACAAAAATTAACTCCAAATGGATCGAAGACTTCAATATGAAACTTGAAACAAAATGTTGAAACTGAGGTAAACACAAGCAGCACCTCACAAAACACTGGTGCAGGAAAGCACCGTCTGAAAAGGAACCCTTTGACTCAGGAATTAAGGCAAATAATTGACAAATGGGACTTCATTAAACTAATAAATATCTATACAGAATAAGAAATAATCAATTTTTGAAGAGAAAGCCCACTGAGTAGAAAAGAATCCTGCCCAGCTACACACCCAACAGAGAATTAATATATAAAACATACAAAGACACTCAGAACCAAAAAACCAAATGGGGCTGGGGAGATGTATCAGTGGTTAAAAGTACTTACTCCTCTACCAAAAGATCTGGGTTAAGTTCCCAGTGCTCACATGGCAGCTAACAACCATCCTTAATTACAGTTTGGGGATCTGCCACTGTCTACCAGCTTCCATTGGGCATTGTGCCCATCGTCTATATACATGAATTAAAATAAATAACTTCAAAAAATTAGACTCTATAGAACCCCATTCTCTCTCTCTCTCTCTCTCTCTCTCTCTCTCTCTCTCTCTCTCTCTCCTCTCTCTGGTACATTTCATTAAATTGGGCACAATAAGAGGAGATGCAGATAGGGGAGGGGTCTGAATAAAATCAAATTGTATGATTTGCAAACATTCAAAAAAGTTTCCAAAAATAATTTAAAGAAAACTCAGCCGGAAATTGGGTTATAAATTTGAATGAAGAGTTCTCAAAACAAGGAGAGAAAAAATATATAAATAAATATTTAAAAGTTGTTTGATGTATTTAGCACTAGGAGAAATGCATATTAAAACTACTTTAAGATTTCATCTTACGCCAGTCAAAGTGGCTAATATCAAGAAAATAAATAGAACATATCCTAGTGAAGACGAGGGAAGAGTTGGAACCTCATTTGCCATGGATGGCATTGCAAACTGCCCCTGAAACTGTAAAATACAGCGTAGAGAATTTTCCAAAAGCTAAAAATTCTTATCTGCAGTGTGACTCAGCTATACCAGTCCCCGGAATATACCCCAATGACTAGATATACGACTAGAAACATATTTGCCTTGTGATGTTCATTGAAATTCTATTTACAATAGCCAAGAAAGAGACACGATCTAAATATCCTTCAAATGATGAATGGATAAAGAAAATGAGGAATACACACACAATGGAATTCTATTCAGCTGTAAAACAATGAAATCTTGAAATAGTCAGGCAAAAGAATGGAAGTGAAAAATAATATACTAAGCAAGTTACTCCAGACCCATAAACACAAATGGTGCAGTTATCTCGTATTGTTGAACCTAGATTAGAATCCTTATATTTGAATATGTAACCTGAGATAACTACAAAATAGAACTGGACCAGGCAGGCTGAGGCCGCCATGAACCCGGAATATGACTATCTGTTTAAGCTGCTTTGGATCGGTGACTCAGGTGTAGGCAACTGGTGCTTGCTCCTTCGGTTTGCTGATGACACATACACAGAGAGCTACATCAGCACCATCGGGGTGGACTTCAAAATCCGAACCATTGAGATTATGGCAAAACCATCAAATTTAAGATTTGGAACATGACTGGTCAAGAACGCTTCCAGACCATCACTTCTAGCTACTACAGGGGCTCATGGTATCATCGTATTGTATGATGTCAGTGACTAGTAATCCTACACCAACGTGTGTTAAGGAAGTTTTCTTTTTTTGTCTTTTTTTCAAGCCAATTTTTTATTGAACTTTTTTTTTTTTTTTTAAATAGATTATTTTACAAATCAAATATAGACTGTGACCCCCTCTCTGACCCCCACCCCACCAGGAGCTCATGCATTCTGCCAAACAAATTTTCATCTTTTTCTCAGTCTCCTCGTCTCCTCGAAAATTCCTCAATGCAGAAGTGTTACTATTTCAAAGCAAATTACTGGTTCAGTCAGTTCTTTGACCCGGGCTTCTTGTTTGTTTGTTGTTCTTATTCCTTCCAAGATGCATCACTCCAAAAATATGCATACATGCATGCACATATATATAAGTTTTTAGCCATGCTCCTTTTAGGATTTTTTTCTTTATTAGGCTGAAAGTGTCATGTTTGAAGGCTCCTTCCTCACTGTGGCAAGTCCAAACCATCATCAGTCCTGCCCTTGTGCCTCCACACTGGGGTTTTCCCCGTCCCAAGGTCACCAAATGAGGCCCAGCAAGCACCACATCCTATCTTGAATCTTCCTGCACTGGTCGCCATGAAATGCAAAAGACAGAAAAAACAAAACGGGTGCTCTTTTTTGTTTTCTCTTTTTTTTTTTTTTAACTTTTGACTTTTTAGTAAGACCTCAATTTTATACCTGAAGTACAATTTCTCAGGCCCTTACTAATTATTTATTTCTGATTATACTTTCCTTTTGAAGTTTAAGGCCACACAGTTTAGACCCAGATTAACCAAGGTGTTTGTTTTCTCAAGGTTAAATTGAGATCTGGTCCTCAAGGGTCACTTCAGGTTTTTTTTTTGTTTTTTTTTTTTTAATTGTGGGCGGGGGGGGGGTTCCTGGCTTCTTCTGGTTTTTCATTTACCAGTTACATCAACTGAGGAAAGTCTGGTCTTGCTAACCCGCTCTTTTTTGAAGCATGAGTAGACTTATCTTATAGACTCCAGACACTTGCTGAAGTCCATTAGTGGATCTCCCAAGACTTCCGTGCACAGGAAGACTGTGACACATTTTGGCACACATTTCAGAGATGCCCCCATGCATGGTCCCCTGGGACTTAATTGAACTCTAAGGGCAAGGAACAAGTTTATAATACATTAATTCCCTGAGCCAAATTGGTACTGGCATCAAGTATGGTTGTTAAGCATATCCAGAAAGGCTAAGTTACCCAGCCTGATACTTTTAACTACTTGTAATATTTAAGAAAAGGCTTAGACAAAAGTTCAAGCAGCTTCGTGTAAGAAATACTAAGAAGCACTCCCTTCTTATCTTTGTGAGTTCAAGGCCAGCCTTGTCTACAGAGTGAGTTCCAGGACATCTGGGGCTACAGGGAGACCCTGTCTCAAAAAGACCAAAGAGAAAAAAAAAAAAAGAAATAATAAGAAGCACTCCCATAAAATAAATACTGTGGTTAGACATAATGTCATGACAAACTAGTTTTTTCCTCATTCCTTTGATCTTATATTACTCTAAAATATGGATGCATAACCTCCACCCATATACCAAAACTTCATAACTCTGAAAATAAATGGTAGCTTAGTTCTAGAATCTGTTAAGAGATTAGCAATATAAGAGCACATTGTTTTCAGCTCACAAGGAATATAACATTAACGTTGATCATTTCACCTTACAACTTGGTAATTGGTGCTAGCAGCCACAGATGAGGGATACCATTCATAGTTTGTTTTTCTGGGACTGTGTTACTTCACTTAACATGATATTTTCTAGTTTCATCCATTTACCTGCAAAGTTCATGGTGTCATCTTTCTTTACCGCTGCCTAGAACTCCATTGTGTAGTTGTACCACATTTTCTCTATCCACTCATGGGGTTAAGGAAGAAGGAGCTCCAAAGAGTGGCATAGTAGGATGCAGGTGTGATGACGTGGAAAGAAGGGACTTTAATTAGGGTAAAGGTATTAAGGTAATTCAAAAGAAGAGGAGAGAGATTAAGAATTTAGAAAAAGCCATATACAAAACATTATTTTATGAGCTTATGTAAAATTATATATCAAATATATGTATAATGGAATTTTAACATTTGGAGTAATAAAACTCCTGCTGAGAACCATAGACAATCTTGACAAAAATCTCAGTATCATATATGACAAACCTTCCTTTGAGTTCTTGCCTGGTAATCTAAGAACTCCCAAAGCAATTATTGCGTATTGCCATTCCCCTTGGTTTCTGCTCAGAATTTGAAGGTAAGACACTATTGTTGAAGGAACCAAAGACTTCAGATGCAGAAGTTGAAGAAATTGAACTAGAACTCTCATAGAAGCCTCTTCCATGAAGACTAAGTTTCAGAGTATTGAAAGATGCTATGCAGTCTGCATGGGAGAGAACCAGTCAATAGTTGTGAACCCTATAAACCACAATGACCAACCTAACAAGATTTCCCTAATGATGCAATACTGGCACTATTACACTGGGAGTAAAAATGTCTGTCTGATTGGAATTAAGACCTGCACAATTGTAGTGAGTTCCTGTCTGTTATTGTAAACTTGTTAAACTACAATGGCCAGAGCAATCCTAGACCCTAGAAGAGAACATATTACAGACATTTTCTTAAACCAATATAATTTCTAGCTATATTCTAAACATTTATCCCAATACAGTTAACAGTAGTTATATCTACTCATCAAAAAAGTTTTTTGGTGCAGCAAAGGGAGGCTTTTATAGAAATTCTCATCTAGTCAAAATTCTGAGAATAAGTGACAAAGTGCTCCAAAGCTAATTGCTATATCTTCAAACTAATCTCATAACTAAGATGTAAGAACACACAGAAGATGGTGTCAGGAAAGATTCTAAAGGACCAGGACACTTGATGGTAGTACCTTCTAAACTGAATATAAAATATATAGATATAATATATATAGATATATATATATATATAATATTCTAGTGTTTGGTCTTCCATGGCTGTACAACAAAGCACTCTGACTCTGCCGCCAACTTGGGGAGGAAAGGGTTTATGATTCCAGCTTAAGTCTCCTGGGTCACATTTCATGCACCGTAGGGAGCCCAAGGCAGGAACTAGGCAGGAACCTTGGAGGCAGGAGCTGAGCACAGACCACGGAGGAACAATTGCGGTTTCAACGGGGTTTGCGCCCCTGACCCATGCCCAGCCTGCCTTATACTGTACACACAACCTGCCCAGGGATAGCACCACGCATTGTGGGCCGGGCCCTCCAACACGGCAACAATCAAGATATACTCCACAGATGTGGCCGCCACAGCCAATCCAATGGAGCCAAAGGTCTGCAATCGGAGGCTCCCTCAACCCAGTGTGTGAACAAGTTTGACACAAAGCTAAATCTAGCACAATGGAATATAGTATATATAGTTATATATATATATATTATATAGATATAAAATCTAAAATAATACATGTCGAAACAAGTCCTGCATAATAATATCAGCAGTTGACATGCCAAATCAGATAAGGTAGTTTCAAAAGGTTTACCCCTAGATGAAGAGCTACAAGAAATCAATGGTTTCTATGAAAATGAAAATCAGTTTTCCCTAGAGAAGATCAATCTGATAAGTTATCAATTCCAAGTGATCAGCCCTAAACACATATGCATTATACCAACACTAAAAAGGCTCATTAGGATATCTGTATGTGTGTGTGTGTGTGTGTGTATGTGTGTGTGTGTGTGTGTGTAACAATTATAGAAGAAGTCATGAATCTGATAAAGTAGGATATGATGGATGAAGTTGGTTGGGGGAGAAGGAGGGTTGGAAATCATGTAAATACACTCTTAAAAGACTAGCTCCAATAATACATGAAGACACTATGCAAGATGCTAAGAGAGAAATCAATCAGCAATCGTACCCAGATTAAACCTTATGAACCACACAATCACTGGCCCAAAATCATCTCTATTGGCCCAGTATTGACACTTTATCTTGGTCAAAATGAACAGCTGTCAAATTGGATTCAAGGTCGGCTCAATGGAAGGGAATTTATGTGTGTTACTGTAAACATAAGCAATTACACATTGTTGGAGAAGTCAGAGACCCTAGAGAACAACTTGCTTCCATCACTGTCATAGGCAAATATAATTTCTTAGTATACTCTAAACATGTAACCTGATATTTAGAGACAAGTTTATACCTCACTACTTATTAAAGAAACTTCTTTTTGCAACAGATGGAGATTATTACAAAGTTCCAGAACTGGTCAAAGGAAGAGAATAAGTGATGGTGTATTTTCTAGCCTTAAGAGACATTAATACAATGAGACGTCTATACTTATTTTGCAGAGGAGAGATCAAGATGAAGAAATGAAGCCAATCAATAGATGCTGAAGGATAGAAAATCAGTTTTTTATAAGGACTAGGTCTTTGAGTTATTATTTATTCCCAAGTGGGAATCCCCAAACACAAGAATGCAAAAACACCATTAATAGACTTAGTGATACATTGTGTGTGCATATATATGTAACAATAATAATCAAAGAAGAGGACCAACAATTTAGAGCCAGTGGGGTGCATGGGAGATGTTGTAGGGAAACTGGGAGGGATGGAAATAATGCAAAGGCAATACTAATATATAAAATTCTCAAAAATAAAAATGAAAAGTTAAAAAATAAGCATAAACTGTAAGTTTAAAACCAAATATTCCACATTCTAATATGAATCCCTGGACTGAATATAATATGGAATATCTATATTTGCATATAAATTACCACATACATAATAAAGCCATTAGATATGCAGATTTCATTCAAAGAAAACAGACAATATATTCTTTTGTACTTGTTGTCTAGGAGGTTCAATCAACCCTCAAACCATAGCAGCCATTGCTTCTGCTCTTGGTTACTGACCAAAACTTGATCAGAAGACACTATGGATTAAGACACTACATGCATGAGCCATAAAAAACAAAGAGAAATTAAATCATTACAAACTTCAAAGCTTCTTTTCTACTAGCTACTTCTCATTGCGTTGGAAATTGCTATAAAAGCTACCTGAAAAAAAAAAAAAAAAACTAATCATAAACCTTACCCAGCTGTGAATCTTGGCAAGGTTTGCTGACTGGGGCAACAGGTGCAATAATAGTATGGTAATAACCATTTACTTTCTTTTTTTATCTTTTTTATTTTTTGTCAAATTTTAATATATTTTTATTGTTATTAAACTTTTTCATACATCATACATCATTTCTCAATCCAATTTAGAATCGTTTCCCTTCCAATGCCTCCCACCCCACTTCACCGGAGTTCATGCATTCTACCATACATGTCATGCATCTTTTTTTGAGTCTTTCCAGAGTTTTTCTAAAGCAAAGGATTGTTTTGGGGATAACTTCACTATTTCAGTAATTTTTTTGTACTAGTTCTTTTTCTTTTTTAATTTTCATTTTTTATTGATGCTTTGTGTATTTCATACATCATTTTCCAATTCAGTTCAGTCATATTTCCCTTTCCCTTCCCCCCACCCCACCCCACCCCATCCCAGATCATGAATTCTGCCATAACTGTCCTGCATCGTTCAGGTTTTTATTCATTTTTTAACATTAAGTAATAATTTATGAGTACAAGCATCCTTCATGTAAAACCAATTTGCAAGCAGTTGTGCCCAAAACCCCACAGCCCATGGGTCCCACCATCCAGCAGGGGGGGGGAGGCTTGTATGTTCAATTAAGTTGATCAAATGAGTGTCCAGACTATATTGCCCCAAGCCCCCACAAAAAGGTAAAGGCTCCTTGCCTCTAAACTGTGATCCAAGCCCCCACAAAAGGTATCCAAGTCCCCACAAAAGGTAAAGGCTCCTTGCCTCTAAACTAGGATATCTGCAAGAAGAGAGGCAATAAAGCCCTGCTGTTGAAGACCTGATGTAAACATGGGAAAGATGTATTGAGAACACATTGGCAAGTGTACAGATGGTCTCTGGAATACCAGAGAGTGTTATCAAAGACTACTAAACCAATAAAGCAAATATAGGTCTCCTTGAGTCAAGCAAGACTCCTCCGTCAGCACCAGCTCCACCTGACCTGCCTGGAAATATTGTGCAGCAGTGGCAGCCATATGCCTGTATATCCCAAATCTAATTGACTATTAGATCTCTCCTTGGAGGAATAACCCACGGCTGATGCCACAAGCTTACATCCTCAACGGTTAGGAGATGTTTTAAGCCACAGTAAGACCCTATCATATCTAACAGAAAAAAAATGTAATTCATGGATTAACGTACCATCCAAATATCTGTGTCTATACCAAAGTAACCTACCATAACAATTAGTACTGTTTAGATACCTATATATCTAATTGCTTATGTTTCATTAGTAGGATCGAAAAGTTATTCCTGGACAAACTGTCAGCCCATGAAAGGAAACAGCCAGAATTGACCAGAGACCAAGACAACAGCTCCAGAGAAAGTAGACTGTTTTGCTTCCCATCTACCTGTGCCCATTTTCTAAGCCTAGGGAAAAATCTGTGGAAGAGGGGGCATGGAAGAATGTAAGGGCTGCAATTGGGGTGAATGGTGAAACTACAGCATTAACCATTTACTTTCTATATGGATTTAAATTCCACTTAATAAAATGGAACCCATAGCTAATGTTGATACTAGGCCCAGAAATATTTGGTTAGATAGACCATAGGCCATATGGGAGAGCCCAATACTAAAGAGATATTGTCAAACATGACTTCTAGTGTCATTATTATGTCCAAGAATGACAAAGCAGACTCAAATGGTTAATTTAAATCTCAATTTATTCATAAACAGATAGATACCAAAATGCATATTGACAGTTTTCTATCTATCTAACCCATAATATGTCAGACAAATAAAGTAAATATTGACCATTTTCCATATATACATAAAGGTTCAAATTTTTGATGGTTAAATTTCCTCATTTCCTATGAGCCTTTGCAATAACACAATGAGTTGTGTATACATAAACCTAGTCCTTAAAATTAATTGAGAATGCCGGGCGTGGTGGTGCACACCTTTAATCCCAGCTCTCGGTGGAGGCAGGCCCATCTCTGTCAGTTTAAGGCCAGCCTGGTCTACATAGTGAGTTTCAGGACAGCTGTAGCAACAGGATAACCCTGTCTCAAAAAGACCAATAAAAATTAATTGAAAACTCATTTAAGGAAGCTAGGGATCAGATTTCATATACCTTGATTTAACTACATGTGCGAAATAGTTGGTATGGTATTTGAATTGAGATACCTCACTCAAAGAACCCTAAAACTTTTTCCAGCATAGTTCTATATTCTCTTTATGTTTTTCCCTTTTTTTTTAATTTAAAAATATTTGGCTAGCATTGCTTTTTTTTAGAAGTAACATAATCACATTGAAATAAATTTCTATAGGTGGAGAATTTGGAAAGGGAGTGAGTGGTAAACTCACATTATAGTGACAATAATAAATTTCACATTGTATTTGAAGCTTGGTAGCATAGTTATGTCAATAAACAATATTCAAAGAATTTCATTTTTATATTCTAATATTTAATTACTGACGCTTTTTTGTTTATTTGTTAATTTCACAGACTTTTACTTTTATCTCTAGAAGTTCAATTAGGATAAAGGCCTACTGGTCCTCTAGAAGAGTAATGGAAAATATTGGTAAAGGTTTTGTGTGTGTGTGTGTGTGTGTGTGTGTGTGTGTGTGTGTGTTTGTGTGTGTATGTGTGTGTGTGTGTGTTTGGTATTGGGACAGACCCTGGATACCCAGGACCTTGTGTGGAGTGTGGACCTCAGATGGCCCTCAGGGTAGATAGATTCTCTGTTCCAGTGAATCATTCCTCCAAAAACCAGAATCTGCAAATGACCGAGGTCACCCCTCATTCTAGAGTGCGAGGCAAAACTTCCCATGCACAACCTGGAACTTCATGGGAGAGGGTTGTAGGGAATGAAGTCACTCTGAGACTGCCCAACATCAGGATCTACTCTGCTCCACCATTACCTAGGCCAGAGGGGGGAGGGAAGTGACTCATGGTATGGATGCAAAGCTTCAAGCACATGTGAGAGGACTAGTTTATAAGAGGGGACAGGGGGCCACAACTCTAGCTCATGGAAGTGAGATGAACACAGCTTAGGCTCACGGGAGGTGAACTTAAATCTGGCTTGTGGTAAGGGTCATCACTCCAATTCCTGGACAAGACCACAGTTCCAGCTTACAGCCCTTGTTTCACAGGAGGGGATCACTATTCTAGCTTATAAGAAGGGATCAGTTCCCAGGGTAGGACCATTGCTACTGCAAGTAGGGGAGAGAAGAGAGGGGGACCAGAGTTCTAGCTAAAAAGAGCAGAACAGAGCTCCAGCTCATAGGAGGGGGCTGCAGTATTTTTTTTTTATTTTTTAAAACTATATTTTACTATATATATTATGTGGTTGTTTCTAAAATAAGCTATGACTTTATGTGAATTTCCTAGTGTTATTAAAATTGACTGCTATATTGCATTATGTCACGTATGTTTCCATAGAAATGGATTCAGTGAAATAGTTTTGAATATTTTAGCTGTGAATTTAAAAAGTATTGTGGGGGGGGGCTGGAGAGATTGTCTAGCGGATAAGAGCACCGACTGCTCTTGCAGAGGACCCAGGTTCGATCCCCAGCACCCACATGGCGGCTGAGAACCGTCTGTAACTCCAATTCCAGGAGAACTCCAGTTCCAGGGGAATCCCACACCCTTTTCTGACCTCCGTGGCATTGCACGACACGGGTGCACAACCTACATGCAGACAGTACATTCATACACATACAAAAATAAATAAAATTAAAAAAATGTATGGTAGGGTAAAGACAGGAACATAAATTACAGTAGGATAAAGTCAGGAAGAGGGGCCCTAGTACTGAATGTTCTCCCTTTTAAGTTCCCCAGTTCCAAAGATGACTTTCCATTTGTCTAGAGCCCAAGGATATGCATACAAAAATGTATGATATTTTAATAAGGGAAGAAAATTCCCACTTTCTTTTTGAAATGGGAAAATAATCAACTTTTCCAGTAACGCAAGAAGTCTTTGTGTTTTTATAAAAGACCTACTATATTTTAAAGTCAGCTGAGAATTTAGTGCATATTACCTTGTGGAGTTTTGTAAAGGCTACTTCACCCCAAGAGCAAATGCATAATAAACTTATTTTTTTTGTTCTCTGTGTTCAATAGCTAAATGTTAATTTTAAACTTAGGAAGTAGTAAGATGATAGTAATCTAAAAGTTTTCCAATCCCTCTGCCTTTCTTCCTATGAAGTAGTATCTGATATTTTTTTCTCTTTAGATGTCTTTTATGAAATGAATAACCATTTCGTATTAGCATAACCTTTAAACTTCACAAGTTGATAAAGTACAAAGCTTGATTTTATGCTGACTTCAGAAATAACTATCACATGAGAAAGTTTTCTCAGTCAGCGCTCTCTAGGGTTTCACGACCTTTGAGAATATGTGCTTCGGCAGCTACCAATTACAAGTTTGCCATTTACAGAAACTCAATTAGCAATAAAGCATACATTGCAGAAAAATGTACACCTTGAACTCTTCAATCATATATTAAATCACTATCTTGCATGTTGGATAATATTTTATGTTCTTTCAACTTTAATTAGCGTGTATCTACTACACTCAAAGGCTAAATATTTAAATTAACTTTCAAGTATCCGAAACTCAAATTTAAAACTAGTGGTTTTTTGAAAATTGTGATCCTTGAGCATAATTTATTTTATCATGATAGCACAGGCTGTCACAATTATAAATTTGGGCATTTTCTTCCCATGTGCTTTCTTATCCCCCCATCCATCCTCCAAACCTTTCTGCTGCTTCACAATTCCTATCTTATTTTCATGTCTTTTTTTGTGTAGGTGACCTGCTAAGTTTAAGTAGAGACTTTCAGGGTGGGATGTTATTACCACAGCATGGGATCATAGAATACTACTGAAGAGGTGTATAAGAACCAGAAGATGGAGAGATGAATAGAAAAAGAAGTCTTCTGGATAGGACACAAACATTGAATTCATGCACTCATCATAACTGTAGCTACCAGTTTTCTGTATTTTTTTCTAATTTCTTTGTTATTATGAATTTCATCATTACTAACATGCTGAGAAGCTTAAATTTGGTATTTTTTATTTTTTTATTTATTTTGATACTAACCAGAAATGAACCTGGGTCGTTGCACATACTAGAGAACCACACTACTACAAATCCACATCCATCTCTACAGGCCCCTTGAGTGTAATTCTTTAGAGTTCAGGAACATAAAATTTTTTATTTAACTTATTCATTACAAATTTGTTTGACTTGCAATATGAGTATAAATATAAGTATATAAAATTTCTGGTCAATTTAACCAAGGAAATAAGCATACAAAGTAGTTATTATGTAATAATTTGCTAAAGGTGACAGGCAATTTTTTTTTCTGTGAAGGCCAGGTGGATCCATGTAGGCTTTATAGGCCATACTTTTCTCCTAACTATAAATCTCTTCTATTTCAGTGCAAAAGCATCCATAAACAATATGGAGCAAACCCTTATTGTATTCCAAACAAACTTTATTTACACTCAATTAAATTTTAATTTCATACAAACTTCATTTGTCACAGAATATCATCACTTTAATTTATGATTCAGTCATTTAAAACAAAAAAAAAATCAAATCATGCTGGTGAGATAGTTCAGCTGGCAAAAGCACTTGCTGCCAAGCCTGACAAGCTGAAGTTAGTCTCCAGGATGTACACAGTAACATAGAATCCACTTTGGATAGCTGTCTCCTGATCTCACACACATGTGTAGTGGTGCACACATACACAATATACCCATATGCACACATACATAATAATTTTTAATGTAATAAAATTTGTTTAAAATGAAAAAGAATGGCTGTATTTGATTAATCAGGCTGCATTTTTTTCTACTATCACTATTGCAAGTTATCATAAACTTAGTGACTCAAAATATTTCAAATATATTTTCTCAGAATTATGGAAACCAACATTATAAAGAATATTTCACTGGGCAGAAATGAAGGTGTTGGCAGAGTGTGGATCTCTCCAGTGGCACAAGGGAATAACACATTTCTGTTCCTTCTGTCTTCCACTAGCTGCTGGCATTCATTGTAATCGCTCTACATTTTGCTGTGTATAATTGGTCTTCACAGTGATGTTGTTCATCTTTTTGCCAGAAACCTCTCCCTCCTACCAGCAGTCCCTTGCTGGTGATTATATATTTTTTTTTCAAAAAAGAAGCTATGAAGTTTTCTTCCTTGATTTGATAAATAAGATTTTTAATGATAAATAGTTAAATATTCCAAGAACAAAGAATAGCATGGATATAGTAGTCCTTCAGAGAATGAAGTAAACATTAGAGATTTATGAGTTGTGAGACTGGAAAAATAAGTGTATCAAAGCCATAGTGATAAGCCAAAGTAATCTTCATCTAATTTAAATAATGCACAGAGTAGAAAATATAGATTGTCTTTGTGTGTATGTCTATTCTTTGAATTTATCAATATGTACTCTAATGCAGATGAATTTCTGGATAATCCTGGCTACATTTAACATATCTTTTTAAGGAGTCTTAAGTAATTGAAATTTCAACAGCAAGAATGCAATCACTCAAAAAGTGAAAGGAAAAGAAAAAGAAAGAATTTCAGAGAACAAAATTTTTCAGAAAAGATCTTAAAGAAATTGATAACAGAGTAAATAGAAGACATTTTAAAAGTCTAGGCACAGCTAACAAAATACCTTGTCAGAATAGGTGGACCATTTTGAGTTTAAAACCTTTCAACCTAAGAATCATTAAAATAAAAACTTTACTTATAGGTAAATTCAATAAAATCATTGAGTTACCAAAACAAAACAAAACAAAAATACTGCAAAGGTCCATTATCTTACATGGATTTTTCTTATATTTTCTCTTTTGATATAATGGATCTTCATCGAAATTATCACTGGTATATTACTATATCTTAATTACTGTGTTTCTGGTCCACTAAAATGTAAATTCACTAAGTATTCTAAGTTTCACTTTTGTTTTGTCATTGAATCACCAGTTGGAGAGAAGTTCTAGAAACATCACATTTGCGTGATTGACATTTACTAAAGAAATAAAAAGCTATATAAATTTATCAACCCTTTATCTTTAAATATTTAATTCCATATTCCAAAGCAAGAGTTTTAAGAGGGTTAAAAGGAAGAAATAAGCTGGATATGATAGGTTGGGTGTGGTGGCCCATGCTTTTAATCCTAGCACTCAGGAGGCAGAGACAGGAGAATTTCTGTGAGTTCAAGGCCAGTCTTGGTCTACATAACAAGATCCAGGCCAGCTATGACTAAAGGGAGACCCTGTGTCAAAAAGACTAAAAAAAAAAAAAGAAGAGGAGATAGTGAAGATTTAGAAAATGATCTGGCATTTTGGAGAAAAAGAGCATCAATCTTCTTACCTACTATGAATCTTCATTCCACTAAGACTAACCTGGCAGACAAAATGTGCCCACTTGTGCAATAGTAGTACCAGTATTATGGGGGCAACCATCTATTCTCAGATTAGATTAAAAACCCATTCTACAGGATGGGGGTCCATGTATGGTACTGTATATCTTATAAATAACCAATGATGAGAGAAATCATAGGTCCTAGTGGGGAATTGAATAGTGTTGTAAATTTAAATTGACAAAGTGTGAAGCTGGCTTCTAAATACATTTGTTCTCATAGAGAAACATTATCCTCAATCTTAAACAGAGAATCCTCCCCTTCCAGTGAATGCTGGAGAATGCAGAAACTTAAATCTGCATAAGGTGCAAATAATAAGTGAAAGATGAGTGGTTAGATCTAAGCAATACATTATTTCATTACTTTTAATATTCAAGAAACATAGCAGAAGAGGAAGACAAAGAATGTTAGAACTCAAAAACAAGGAGAAGTGCTGTGAAATGTCCTTGTATTAGTCACTTTTCTGTTGCTGTGATAAAACACCATGACCAAAGGAACTTATAAGAGGAAGAGTTTATTTGAGCTTACGATTGACGGTTTCAGGGAATTAGAATCCATTGTGGTGGGTGGCATGGTGGCTGGAGCTGGAGCAGCAAGCCGAGGGTCACATCTCGCAATGAGCACAGGAAGCAGAGAGAGCAACTGGAGACCACAAGGCTTGTTAAACTCACTAAGCCTGCCCCCAGTGACATACTTCCTCTAGCATGGCCACACCTTCTAAGACCTCCAAAAACAGTGCCACCAACTAGAGACAAAATGTCTGAATACTTAAAGCCTATAGGGAACACTCATTCAAACCACCACAGTCCTATTCTGTTCAAGACTCAGCAATTGCAATCATGAACTCAAATCAACTGTGGCTATATGCACAAGATTTGCATAAGACCAACTCAATTACCATTCCATCATTAATCAAAGAGATTCAGAACACTTATCCTTGTCTGAGTAGAATTTGGCTGTTGATGGTTCCTAGGGGAAGGAGAATCCATTTTTTTCAGCACTATGACTTGACTGGGTCTGTCCACAGGGTCACCTTACATCCACATGAACAGAGGCAGCATTAATTAGAGAGTAGGTTATTTAAATAATAAAAAAACATGAGTAAGAAGAGAACATGAAGTTGTTGAAGGAGAGGTCAAGGAGGACAATGAGTAGAATAAGGGAACACAACTTGAAATGCTCACTAGGGCAATAACACAAGAAAGGGAAATTAAAGGAGTACTAATTGGAAAAGAGGAAGTCAAGCTATCCCTTTTTGCAGATGATATGATATTTTACCTAAGGGATGTTAAAAACTCCACCAGGAAACTTCTAGAAATGATTTAGAGTTTCAGTAAAGTGGCAGAATACAAAATTAACCTAGAAATAAATCAGTAACCTTTCTTTTCACCAAAAACAAGCAACTGAAGAAGGAATATAAGGAGAACTTCCCACTCAGAGTGGCCTGAAAAACAATAAAATATCTAGGAACAAACCTAACCAAAGACACCAAACAGCTCTACAAAAGGCATTTTAAACCCTTGAAGAAGGAGATTGAAGACATCAAATGATGGAAAGATCTCCTATGCTTATGGATTTGAAAAATTAATATAGTAAAAATGTCCCAAATTAATATACAGATTCAATGCAATCCCAATTAAAATCCTCATGAGTTTCTTCACAGACTTGGAAAAAAAATCTTAAATTCATATGGAAAAACAAAAGACCCTGAATAGCTAAAGCAACCCTGAGCAAAATGTATAATACAGGGGGAATCACTTTACCAGATTTCAAATTATATTACAGGTCAATAGTCATAAAAACAGTCTGGTACTGGCAAAAAAAAGAAAAAAGAAAAAGAAAAACCCAGACCTGTTCGTTGACCAGTGGAACAAAACTGAAATCCAAACTTGAGCTCATACAATTTCAGTCACCTGATATTTGACAAAGGGGCCAAAAAAAAAAAAACCTCAGTGGAGGAAGGATAGCATCTTCAGCAAATGATGCTGGCAAAACTGGATCACCATTTGTAGAAGAATAAAATTCAATTCCTACTTCTCACCTTGTACAAAAATCAACTCCAAATGGATCAAAGACCTCAACATGAAACCTGACACTCTGAAGGTGATAGAAGAAAACATTGGCAGCAACATACAAGACATAAGCATTGAAAAAGACTTTCTAAGTTAAACATCAGCTGGGCAGGAAATAAGCCCAACAATTTACAAATGGGACCTCATTAAACTCAAAAGCTTCTGTACAGTGAAAGAAACAATCAGGGAAGTGAAGATAAAACCTACAGAGTGGGAGGAAGCCTTCACCAGTGGTACATCTGACAGAGCATTAACATCCAGAATATATAAACTACTCAAAAAACAAAGGAGTAAGGAAATAATTGCCTCACTCTAAAGATGGAGTAAAGAGCTGAACAAAGACTTCAGTAGTGAGGAAGTAAAGATGGTTGAGAAACATCTTAAAAAGCATTCAACACTGTTAATAATTAAGTAAATGCAAATTAAAACCACTTTAAGATATCCTCTCACTCCTATAAGACTGGCTAAGATCAAGAAAACAAAAGACATCAAATGTTGGAGACATTGTAGGGAAAAGGAAACACTCATCCACTTCTGGTGGGAACGTAAACTCGTACAACCACTATGGAAAGCAGCGTGGAGAACACTTAAAAGACTCAAAATGAGCCTACCACCTGATCTAGTCATACCAGTCCTGGGTATACACCCACAAGATTCATCCTACTGTAGAGTTACATGCATATCTATGTTTATTGCAGCTGTCTTCACAAAGGGAAAATGTGATTTCCTATATATGTTTTGGAATTAACATACAGTTTCTTTTCAGAGGTCATAATTTTGGTATATATGTGATGTATATAGGCATATTTTGGAGTAATACAAATGGGAGGGAACAACAACAACAAAAGGACTTGGTCAAAGAACTGACTAAAAAAGTTAACATCTGCCCCCAAACAATAAAGCTCTACAGAGAAAATTTTTTTAAAAGATGCAAGACATGTATGGCAGAATGCATGAAATGGGGTGGGGTGGGGGAATGGGAAGGGGAAAGACTCTAAATTGGACTGAGAAATGTATGAAATACAGAGAACATCAATAAAAAGATTTTTAAAATTTTTTGGTCTTTTTGGAGCAGGGTCTCCCTTTAGTCCCCAATGGGCTGGAGCTTGCTATATAGACCAGGCTGGCCTTGAACTCACAGAAAGCCACCTGTCTGTGCTTCTTGAGTGCTGGGATTAAAGATGTGTACCACCATGCCCAGTAATAAAAACATTTTATAAGATAACATCAACAAAAAGAGAACAGGGTTAATAGAGGATGCACTGAGTTATATCCTGGACTGTCTAGAAAGTTATGTAATGAGTAAAAGATCAGGATATTTGAACATTAAACATGAGCTGGGAGAACACGAAGCTGCAGTTCAGTCCATTGATGGACCCTGAACACAAGAAGCCTGAGGTGGGAGACATAAAGTTGAATTTCCCTCCATGGATAGATCTTGAGAATAACTGGGTTGGACAATAACAAAATCATCTGCTGTCCTGGAAGACAGTCATAATGATATCAAGAAATGCAACATTTATCAATAAATTCTATAAACAGATCCTTTAAAAAGAGAGTTTTAGTTTAGGGTTTAACTAGTACTGATAAATGCAAGACAAATTTTAGTCCTTTACTTTATTTAAAATTTTAGTTCTTGATAATAAATAAAAACTCAATAATATTAAAATAGACAGTAAGGCTTTTATTTCATGAACAATGGAGGAGCCTACTCACCAAAAATAGATCACAAATTTTGAAATAGATCTGGCAGCACAATTTTGACATATGTCTCCACTACCTGATGGGATGGGATGTGTACACAGTTTTCGTAGGCTTTTGTGCTAGTCCATTTAATCAGGGTTTATTTTCAAATATAATTGTAAACCTGCATAAAAACTTCATTAAAGAAATATTCAAAGTTTAGCAAAAATGTTATTTGAAGTTTGACAAGAAAGAAGCTTGCTTTGTTGAACCCACTTTTTCTCCGACTATATTTAATTAAAGAATCCATTATTCACAGCATGTCCATTAATTTCCTGTGGACCTAGGGAGAAATGCCTTTCTAAAGTAGAGTGTGTGGCTCTAGCTATCAACAGAGATAAATTGGCGCAAGTTGCTGAGAAAATTAAACTCTTTGGTCAGAAAACAAAACAAGTCAATAATTTAATGTGTTGGCATTGATCCATGGATATTCTCATTCCAAATCTTATTTTTGACCAGGTGAATAAGTCTCAAAGAATGCAAATAAATTAGTCCTACAAAATAATTGAATAACTGGATAGTTGACCACAGTGGGAGCACCTGTGGAAAAACATCTTTCAAACAAAGTATACTGATAATATCTCCCGAGAAAGACTGTGAGCATTTTGGTAGGGCAACTTAAATTGCATTCTTTAGTTTTTAAAGTGTTACTATTAGGACCAGGGATATGGAATGTAGGAAAACAAATTTCTATAATACAGATCCACCCAGAAATAAAGCACTTTTTGAAAAATTAACTTGGAAAATGGCCTTTTGATAAACAATTACGTTTACATGATAACATAAGTGTGGGGACCAAATTCATTACCATTAGTGTCCTTATCAGAGCAGAGAGAAATACCATGGTCGAGCACACCTAGAAAATTCCATATGAGGAAACAGACAATAGCTGGCTGTCAGCAAGTCAAAAAAGTGCCTTACTGCCATCAGGAATGAATGACTGTATCCACAGCTCATTCTGAATTCCCAGCCTCCAGAACAAAGAGAAAATGAATCTGACTTTCAGCCAGTTAATTAGTATTTTGTTATGGTTAGTAGAACAGACTAATGCATTTTTCAAATTGTTATTCCTCTCTTTTTAGTAGTCTAAGGAAAACAAAAGAAAGTTAAGAAAGATAAGGAAAGGGAAAGAAGGACACTGGTATGAGAAATTGCTTCCTGAGTGACTTGTATTTTTCTGAAATATAAAGCATCCCCGATAATTGAATCCTCTTAGTGGAAAATGCACTGTTGTACATTTCCTGTGGGTTAAATCATTGCATGATCAGAACTCTACGCTGAGATAGCACTGTTTTTGGTTTGCAAATCAATTGTCCAGAGCGCTGTGCTGTTCCAGAATATGAACACATTCTCTGGCTTAGGGAATCTACAATGGTGTTAAAGTACCATAACTACTTTGGGGGTCTCAAAATCTAATGTTAATGTTTGGTGTCATTTAATATGCATTTATATTGGCTATTTTTGGGTGTCATTACTCTCTGTAAACTGGTATACAGAACATATTAGAAGAGCTTGAAATTCTTAACGCAAATGAAGGAATAATATTTTCTCTTAAAGTTTTTATCACCTATGGGGTCATGAGAAAATTTCAAATAAAATAAAACTTATAATAACTTTCACGGATATTATATCTATCTATCTATATCTATATCTATCTATCTATATAGATATAGAGATAGATAGATAGATAGATAGATAGATAGATAGATAGATAGATAGATAGATAGATAGATAGATAGATAGATAGAGAGATATGTATATGTCTTTGTTCAGGGCTGGGGATTAACTAAGGCCTCACATATTGTAGGCAAACATTTTGCCATGAAGCTATTTCCAGTTTCTATGATCTCTGTGAGCTCATGGCCACCCTGGTCTACAGAGTGAAGTCTATGACAGCTGGGTCTACAGGGATACCCTATCTCAAAAAAAGACATATAATTTTATAATCATTGATAAAATGGATAAAATATTTAGATATTCTTAAGATGTAAACTGGCAAAATTTCCTGTCTAGTAATGCAGTGGCTGTACTACTTCCCACATTGAAAATTATATTTATTGATTCTTTGAGAAATATATAAAATGTATTTTTGTTCAGACCCCTTCCCCCACCTCACCACCACATCCCTACTCTACTCACCAACCATATGTTCCATATTAGTTTTTAAAGGCGAGTCCAGTCTAATTTGTGTTCTCCAAATGCCCTTGGATATGGGTCTATCCTCTGGAGCCTAGTCAACTGACTGGGCATCATATCCTTTAGGAAAACTGGCTCTTTGTCCAGCAGCTAGCCACTGCTAAGCATCCTCAGCTAGGGCTCTGGCTTTCTGCCTACCTCCCCTCATCCATGCTGAAGTTTGTTTTGCTTGAGCTCAGGCAGGTACTGTGCATGCTGTCACAAGTGCAGAACATTCAAATGTACAGCTACCCCATGGTGCCCAGACAATACAATTTACTTTTATCCATTCAATGCCTTTGGCTTTTATTATATTTATATTTCTATTTCCACAATCATCCCTGGGATTTTGGAGGAGAGGGTGTGATGTAGGTGTACTACTGACGAATGAGCACTCCATGGTCGCTTTTGTCTGGATACTATAGAGGGTATTACCTCCTCACATCCTATAATAGTTGTTATAAGGTTTTTGAACAAACTATTCTTATGATGGTTGCATTGTTTAATTTACAATTGTTTAATATTTTGGGGCACCTTTTCTTGGACTTTTTGCTATTTACATTTTCTATATTGAAGTATATATGTTTTGTGCATTTCATATTATGAAAAAACATTTCACTATGTTTATTATCAATTTTAAATTTTATACATGTATGTAAGTGCACCCATGCCTTGGAGAGCCCAAAGGGGGTAAAAAAGGGACAACAGATACCATGGAACTGCAGTTACAGATGGACTTTAGGAGCTCTGTGGGTGCGGGTAACTGAAAACCCACATCTTCTGCAAGAGCAGTCAGTGCACTTAATCATGGACCCACCTCCGTAGTCCTCTTTCGAAGACTTTTATGTAGATAGTCCTTCTCTTAATGCTCTCTTTAGAAAAGAAGAATCCTCTATTATGATGACGTCATAGTTGTTTCTTTTTTGGATTATGCTTTGGCACTTCACATAAACTTTTGAAAGTACAAGGTCTTTTCACTGAGTACCTTCTTGCAGTACCACGATTTCAAGTTTAACATTAGATTTCTATCAATTTCAGATTGTTTTATTTTTCTCCAATACAGTCTTATATGGAAGATGTCATATAAATATATGTGCTCCTTACTATGGCAATAACAGTTTGTTTTAAACACTATGCTTTAATGTCTGAACTATATTTGTATCAGCATTAAAAATATTTGTACTTAAATATATAGACATATTTAATTATTACTGTTCTCTTCTATAATCTCTTTAAATACATACTTTATGTGAATACTATACATTTTGAATTAATAATGATACTATATATTTTTAATTCATGGGACTTTTGATGTTTATTTCTTTGTTTGTTTTGAGAGGGAGTCTCTGTGTAGCCCTAGCCTTTCTGGAATTGCTATGTAGGCCAGGCTGGCCTCAATCTTAAAGAGCTCTGCCTGCCTTTGCCCCTCAAGTATTGGTATCACATGTGGTATACACAATGCAGAAAGCTTATTTAGTGTTCTTAATTATGCCTATCCTTAATAAGCATTCAGATATTGTATGCTTAGATGTATGGAAAAGAGGTACACAATCTTGCATCCACAGAAATATTTGTGCTTGAATTACTATGAATAATTTTATTTAAAATAGTCCAAAATTGCAATACACATCAACTAAACCAGCACTATATGATCTATTGTAAAATGGAATAAGAAGTAAAAAGAAATGTAGCATGAAAAGTTCATTCACATTAAATTACATAAAATCTGTGTGACTCTGTAGTTACAACAGTAGATGGTCAGTTTCCAAGTGGTAGAGGGAAGAGATGGGGGGCTTCGAGGAAGGATTGTTATGAATACAAAGGAATTTAAAGAGCTGAATGTGTTCATTTATTTTATTGTGGTGATGATACATCGAAGAAAACAGGGTGTATAATATAAATGTAAGACCTAATTTTCTGCCATACAGTGTAGCTCATTTCAAAGTAACTTCACCTCAATAAAGCTTTTAATTGTAGATATAAAATCTTCTATATTTACACCTCCAATTATTTCTATGCACGATGATTTAGTCTAACATTACTTGTAAGCTTCAGTTTTAATCTTCAGCTAACAAACTCAAATTTGCTGCATATCTCTATAAGGGTGAGAGTATATTCTATAACATTTACATTATCACATATTAAATGTTGCTCACTACTGCATATCTCAGTCCAGTTTAGATAGGGTTAATACCAAGAATTAAATAACTAAAGAAAACCCTGGCCCCAATGTTTCTATTGGCTTAGCATTTTCCTAGAAACATGTTCAAGACCTTGCCCTTAATATCCTGTAATTTTATCTTGTTCTATTAAATTTACTTTCAGAGTATAATAAAAGATTGTTTTCCTTCCAGGAACTTCTCTGTCACAGACTTCATGACATTTGGTTCCATTTGCTTTTAAGTCTCCTTGTTTCAATATTTAAATGTCTTTAGTCTTGATGGTACAATACTTTCATAATGAAGTTTGTTTTACTAAATATTTCATTTATGAGTTCTGTTTCCTATCTAGGAGTGCTATCATAAGTAACTATCATTATTTAATTCACATCTATTGTATTCTCTATGAAAATCCAAACAGTCCCTTTTCTTGAGAGTAGGGTATGGCTGATACATATTCATATCACCTCGTTGGTGCTCAACCCAGTACCTGGCATATACTTAGTGAGGGAAGAACTGTGTTTTGGGAAGACATGAACAAGGCCGCCATCTGATGCTGCTCAAAAACCTGGACAGGATTTGCCAAGATGAGCATTTCTTGCTGTTTTCTGTAAAGAGGAAAAAACATATATCTCAAAGCAGACACATATATTTTTATTTGCTAGGATGGACCGGTCTTATTGTATATCATGTTTAATATCTCATCATCCACAAAATATTGTTTAATAAATATGTTTTGACCTAATGGAAAATTAGTGAAGAGGATTATCAATCATAGTGATGTACAGTGACCTTTCATTTTGTGGAAGGTATGATCAACACAGGTGATTTATGATCTGGGAAGTAATTTGTTTTACCTCAAATCTTACATAGGAAAGCATTGCACAGAGAGATTCTGTTCATTAACACAGCCACCAATGAATGATGTTAAATCTTAATTGACTTAATAGGAAAGACATTGAGCAAATAAAGTCACAAATGTCATGAGCCATATCCACTTTGGAACGTGGTTATGTTATATTATTTAATTTCTAGAAGACAATTTAATTTACTTATTTTCTGTGTTCATATTTCCTCATTCCTCTAAATTTGAAGAGTCAATAATTTTTCCTTTTTGAATATTATTTATTACAAAATTATCAACTAATCAAAATGGATCATTCTCTCAATGTTCTTACTACATTGTTTTAGAAAAGATTGGTTTTATTTTTATTTATGTATATTTATGTTACATGAGTGTATATCACATGTATGCATGTGTGAGTCTGCAAGGCTAGAAGAGAGAATTGAATCAATAGGAGCTGGAGTTACAGGGTTTTCTCAAACAAAAAATGTGGTTGGTGGTAATCAAACTGTGATCCTTTGAAAGAGCAATTCTCTTAATTTCTGTCAGCTTTCTCTTAGATATTTCCCATAGTAATCCTCTCCCTCTTTTTAACACTGATAATAAAAATATCATATTTATTATAATACAGTAGCAGGTATCCATTACCATTAAAAGTAATAGTTTTCTGATCTTTCATGAATCAATAATTTTACATATAATAAATTAAAAATTATTAAATTATGGGTTTAGCTTCATTTCACCATTTGACTGCATATTTCAGATTTATATTCCCCTTGAAATGTCATTGAATTATATCCTTTTCTTCTTTTTACTCATAATAGTATTAAACATAATTAATAGAATCAAATCTTAAATATATGCTTGCTAAAATCCTTAATCTATTGTTTTAGAAAGAGAGAGAGTAAAATGATGATTATTATTCCTGAAAGGAAATTTGGAAAACATTTACCAGATGATATAAAGTTTCAGTTAGATCAAATAAAAAATATAATAAATGTATTGAACTCTGTGACTATAGTTAATAATCATATATTTTGTTTTTGGAAATTTATTACATGTGTTAAAATGTTTAAATTTATGTGTATTTATGTGCACCTGCTTTTCTGTTTATGTATCACCATGATGTATTGCAAGTACAGGTCCATAAAGGACGTCAGATCTCTGGAATTGGAGTTTCAGTAAGTGGGTTACTGAAGCATATGGGTCCTGGGAACCAAACCTCCTCCTCTGTAAGAGAAGAAAGTACACTTAATTATTGAGCCATCTTTTCAGGCCCTATGATTAAACTTTAAATCTTCTCATTATATACATAAAGATAATAAACTTTGGGCTCACTCATGTCAGTCATTAAGTATTAACCATTCAAACTTAAATATGCATATATATTTCAAATCCTCATACTGAATCACAGAAACTTCATAGTTTTATGTCAATTAAAATTAAAATCATAGATTAAATAATTTTGTTAATCAAACTACTAAATTGAATTACAGAGATAAAAATTATACTTATAGGCACATTTGTGTAACACACTATGCATAGAACCATATGAAATAAATACATGTATAATTCACAAAAAATGGTATGAGATGTATTTGCCAATCTGCCATTTCTGATTGACTTTAAAAGGTTATAAAATTATAGTATGTGAAAAATGAGCACAGATGTATGGAAGATACCATTTAAAATGACAATATTTGAAGAAGTGACATAAGAGAAACAAATGTCTTATGAACACAAATATTAGTGGATGAAAGTATGCAATAGTAACCAGAGAAATTATGAGTTCCGTTAAAAATGTTCCATAATTCTCAGATATTTCTACTCAAATTACTCCACTGACACTAAAAATTTGTTATAGAAAAGCAAAATCTTAGGCTGGAGAGATGGCTCATTGGTTACAAGCACTGGCTTTTGCAGAGGACCTTGGTTTGATCCCCAACATACACATGGCAGCTAGCAACCAAATGTAATTTCAGTACCAGAAGAATTTCATGCACCTTTGTGGGCATTGCATGACATGAGTGCACTTACACACAAGCTAGCAATATACTCATACAGCTTAAATATAAATAAATAAAGCCAAATCTTTACTGTTCTCAAAGCATTAGTGTACCATCAAATTCTTCATCTACAGCCCAAATTATTACAAGGGCCATGATGTTAAGCCTGGTTAAATAAGTCATCTTAATGAGTGATTGTGAATGAATGCTGGATTTACTCTATTTGTGGTAATCTGTCACATTCTAAATTGGATGATTGTTTCACAGGAGTCTCAGAGTTACCTTTTAGAGTGCTTCTCTGCCTCTACACAGACATGCATTAGACTTGTGAACAATGAAAACCTCACAGAAAAGTGTTTCAGTTGTGTTTCTTGTGTTCTATCCTTAATGTTTTAAATAAGAAAGTAATTACATTCCCACATATTTCCTCTTGTAGATCTTTATATAAGAATACAAACCAAGTATGTACAACCAATGACCTTATAGGTTATAATGAGGTTTGCCTCCTGTTTGATTTTTGCTATTATTCTTTACAATTCCATAAATGTTTACAGTGTATTGTGCTCTCCTGTAGCCTCTTATTAGATTCCTTATCTCACTGCCACTACTCATCACTCATTTCTTGTCTTTTATTTTTAATTTTACTTATTTTTTATGTTTATTAATGTACTGTCTGAATGTAGGTTTGTGCACCCATGTAGTGCAATGCTGCAGAGGTCAGAAGAGGGTGTCGGATTCCCCTGGAACTGGAGTTAAAGATGGTTCTCAGGTGCCATGTGGGTGCTGGGGATCGAACCCGGGTCCTCTGCGAGAGCAGTTGACACTCTTAACCACTAGGCCATCTCTCCAGCCCCTCATTTCTTGTCTTAAATCTAGTCTCCAGTACTGTTTTCACGCCATTCTTGGTATTCACTAATGTTAGTTGGGGTTGCTTGTATGACCATTAATAAAGACATTGGTATATTGTTTTATCCTTATGATAAATTACAAGCAGGTTACAACTTGCTGTCTTAATAGTTTTAAGTAATATTGTATGCATTTTGAATGTGCAACCATTAACAGCATCCATGTCTTTAACTCCTTTTTCATGTAAAAATGAAATTGTATACTCTGAAAATATTCTTAAGCTCTGGTCCTTGGTAACCGATATTCTACTTTCTGTTCTATGATTCTGTCTACTCTATAGCCATAAAATGAATATAGCCATATCTTTTGCAACTACATTATTTTGTGTAGTACGATGTCTTCAGCATCCATATTATAGCATATGTAGTATCCCCCCACATGAATGGGACATATTTTGCTTCTCCATTCATTAGTTAGGTGCATCGTCAGTTGTATTTATATTTTAGCTTTTGTGAGGAATGTTATATCTAAAAATACTGCTTTCAATTATTTTGGATGTATACCCAAAATTATTTTTAGAGATCATACTTTAATCATATTTTTAAAATTTGTGTGGAACCACATCTGCTGTTTACCATATAGACTGTAGCATTTTATGCTCCGAACAATGTACAGTGAATTTGATTCTCTATATTTTAACACTTATTCTTTTGTTAATAGCTGTCTTAGTGATACTATCTTATTTTGCATTTTATTTCTCTAATTAGTGATGAGTAACTTTTTTTTCATTGATTGTTTTTCAATTTTACACAATATATTTTAATATATTTAGATACCCTCCCTGAGCTGCATACCTCTTAATATCCCTAGACCTTGCTAGATTTCATGTACTGTATCATATATGCTAAGTTCCATCAAGCCAGGATCATGTTCCTAAATTTCTTCAACATGCATTCAACCACTGAGGTCTGATTAACCTATCTAAAATCAAACCATTAAAGAAAACCAACACTCTGTATTACAGTAGTTATAATTTGTTAATAGTTTCTTAGCTAAGGTTCAAGCTTCTTTTTTTTTTTCTTGGTCTTTGTTGAGGCAGGGTCTCCCTGTAGCCCCAGCTGTCCTGGAACTCACTCTGTAGACCAGGCTGGCCTTGAACTCATAAAGTTCCACCTGCCTCTGCCTCCCTAGTGCTAGGACTAAAGGAGTATACCACAATGTCTAGCAGGTTGAGGCTTCTTTTTAATTTTTTAAAAAAATTTTTATTTATTTTATTATCTTTTATGTGTACGAGTGTACTGTCTGCATGTAGGTTGGCACATCCTTGTCGTGCAAAGCTGTGGAGGTCAGAAGAGGGCGTTGGATTCCCCTGGAACTGGAGTTAAAGATGGTTCTTAGCCGCCATGTGGGTGCTGGGCCACTAAACCACTTGATCCAACTCTCTTCTCCAGCTCCCAGGTATGAGTGCATTTTTTTTTTTTTTATCCTTTGTTTTTTTTTTTTTGGTCTTTTCGAGACAGGGTTTCCCTGTAGCCCCAGCTGTCCTGGAACTCACTCTGTAAACCAGGCTGGCATTGAACTCACAAAGATCCACCTGCCTCTGCCTCCCAAGTTGAGGCTTCTTAACAAGTTCTCTTGTTCCGATTTTCTCTGGCTAGATTTTACATGGGTCTGATTCTTTAAGTTCATATGAGTAATTGTTGAGCTGTCTAGTAAACTGTTTCACCGTGGTCATCAACCACCTCTGGCTCTTACAATAGTTCGGCCTTCTTTTCCACAATGTCTCTGAGTCTTGGATGACAGAGGTTTGGTATAGGTGTTCTATTCAGTGATATGTATTCTGTAATCACTTATTCTCTGGACTTTGGCCAGTTGTGGTTTTTTAAGCTAATCACCATCTGTTGCATGAGGAAGCTTCACTGGTGAGAGTTGAGTGTTGCATTAATAGTCTTTCTGTCCCCTGTTCCCCTATGTTTACAGAGTCTTTGCTGTACAGTTGCATTATATATGTGTCACTTAGGGATGGGCACCTCAAAGATACTTATGCCCTACCTGACCATTGTGAAATTTGTAATTATCTCCCCTGTCACAAAAAGAAGCTTTCTTGATGAGTTCTGAGAAATTCACTTTACACTTCTCTGTATATATAAGAATACATAGGTAGAATAGAGTAAGAAATTAGATTGGTCTAAGAGTGTGACAAAAATAGGATTTTCTCTAAGATCTAAGACCACTCCTGCCGTGTTCATTTGTCTATGTTTTCAATAGCAGAAAATGAGTTCACTACATTGAGTGGGCATTGAGTCTACTTTGACAGTTATTTATTACCTCCAAGTTAAAAATGCCACTTCTGAACCAGTAGAAATTATTTGCTGCATTGTTCATTATTGCAGTTGAAATATTTTACAGTGTGATGAGATCATTTGTTCTCTCCCTTCACAGTTCAGATAATATCCATACTATGGGGGTTAGTCTTCAAGGTTTACAAATCAGTTCCAGCTAAACTTCTCAAAGAAATCTGTTGAAATTGTGTCCTGTCATTAGCACTAGGGTCTTACCTTCAAGTTCTGGGAGGCAATCAAGTGCTGTGGCAGTACCTTGTGCGATTTTGGGAGTCTCTTGAGCTACTCTGACCAACAAATCAAAGGAAGGATTCAACTCTCTGGCACTGTGCTTTTTGTTATCCAGCCTTCAACTATACATATATACATGTATAAAAACATATGTTATTAAAGTATCCCCTTATAAAGTTCTGGATCTTTTTGTTGTCTTATGTAGCATTTCCCTTTTTGTCTCTGAATTTAAAAGGCCAAACATTTATAGGATCTGAAGGAAACCAGAGTATTTCTCTCTGATTTTCATGGTACAACTTTCTTTGTTCTTTCTTACTTTTGGTTAGGTGGGCTAAAGACCTTTCTATCTTATCATTTTATATATTTTTATTTATTTTTTAATGTGGTGGCCCAATGGTGAGGGCAGTTCTGGGATGGATTTTCACCCTCATTCTTTTTTTGTAAAGCCAATTTTTTATTGAATCTTTGTGCATTTCATACAAAATTTCAAATCAAATCTAGACCTGAGCCTCCTTCCCTGCCCCCTAACCCATCAGAGCATTCTGCCAAACATATATGTATATATATGTATATATATATGTCTATATATATTATACATACTATCTTATATATTTTATATATACATAATAAATATTTATATATCTATATAATTATTATATCATCTGAATTGGAGACTTGTCTTTTCCCTAAGATGTCAGTTTTCCCAAGGAAGTTTGCTTGAAGGTTCCCCTTGCAATCCCAAACAACCATCAGTCCTTGCACTTTTGCTCGCACATGGGGACTTCTCCTCCACAGGTCCCCCAAAATGAAGTCCAGTAAGCATCAGCAGCCCTATCTTTCCTACACTGTACGCACCTCATGAATACATCCCAGGCGTAGATCACGACAGCGACAGTTCTATATTCTTGATGAGGTGAAATCCCTTAGCTGACTTAGTACACAAGCTGGTCATCTCAGTAATCCAAACTGTTTGACATTTTGAACAGCTATTGGAGGGTATTCTATGGAAGAGAATGAGTTTTCATGTCCAATATTGGAGGTTAAAGGCTGTGTTCATTATTTGAGGAGTGCCAAAATGTGGCATACCAACGAGGTAAATGCACTTCACAGTAAGAATTGAAGACAGGCCAAACAAACAGTACTCTCGTCTTTTGTTTTTTTTTTTTTTGTACTTTTTAATAAGATCTCAAATTTTATGTCTGGCAGTACAGTTTCTCTGTTCTTACTGATATTTCTGGTGTCTTTCCTTTTGGATGGTTAAAGCCACAACAGTTAGCCCAGATTAACCAAGTTTTCTGTTTCTCAAGGTCAGTTGGGTCCTCAGGGGGTCGTCTCAGGGTTTTCGGGGGGAGGAGGGTGTGGGTGCCTTGATCACTCAGCTTTTCAATTTTACCAGTTCCATCCACTGAGGACAAAATCAGGTCTTACTACCCCCCCGCCCCCCCCACGGGCTTCCTATTTCCTGAAGCAGATGGACGAACTCTCCTCTTCAATAGATAGCGCTACTGGCTGAAGTCCAATTAGTGGCTCTCCAAGGACCTCCTGAAAGAAGAAGACTGGTGAGCCGCATTTGTAGGACATTTTGAAGAGATGACCCCACTGCACTAATCCCCTAAGACTGGTCAGACCTTTGAGGGCAAGAAAAAGTTAATCCTTTAGGTCCTTGACCTAAGTTGGACAGGAGTTAAGTATGGCGTTACGCACCAGAAAGGCAAAGTTACACCAACCTGTTACATTGCACCTATATTAAAATTGCATCCCTTTGGAAACAAATGATATTGTATTTTCATATATATTTCTTGATTCACATCTTTCAATTTTTATCCCATATTACTCTAAAAGATGCCACAATACCCTCCATCATATACCAAAAAACCCAAGGTCTGAAAATAAATGTTTGGTCAGCTCTAGAACCTGCTAGGGTATCTCACATGCACTATAAGTTTTATGCCAAGTGAGAGTAACACAATATACATAAAACAAAAGAGGAATGGTACCCCTCATCTGTGGATGCTAGCACCAATACCTAGGTTGTAAGACAAACTGAGCAATGTTAATGTTATATTCTCTATCTTATTCTTTTTAATTTTTTTTATTATTTTATTTATTTCCGTATGTGTATGAATGTACTGTTGCTGCAGGTCTGTGCCACCCGTGTGTGTTAATGCCGCGGCAGGTCAGAAGAGGGTCCTAGATTCCCCTGGAATGGAGTTCATCCTGGAAGTTGGAAGTTCAGAGACGGTCCTCGGCCGCCATGTGGGTGTTGGGGATCGAACCCAGGTCTCTGTAGGAGCGGTCGGCGCTCTTAACCGCTAGGCCATCTCTCCAGCCCCAATCTTTTTAAATCTTTTACCTTTAGTGATTCTTTGTAAACTTTTCTTTGTTTCTACTTCATTGATTTCTGCTTTGTATTTTGTTATTTCTTCTTGACTGCTGGGTTTGGTTTTGGTTTGTTCTTTTTCAAATTCTTGAGTTGAAACATTAAGTCATTTAATTGTGCTCATTTACATTTTTAATGTAGATGCTTAGAGCTATGGAATTTTCTCTTAGGACTCTGTTAATGTGTCTCAGAGGTTTTGTTGTGTTGTATCATCATTTTCGTTTAGTTCTAGAAATGGTTCTTTTTTTATTGCTTCTTTTGCCCATTCATCATTGAGGAAAATGTTATTTTAATCTCCATGATTCCAAATATTTACAAAGATGTCTTTTGCTATTTATTTTAAAATTTACTGCACTATGGTTTGATAGAATACATATAATTATTTCAGTTTTTGTATGTCTTTAGAGATGTTTGTGTGTGTGCCCCTGTCTGTGTCCCATTATAGAGAAATTTCCATATGCTGTGGAACAGAATGGTGTTTGGGAATAGTATTCTGTCGAAGTCTGTTAGGTACATTTGGTGTATGATATCATTAAATTTAGGTATTTCTTTGTTTATTCTTTGGCCAGATGATCTGACTCAGATTTTCTTAAATATTTTATTTATTATTTTATGTATATGAGTATATTACCTGCATGTATGTAAATGCATCTGTGCTGTACACTACCTGTGGAGGTCAGAAGAGACCACTAGATTCCCTTGAACTGGAGTGACAAACAATTGTTATCCCACTGTGTAAGAACTAGGAATCAAACCCAGGTCCTCTGAAAGAGGAGTCAGTATTCTCAACTACTGAGCCATCTTTCCAGCCTCCTGTAATACTCTTTGTATGAAAATGGGTGCATCAGAATTTAGTGTCTATGTGTTCATGATTATAATGTCTTATAGGTAGATTGTTCCCTTGACCAGAATGAATTGATCTTCTTTATCTCATCCAATTAATTATAGTCTGAAATCTATTTTGTCAGATATTAGAATACCAATGACTGCTTGTTTCTTTGTATCATTTGCTTGGATTTTCGCCCATTCTTTTACCCTAAAATGATACCTATCTTTGAGAAAATTTTCTAGTAGATTACAAAATTTGGATTTTTCTTCTTAACCCATTTAACTAACCTGTGGCTTTTGACTGGGGAGTTGAGACCATTTATATTTAGAACATCTATCTATTGAAAGATGCATATTGTTCACAGTTCATTGTCTTTCTGTTCATTTTCTTACTCTTATATTGTATTTCCATAATACCTTCTTTTGTTTTCCCTCTGTACTCTCTTGGGTATTCCCATCACTTTCTTTAATCCTGTACATTGCAGGAGTATTCTCTGCAGGCGGGTGGACATGAATTCTTTCAGCCTGTATGTATCATAGAAGATTATTCTTTTTCCTTTGACTATGATAGAGAGTTATGCTGAGTAAAGTGTTATTGCTTGGTATCTATGGTAATTTAGAACTTGTGACACTTTGGGCCACACTCTTCAGATTTTCATACTTTCTTTTTTTTCTTACATTGGGTGATTTTACTGTGGTATGCCATGGGGTACTTCTGTTCTGGTCCTACTATTTGGGGTTATATGTGTTCTTCTATCTTCATGTGTTTTTCCATAATTTAGGGAAGTTTTCCTTTATAATTTTGATGATGAACTGGCCAATGTCATTGACCTGAGCATCTTCTTCTGTGCCTATGATGTGAAGTTTCAGTCTGTAATTGTTTGAATGTCTCCCATAAGCTCCAGGTATCTGGATGTTTTGTACACAGTTGGTGACACTGTTTTAGGACATCTCAGAAGTTGTGGCAACACTGGAGAAAATATGTCATTGGGAATGGGATTTCTGAATTCTTAAACCTTGCCAGATTTCTAGTCATTGTCTGCATCCCATGCCTGCTTGAAGACATGAGCTCTCTTTTTGCTCCAGACACCTCTTGATGCCATGCCTCCTAACAATGACAGACTCTGATTCCTCTGAAACTCCAAGCTCAAATAAATTCTTCCTTTTATAAACTTCCCCTGTTCATGGTGTTTTATCACAGCAGTGGAAAACTAAATATGGAAGTTGGTATCTGAGAGTGGATTGTTGGCTGTGGAGAATTGACAATGTATGTTTTGGGAGAAATGTGGAGAAATTTGGAGGTTTGGACCATAAAAGCAGTTAAATGCCAGAAGCAGAGCTTAATGGCCTGGTCTCATAACAGCCTGGAAGAAACTAGATCTGAAAACAAAGTAATCCTGGAGGAAAACAAGGACATATGAAGCAACAAGGGGTGCTTTGTCAGAGTCTGGCTGCTGTCTGGCTACAGTCCAAGAGCTTCCCTGTATAGTTGGGAATTTCAAGACTGCCTAACATCAAAACAGTGGTGTGGCTATTAATGGTGGATATGCTGAAGCTCTGCAGTAAAATAGACCAAGTGGGCAGAAAGAAATGAACAGCTTGAAGAAAGAGAGAGCACTATGAATTTTATTAATTTTAAAATGAAGGCATGTGTTGAAGAGAGAGACTCTCTTCGCTAAGATTAGAGCCATTAAGGAGAAGCCTACAGATTTGCAGTTGAACAATAGTAAGGGTACCTTCATGGCAAGAAAACACCCAGCTAAGTATGCAACCTGCAAAAGGAAAATGCCAAACTGGTTTTCTACTCCTAGAAAATCACTGTAGAGAAAATATCATCTTACTGTGGATGAAGCAAGCCAGGCTGGCAGCCAAACTTTGCAGTGTTGTTTATGTGGTTCTGGCTTTAAAGTGATGAAGGATGCAAGAATGAATAGGGTCCTTAGTTCTATGTTTTTAGTTTCAGAGAGCCACATAGGTCAGGCAGTATGCATCAGGGGTATCCCTGCATAAAAATGACCCAGACAGTCAAAGAAGCCCTAATAAATAATTAAATGAAGCAGTGAAAATGAAACCTGGTTGGCAGTGGAGACCCCAAAGAAGATGTTGGAGATGCTATAGCCATGACATATTTGCCAAAAAGAGTTGCCTAAGGGAGTGGAACTAGCTGGAGAGAGAGAGAGAGAGAGAGAGAGAGAGAGAGAGAGAGAGAGAGAGAGAGAGAGAGAGAGAGAGAGAGAGAGAGAGAGAGAGAGATAATACACAGCAAAGCTGTAGGGGTTTAGCCTTGGAAATAAATCCCTGAAGTTGAACATGGAGCTGTATTTCATGTCTGTCATTCTGGATTTCAGTCTTGTTTTGGTCTGGTATGTCCTCACTCTACCCGCTTCCTCCTTTTGGGAATGGGAATGGATATTCAGTTCCATTGTATGTTGGGAGTATGTAATTTGTCTTTTCACATTATAGGAACTAATAGTGAAGAGATTGCCTTGAGTCTAAGAAGAGATGTTGGACTGTGAAGTTATGAATAGTATTGAGACTGATAAAAACTACATTTTATATATCATGATTCTATGGGGAACAGGGAGTGGAAAGTTGTGCTTTGAAAGACAATGTCCTCTATAGGCTCCAAATATTTGGACACTTTGTCCCCAGTTAGTCACAATATTTGGGGAGGTCTTATATAGCCATGACGGAGGATACATGTCACTGAGGCAAGCTTTTGGAGTTCTTAAGCCTTGCCAGATTTCCAGTTGCTCTCTCCTTCCTATGGATGCTTGAAGATGTCTGCTCTGGTACCTCTTGCCATCAGGCCTCCCTACTATGATGGACTCTGATTACTCTAGAACTGTAAGCTCAAGTAAACTTATCCTTTTGTAAATCCCCTGGTCATGGTATTTTATCCCAGCAACACAAATTAAGATGACATCATGAAATTTGCAAGTAAATGGACAGAACTAAAGGCCTTTATGCTAAGTGAAGTAACACAGTTCCAGAAAAACAAAAATCATATGCTATCATTATTTGCGGATATTAACACCAACTCTTATATGTAAGTCAAGCTGGGTAATTTGTTTTTCTTAGTAAATAAAATACCACATTGCTTGATGCTACTATAGATACAGCTTGAAGTTTCTGTCTCTATTTTTCTAAGTTCTACAATTTATACTTCTTTAAAAGTACATTAAAAATGCATCAACTTGCTATGTAACTTGGAAATATAAAGTTATATATCTTTTTGCCTGCATGCAACATTACTGTTAAAAAGTGAACCCCAACCATGTTTTGGAATTAACCTATAGTCCAATTTCAGACTCCATCATTTTGGTATATATATATATATATATATATATATATATATATATTATATGTGTGTGTGTGTGTATGTGTGTATTTTGGAGTAATATAAATTTAAAGAGAACAAAACCAACAAAAGACTTGTTCAAAGAACTGACCAAAACACTAAATTGAAAATGTTAAAAAAGACTAAGAGAAAGATTCAAGACAAGACATGACATGTATGGCAAAACACATATGCTCTGGTGGAGGGGTGGCATGGATGGGGAAACAGGTCTAAATTTGATTGGGAAAGATTGCAAAAAATGCACAAAAGCTGAAAAATAATAATTATATTAATAACGATGACAGTATTTTCATGGTGCCCCACATTTCCCATATATTTCATCCTTATGTTTTGGTTTTGAAATTTTCACATTCTTTGCTTGAGTGGTCCAGTCATCCAACATTTTTGTAAGTTTCTTATTGAATTCTTGGGTATTTCATACAGAACATCTTTTTATCGATGTTTCATGTATTTCGTACATCATTTTTCTTCATCAGTCTTAATCAGCTTTATATGTCTTCCACATTGGCACCCTCCCATACCCACCACTGGAATTCATATAGCCTGTCATTTGCGTTAAAGCCTATCATGTCAAATTAGTGATCGTAGACATCTCTCAGTGCAAGTTCATCCATTGGTGTCTAGTCAGCTGATGTAGAATCCCTTCATTTAAGAAGATCAACTTTCCCCCACCCAACAATAATAAGCTGCCAATAAATATTTGACTGATATTGGGGCCTGCTGCCCATTTCCACAGTTTTGTGCTGAGTTTTTTTCTGCTTAAGATTGCATGGGTCTTACACATGCCAACACCAGTGCTGTACATTCATATGAAAAAGGTCTCTGGAGGCGGCAGGACTTCATTTCCACATGGTCATGCACTTCTTCCCCTGACTCTTACAGTCTTACAATCCACTCCCTATACCACAATGGTCCATGAGCCCCGGGTGAGTGGATTTTAACATAGGAATCCTGTCCTAGGACCCATACTCTGTATATCTGTAGTCTCTACGCTTTGGCCCTTGTGACCTTTTGTGTTCCTGGCCCTCTGGCATAAGGGAATTTTACTGATGAAAATTGAGAGATGCATTAGTGTTCTCTTTACCCTTTGCTCTACATTCTGTGTGTCTTAGGTGTAGTGGTTTCATTATAGATGTGCTGTTATGCCCAGATCACTGGGACCCCTGAAAGAACACCAGGACACGTGGCTCTGATGTAAATACCAAGAGTCTTTAATTCAAGCTTGAGCTGGGACCACCTGATGCAGAACGCAGGGGGAAATGGTCTTGCAGCTCATGGTGGGTCTTTTAAAGGAACCTGGTCTAGGGGAATTTTTCTTTATTGGTTCAGACTGGGCCTATATCTCAAGCCTCAGATGTATCTGGTGGACTTCAGCCTAGGGGAAAGTGAATACCACCGGGACTGTTTCTCAATTCCCCATATGCATCTGGTGGACTTTTGCCTGGGAAAGGTAAATGTTTAACTTTTGTTTGTCCTGAGTGGAGGTCTGGAATTAGCTCTGTCTCTTCATTCCCCCATTTTCTCTTGTTACTCGAGAGGCCAATCTTGGTCTCTCTTTGCCTAGCTTAGACAGAAGTATTCTGGTCTAAATTATCACATTGGCTGCTTAGGTGGTGTGGATCAAGTTGGGTATAATGTGTCCTTAAGGTAATTAGCTGAATTGTCCCCAATCTTTCTCTCATAAAGACAACTAACATATTCAGTATACATAGTCCTAGGGTTAGTAACAGAGCAACCAGAAGGATAAATTCACTGGCAGATTCAGGAAGCCTTCAGCTCTCAGTTGATAAAGAGACTGGATCCTTTGGGTGGGTCTTGACCCTAAACTTCCTAGCCAATTTTTAGCTCTGACTTCTTCCATGCTGAAAACGGGCTTAGGAGGTGGTGACTGGGGTACCCCTGCTCAGTGGATCTATCTAAAAGACCCCAAAAAGTATGGCTATAGAGAGAACAAAATCCTTGACCAGTGCCTGTGAAGGCAAGAGTAGCTAGGTACATTTCCTAGGCAGGGAACCAAGAGAGAAACAGGGTGACTTAAATATCCAACTTAAAAGTCCATTGGAATCTCTCAATGAGGGGTTCCAAAGCGCCCATCATTTGCCTTCTCCTTTTGTTCATTCATCCATACTGTCTAGACTCAGCATCTGCTTTCCAGGAATTTTTGATAGTCAAGGTGTGAGTTTTCCCTTAGGTAACTGCTTAAACAGAAAGAGGAAACTTTATTATTTGATAACAAAAGATCTCGTATGACTTTAAATGACTTAAAATCTAGTGTTTGGAGGCACAAGCTTTCAGAATTTAAAGGAATATGATTACTAATCTTTTGGTTGCACACTTCCTCTTGGATTTCTAAGTCAATAGAGTTAGCCCAGATTAACCAACTTTTTTTTCTCAAGGCTAGTTGAGGATCTGGTCCTCAGGGGCTGGTCAGACTTTTGGAGGGAGAGGCCTCTGGCTCTGTTCAGCTTTTCATTTACCAGTTCCATCCACACAAGAACAAAGTCCATTCATATGAGGACAAAGTCAGGTCTTTCTAGACCAGGCTTCCCTTTTTGAAGACTTTCCTCTTTACAGACTGGACACTGGCTAGAGTCCCATTAGTGGGTCTCCAAGACCTCCCTGTCTAGGAGGACTGGTGTCTCATAATTGCAGGACATTTCAAGAGATGCCCCCTGACATGGTCCCCCCAGACTGGTTGACCTCAGAGGGCAGGAGCAAAGTTGTTCCTTAGGTCCCTCAGATGAATTGGTATGGGCACTTAAGTATGGTTGTTATCCATCCAGAAAGGCTAAGTTACACCAGCCTAACACCTTTAATTTCTGTTTAATACTCTAGATAAGGTTTGGACAAAAATTCAACCACCCATGTATAATACTGACTGGAGGAGAGACTTAACACCATACATTAAGCAGGCATAACCACAAGATAGAATTAAACAATTTCAGACTTATTTTAAATGTAAAACTGGTCACTACAATTACTACAAATGGGAACTTTTTTTTTTTTTTCTCTTTCAGACCTGTTATCCTGATTTATAGTTTTCCAAGAAGGACAAGAGTTGTAACACACACTAAAAGACTGGAAATAAACTGATAAGGATTACCAAGTCCATCCAAACTGTCTTCTTTTGGACTGCATGCAGTTGGTTGAGGAAGATAGAATCTAACTTTTTGAGCCAAATTATCTGGTTAGGTTAAAGGAAATATCAAATCAACTCTTGGAAGCAACATAAAGTACATTTTTCTGTAGCCATAGGTAACCCACCATTTGCCTGTGCCCATTTAATCTAAATCTGTAACAGGGAGTCAGGTTCAAAGCATGTGTGTGAGTGTTGGTAATTCTCACATGCATAGAAATTACACTTTTTTTTTGTCTTTTGGTCTTTTTCAGACATGGTCCCCCTTTAGTCTCAGCTGGCCTGGAACTTGCTCTGTAGACCAGGCTGGCCTTGAGCTCACAAAGAACTGCCTGCCTCTGCCTCCCAAGGACTGGGATTAAAGGTGTGTGCCACCACACCTGGTCCCAAGAGGCAACAAAACTGCCCCACCCAAAACAAAAGCCAGTTCAAGAATTCATTTCCAGCCCTGAATATGGTCCACAGAGGTCTCAAAAGAAAAATAGATAACTCCATTAAACAGTCAACTCAGAGGTTAATTTCCATAAAAATTACCACCTGTTGTGAAGCATTTGATAGACTCAGAGACAATACATTTAGAGATGCTTATAGTATCCAAATTTTAGGCCTTTAAATGCATTTTTAAATATCAATTTTTAAAGTTTGCATGTGCGTATTTAGTCTGGCATGCCAAAATGAATGATTCTGTGCACATAAAGGATTGAAACTTGAAGTGGCCACTTTGTTTGACAGAACCAACATGAGACAATTATAATGACCAAATTACAACCACACACAAAATTTAGACATGCGGAAATTGCTTTCATTAGTCACTAGAGCAGCTACCTTCCCTGTAGGATAAACAGTGTTAGTTTGGGGAGTTGGAATTGAAGAAGGAAGGATTAGGAAGAAGTAGTCTGTCCCATAACATCAATCAAAGTCTGATAACCACAGAGAGCAACCAACACGATACACAAAACAGACAAACCAAAGACACAGAAAAATCCAAGCACTTGGTTTTGGCTAGGCAGGCACCTCATCTGCCTCTGCACTAAAACAAAAACAAAAACAAAAACAAAACAAAACAAAAAAACCTTATTCTGTTTGGGGGGGGTAGGCTCATCTGCCCCTGGTTCAGAAACATCTTTCTGAGTCTTTCAGCTTTTTGACCCACCAGTGTGTCCACTATAGGCCACTATAGTCGCCATTTCCTGCTGCCTCGAGGTCTGATTGAAACAAGCACAGAGAAGACAAAAGACAGAGGACAAAACTGAGACACTTACTGGCCAGTTTTGGACTCTTTGGAATGGGGTCCTGAGGGTCTGGGGATCCCGGAAGGACAAGCCCCCATGTTTATGTTATGTCCAGATCACTGGGACCCCTGAAAAACCACCAGGACACACGGCTCCTATGTAAATACAAAGAGTCTTTAGTTCAAGCTGGAGCTTGGACTACCACCCTCCTGACGCAGCAGGCTGGGAGAAGACATCTCGCAGCTGGGGCGGGGGTGGGGGGGTGGAGGATCTTTTATTTTATTTTATTTTATTTATTTTTTGGGAGGATCTTTTAAAGGAACCTGTTCTAGGGGAATTTTTCTTTATTGATTCAGACCTGGCCTGTTTCCCAAGTCTCGGATGTATCTGGTGGACTTCAGCCTGGGGGAAAGTGAATACCACCGGGCCTGTTTCTCAATGCCCCGATGCATCTGGTGGACTTTTGCCTGGGAAAGGTGAATGTTTATCCTTTGTTTGTCCAGAGTGGAGGTCTGGAATGAACTCTGTCTCCTCAGTGCTACTTAGGCTTGGGCATTTCACAGACAATCTCTGTGTATGACCAGTGATGGAACTTTGTAATCATCTTTGTTCATTTCAAAACAAGCTTATTTGATGAGTGGTGACTGGGCTACTTCTCTCTAATATAATGTTCCATATTTTGTACATAGTAAAAAATTACATTTGTCTAGGGATGTAACAGCCTTGGGGTTTTCTCTCAGATCTATGGCATCTCCAGCTATGTATATTTGGCTATATTTACATTACAACACATGAGTTTCCCCCAGTGAATGGGCTTTAAGTCCAATTACATAGCTGTTGATTGCTCCCCAGATAAAAGTGCTGCAACTGCAACAATGTTGTATGTTGTGCCAGTCATTGATATGGTTATTTGGCCTTTAAGCTGGGGTTGGACAGTTAACTGATGTTTTCTCTTAGCTTAACAGCTTGTGTAGTACTCTCTAAAACTATGAGATATAGCCTTCAGAGAGGTGGATTCCATGTCAGTTCTTGTTCCATTGCTCCTAATCCTGTGTCCAAAGTAGGTCCTGTCTTCAGTAATAGTCTTACCTTCAAGTTCTGGAAGGCAATAAAGACCTGTGGCAATAGATTATATAATTTTGGGGGTTTTTTGGAGTACCCTCACAACAACTCAAAGGAAGGTTTCTCTGGTGTGGCATTGTTTCTTGTTTTACAGCATTCAGCTATAGGCGTAGGCTCATGTAGAGATATTTTATGTGTAATTTGTCTGTAGGCTTTTTAGTTAATGTAATTCCCTCTGGTTTTTACACTAGCTAGGCACTATTTATCCCAATTCCCCAACTTTATCATATAATCTTTATTTTCTGTTTTCCATTTAGAACTTTCGACTGGTGAGACTTTTCCTGTCATTTCAAATTAGCTTATTGAGTTTTTCAATTACATTTTCATTTCAATTTCGGTTTTGTTCAATATTTCTCTTTTATAAATTGACTTTTCAAATCCTCTGTTCTCTTTGCATTTCTTTCATCTGTGTCTTTTTTGTATGTTGTTAACTTTTCTATCAGGAGTTAATTCCTATTCTTTTTGAGTTCCTTGAGATTTTGTTTGTGAGCTAATTCAAATCCTTTCATTATTTGATCATGTTAATAATTGTTCTTTTAAGTTCTGTGTCCTGGCAACCCTTTGGGTAATACTCACTATAGAACACTTTTGTGTATGATTGATAGTATTTGGCTGGAAACAAATCATCTTGATTTTTTATTTATTTTGTTTTTTCATTGTGACCTGGATGTGTGCACTTCTTTTGTTGGTTATGTTTCTAATCTTCAATTCTAGCCTGTCTTTCTTGGGTTGAAGTTTGTTTCTTTTCTTAATTTTGTCTGCTTGATTTCTTATCATGAATAGCTGGTCTGTGCCTAATTCTCTTTCTCTCTCTCTGTCTCTCTCTCATAATTTTGCATCAGATGGTTCCACATTGTCTAATCTGAAGCTCTTGAAAATGATAAAAGGATTTCTGGCCAAAGCAAAGTGATGAGGACAAAGTGGGTAGTCTCTGAATAGCTAACCATTGTAGATGTGAGAAAAAGAGAAGTTGGTCCCAAAGCTCAGCGGTGACACCCCAGTGATTAGGTCTGAATAACTATCCCAGTGTTCTTAGGCATTATGAATGGGGCCAGTCCCAAAGCAGTGAGATTGTGACCCAATGGCTGAGCAGTTTATATGATTGTGGATCATGTGCTTATCTTCTTTGATAAAAATATGTTCTTATAACTTGAACACTTATCAGCCAGGCCTTGTTTCTTTTGTATGTTGTTACAAGTATTTTATTTTTATATATTCTAGATATCAATCTATATCTAATACACAATCAGAAAACATTCTTCATAATCCTGTGAGATAACTTTTCATTTTGTTGTTAATAAGTACATGGTGCACAATTATTTTTAGTTGCAATAAGTCTACATCTTGTACTTAGCTCTTGTTGCCTGATTCCTACATGTTTCATTTTGACATGGCATTCTAGAATGAAGATTAGGTCTCTATATTTGAAAGAATGTATTTAGGAAAACCCCTTATTCAAATAAAAATGAAGTAATTGCATACATTGTTTGACCACAGATTATTCATACAGTAGGCAGAAAGTACATCCCTTGCTATCTTTCTATCAAATGGGTTTATGATATTTAGAACTGAACTGCAGTCATTTATACTAAATATAATTGAATATTATAAAACCCCTGTCAATCTTTTTAAATATTTATTATTATTTTTTAAATTTTATTTATTTTTGTATGTGTATGAATGTACTGTCTGCATGTAGGTTTGTACACCCATGTCATGCAATGCCGCGGAGGTCAGAAGAGGGTCTCGGATTCCCCTGGAACTGGAGTTCTCCTGGAATTGGAGTTAAAGACAGTTCTTAGCAGCAATGTGGGTGTTGGGGATCAAACCCGGGTCCTCTGCAATAGCAGTCAGTGCTCTTAACCACTAGGCTATCTCTCCAGCCCCTAAACATTTATTAACCAAGTAAAATAAAACTATGAAAAAAAGTCCTGTCATTTTTTATGATTATTGAATAAGGCAGTCATTTACTAGACAACTGCAGGGTGAATCAATTGGTTTGCAAAGACTGCTGTACCTAAAACCATATTTGAGATAAAAAAAATCTTTTACAATAGAAAATAATTCTTCTGAGTCAATAATTTGGTTGGAAAACCCATACTTATTTCAAAGTATATAAAGGAGTCATTATAAATTATTATGAAACAATTCACTATTTCATTATCTTACACAGCTTTAGTCTTTTCTTTTATTCTAAACATGTCGATATTTTCATTTCTAGATGCGAAGGGCAAACAGTTTGATTGGTAATGAGAAACATTTGTTAGGACAGTGAAAATAATCAATGGCTACATTTCAATGATTCCTTGTTAATGGTCCCGCTTGTTCCAAAGAACTTTGGTACTCCAGATATGATTGGAATTTATAACTGGCATTGAGATTAAATTTTTTTTCAATAAACATCATAATATAAATGTGGTGGGTAGTGAAAGATAGGAAGAACTTGAATTTTAATTAAAAGAGTCAGAAGCAAAAAAAAAAATGAAGGGATATTTTTCAGGATATATATTTAGATAATTAACTATTTTGCTTGATGAAAGTTTACTGATATAATCCAATACTTATGTATATTTACATAGAGTAATGACAAAATATATTCAGCAAAGAGGCTATGAAAGCTTTAAGGCTTAATAGTAAAGTATTAATGAGAACATAAAAAGAGATCAGTTATAGTTGAGAAACTGATTGAAATTGTTATGCTTATGATTTATAGACATGGAGAATTTGCTATTTATTTATTTGAGTCAATAACTTCATAAGTCAAATATTGGTCAGGAGCCTATTTTGTAAGTAGCATTATGTTAGATACACTTCATCATACACTCACTTGAGCTAAATAGATAGTAACAGATATGCTGGTTAGAATATGTTATTTATTGTAGTTAATTCAAGTACAAATATACCATTTTATGATATCATCTCACTCCATTAAGACTGGCTAAGATCAAGGAAACAAATGATACCAAATGCTGGAGAAGTAGTGGTGAAAAAGGAACACTCATCCACTGCTGGTGGGAATGTAAACTCATACAACCACTATGGAAAGCAGTGTGGAGAACCCTTAAAAGACTCAAAATTACCTTACCACCTGACCCAGTCATACCACTCCTGGGTATATACCCCCAAGACTCATCCTACTACAGAGATACATGCCCAGCCATGTTTTTTACAGCTGTTTTCACAATAGTGAAGAGCTGGAACCAACCCAAGTGCCTTTCAACTGATGAGTGGATAGAGAAAATGTGGTACATCTACACAATGGAGTTCTATGCAGCAGTAAAGAAAGATGACATCATGAACTTTGTAGGTATATGGATGGAACTAGAAGATATTATGTTAAGTGAAATAAAACAGTTCCAGAAAAAAGAATGATGAATGGTATCCCTCATCTGTGGATGCTAGCCCCAAGTACATAGTTGTAAGGCAAACTGAGCAATGTTGATGTTATATTCTTCATGATCTGAAAACAACTGTACTCTTATTGTGAATCTCTTAAAAGGTTCTAGAATTAACCTACCATTTATTTTCAGACTTTTAAATTTTGGTATATGGGCGGAGGGTAAAAACAATACAAATATCATGAATGGATAATATAAAATTATATTTTTATATTTTAGAAAACTTTAGGAAAGTAAATTTTGCCAAAAAATTAAGATGACTATACTGGATGATATACAGTTACCATTGCATTTAAAATAAAATCAAAAGAATAAATTGGATTATTTAACAAATATATGAAGGCTGTCAATGTAGCATAGGTAAGTATCCAGTTTGAGTGGTCCTTAAAGGAAAACATCTAAGAAAGTGTGGCCTCTGTAGTATTCACAGAATTGTAAGTGAATGGATGTGAGTAATGGGCAGGGTCCAGGAATTAATCATCATTGGTGAACAGAGTCCAATCAAGTAGAAGCTGTGGCCTTTGACACTGGTTTTGCCTGCCTTGTTTACCAAAAATGGAGAATCACTCTGATATATGTTTAGGAGTTCACATTTTTCCCTTTAATTTTATATTATTCTAAAATATGAATATATGCCTTCCACCCTTATACGTTAATTAATTACCATCTTTAAAGGTAAGTGGTAAGTTAATTCTAGGGATCATTAAGGGAAGACATAATTCTGGTACATATATTGACGTTTATATAGGCATATTTTGGAGCAATACCATATGAAGGGAACCACAGCAACATAAGGACTGGGTCAAAGAACAGAATGATATAGTTAAATTCTGTGCAAAACAGCAACCCTTTGCAGAGAAAAACTTTAAAAAGAGTGAGAGAGCTGGGCGTGGTGGCGCACGCCTTTAATCCTAGCACTTGGGAGGCAGAGGCAGGCAGATCTTTGTAAGTTCAAGGCCAACCTGGTCTACAGAGGGAGTTCCAGGACAGCTGGGGCTACAGGGAGACCCTGTCTCAAAAAGACCACAAAAAAAAATAAAAATAAAAATAAAATAAAATAAAATAAAATAAAATAATAAAACAAAAAAAATAAAAGGACTGAGAGAAAGATACAGGACATGTATGGCAGAATGCATGAGCTGGGGTGGGGTGGGAGAGGGGAGAGGGGAATATGTCAAAATTAAGGTGAAAAAATGATGTCTGAAATACCCCAAACAGATCTACAGTGATAGGTGACTCAGTGGTTAATAGGACTGCCTGCTCTTGTGGACGACCCGACTTTAGTCCCCATTCCCTACATGCTGGCTAATAACTGTCCTTAGGTTCAGTCATAGGATCTGATACATTCCTCTGGCCTCCTTCAGCATTACAGACAAGTGGTACACTCATATACATGCAGGCAAAACACTCATACACATTAAATAAAACCAAATAAATCTGCTAGGAGTGGTCACACATCCTTTAATCCCACCCCAGGGGAGGCAGAAGGAGATGAATGTCTATAAGATCAAGGCCAGCCTATTTTGCATACCAAATTCCAGGCCAGCTGGTACTAGAGGGAGATCCTGTCACAAAGAGACTGAAAAAAAAAAAGAAAGACTAAATGAATAAATAAGTAAATAAATAAATATTTAAAATGGGGAATCACTGCAAGACAATGCAAAAAGCAACAAAAGCTGGTTTATCATTTCATATTATCACTTTTGATGATTTGGGGAAGTATGTAGTGTATGAAAAATGAAGACTAAATGAAAGAGGTTTCTGTAATTGCCTAGAAAAATATGGAAGATGAGACCTAATAATAAGGAATGGTTAGAAATTAGGTACATGTTCACAATGATGTGGCAGAATTTGCTGGCATAGTTGCTGTGGTTGTCTAGTAAGAAAATGAAGATCATTCCACTTGTCTGATTTGCACTGAAACAAATTCTAAAATTATAAGAACGGAATTATCACATGTATGGAGGAGTGGGCAAAGTGAAGGGAACAGAGGAAGGCTCTCAAGAAGATTAAGGATCGATTTGACATTGATTGATAACTATTAGGTATGGTTAGACAAATTGGGGATTAAAAAAAAAACAATCTGGAAAAGAAATTTTAACATTTTTGGTGAAAATTTAATTGTCAACCAAGTGAAAAGAATCTCAAGAATGGATGAAATATATATGTCATCTGCACAACTTATAGAAGATTATTGTCTATTATTGTCTAGAATATGCAAGTGGCTCAAAATTAACCACCAAGAAAATAATCCACTTTAATGATAGTTTATGGACTAAATAGACTTTTCAAAAGAAAGATGTAATAATGGCTGGTAAACACTTAAAAACTTATTCAATATCATTACCAACTACCATTGTGGGAGTGTAAACTAGTGCAGCTACTTTTGAAATCAGTGTGAAGGCTTCCCAGAAAACAGAAATAAACTCATTGTATAGCTCAGCTATTTCAGTACTGTGTTTACACACAATCCTAAGTCAACAACCAAAGAGATACTTGCTCTCTTATGTTCACTCAAGTTCTATGCATAATAGCTAGTTAATGGAACTACCATATATGGACATCAACCAATGCCTGGATAATGCAAATATATATATATATATATATATATATATATATATATATATTATAATACATGGATAGAGTCAGAGTAGTCCAACAATATCTGTGACACACGGGACAGGCTGAAAATCCAAGCATTTGCTCAGTCCACAAGGCTGGATGCCTCAGTAGTCCCAATCTGAGGCTGAAGGCCTGATGGATTCAGTCTACCATGGGACCCAAGGAGTTGATCACAGCAGCAAGAAAAACTCACCAGTGAGAGAGAAGGCAAACAGCAAAAAAGGGACCAACTCCCTTCTGCCATGGCCTTTTATGCCGGTTGCCATCAGAAGGTAACGTCCACATTTAGGGAAGGTCGTCTGCCTTGAGATAATCCAATCTGAATATCTCTTTCTCATATTTGTTCATCCTAAATCCAGCCAAGTTGACACCCAGAATTAAAAGGATTAACCATCACAGATACTGTCATGTATAACCTATTTCTTCAGATCCAATCTTACTACATAGGATCTCTGCTTGCTTTCTGTCTTTTAAACTCTCATCTATGAAAGTATAACACATTCTCTTACTAGACATGTTCAGAAGTGTTAAAATCTTTTAGTTGCTTTTATTTTTTTATTGTTTTTAAGCTTTTTCCATAAGTCATACATCATTTCTCAACTGAATCTAGAGTAGTTTCCCTTTCCATGTCCCCCACCCCACCCGAGTCCCTGCACTCTGAGCTACATGTCTTGCATATTTTTCTGAGTCTTTTGAGAGATTTTTCCTTTCAGTTTCTTTTGTTGTTGATCTCCTCCAACTTGTATTGCTACGTATTATACATATATATATATATATAATATATATATATATATATATATATATATTTTCCTTATAGTGAGCTCAAATTGGCAATTCCAAACAACCATCAATCCTACTCTTTTGTCCACATTGGGGTCCTCCCTCCCATGGTCCCCAAATGAAGTCCAGTGAGCATGAGTCCTTCTCATCCCCCTGACTGGCTCCAGATGCACCCAGGTAGTCCAATAATGGCAGTCTCATTTCTGCGAGGCTGAAATCCCCTTAGTTTTATTCCAAGTTGGGTACTCAGTAGTCCCCATCTACATTAGCATTGAGGTTTGGAGGATTCTTGGATAGACATGAATCTCTGTCTATATTGGAAGCTTAAAAAGCTGTGTCTCATGTATTTGAGGAGTGATAAAAGAGGTGACAGCCACAGGATAGATGCACTTGCCACTAAGAATTGAAGACAGGCCAAACCGCATTACTCTCTCTTTTTCTTTTAGTCTTTTTACTAAGATCTCAAGATTTATGTCCACAAGGTTAGCCCAGATTGACCAAGGTTTTGTTTTCTTAAGGTCAGTTGAGGATCTGGTCCTCAGGAGTCTCTTGGATTTTTGTTTGTTTGTTTGTTTTTGTTGTTTTTTGTTTTCTTGGAGGGGGAGGAGGGTGGGAGCACCTTGACCCCTTCAGCTTTTCATTTACCAGTCCATCCACTCAAGGACAAAATCAGATCTTGCTAGACCAGGCTTCCTTTTTTGAAGCATGAGCAGACTTTACTCTTCATAGACTGGACACTGGCTGAAGTCTCATTAGTGGCTCTCCATGATCTCCCTGAACAGGAAGACTGGTGACCCACATTTGTAGGACTTTTCAAGAGATGCCCCCATGCATAATCCCCTAATACTTCGTTGGACTATGAGTGTAAGGAACAAAGTTATCCCTTAGGTTCCTCAGCCAAATTATTATGGACATTAAGTATGCTTGTTATGCACCCAGAAAGGCTAAGTTTCAGCAGCCTGTTACATTGTACCTATATTAAAATTGTATCCTTTGGAAACAAACTTATGTTATTTCCATATCATATTCTTGATTTGCATCTTTCCATTTTAACCATATTACTCTAAAAATGCACAACATACCTCCATCATATACCAAAAACCCAATGAAATAAAATGTTAGGTCAGCTCTAGAACCTGTTTAAGGAATCACAATGCATAGTTATGTATGACAGAATAGATTATAACATAACATGTCTCAGTTTGCTTTAACTAGGTACTTGGTACTAGCATCCACAGATGAGGGATACATTCTTGTTTTTGTTTTTCTGGAATTGTTTACTTCACTTAGCATAAAATCTTCTAGTTCCATCCATTTACCTGCAAATTTCATGATGTCATCTTTCCTTACCTCTGTATAGAACTCCATTATGTGGATGTATCACATTTTCTCTACTCATGGTTGAGAAGCACTTGGGTTGCTTCCAGCTTTTTGCTATTGTGAAGACAGCTGCAGTAAACATGGCTGTACATGTATCTCTGCAATAGAAACAGTCTGATGGATATATATATTCCCAGAAGTGGAATGGCTGGATCAGGTGGTAGGCTCATTTTGAGTCTTTTAAGTGCTTTCCATACTGCTTTCCATAGTGGTTGTACACGTTTGCATTCCTACCAGCAGTGGATGAGTGTTCCCCTTTCCCCACACCCTCTCCAGCATTTGGTATTATTCTTTGTCTGGTTGATCTGTCCAGACGACTCAGTGGCATATTGAAGTCCCCTACTATGAGTGTACTGGAGTTTATCTATGCCTTGATGTCCTGTAGAGTTTTATTTATTTGTTTGTTTATTTATTTGGTTTTTTCAAGACAGTGTCTCCCTTTAGCCTCAGCTGTCCTGGAACTCACTCTGTAGACCAGGCTGGCCTTGAACTCACAAAGATCCACCTGCCTCTGCCTCCCAAGTGCTAAGATTTAAGGCATGTGCCACCATACACGGCTAGAATTGTATTTATAAAGGTCCATGCACCAGAGTTTGGTGGATATATATTCATGTTTGTGAGGTCTTCTGGATTAATTTTCCCTTTCATAAGGATGTAATGGCCCTCTCTGTCTCTTCTAATTGCTTCTACTTTGAAGTCTATTTTGTCTGATATTAAAATAGCAACTCCTGCTTTCTTATTTAATTTGGGGTAATTTTCATTAATTATTCTGTTGACAATCTGATCAATACTCTTAGGATTCTTCTCCTTCCTCTATCCCTATGATATGGAGGTTTGATCTTTTCATAGGGTCTCACATTTCCTGGTTGTTATACTCTTGTGCATTTTCAAATTTTTCATAGTCTTTATTTGAGCTTTTTAGCTGTTCTTCTGTGTTATCTTCTAGGTCTGATATTGCTTTTTTTTTTTTTATGCTTTTTCCATTCTGCTTCTGAGGCTGTTTCCTATTCTTTCCTTTTGATTGAATGATTGTTCAATTTCCTTTTTCATTTATTTATTCCTGTGTTTTCTTTACTGTTTGCACTTCTTTTTTTTTTTTTTTCTCAATCTTTTCTTGCAGCTCCTTGCTTCACTCGTTGATTTCCTTTTTCATTTCAGCATGGGATCTTTTCAATGTTTCAACTTCCTTCTGGAGTTTTCCATTTTTTTCTCCTCTAGCTCTTTCCGGAGTCTGTCATTTTCTCCTTTCAGTTCATTCTGAAGTTTGTCCTTGTCTAGGTCCATTCTGAGTTTTTCATTCTCTTCCCTTGGTTCTATGATTTCTTTGAATATATCTGTGATTGTTATTCTACAATCTGTGTCCTGGGTTACCTCTAGGGAGATCTCATTGTATTTGTCCTCCACAGGCTCTTTAGAGTTTGAATGTGGAGTTATTCTGTGCTTTTCCCATATTGTTCTTCCATTGTGCTCTTGGCATGTGGTTTGCCTTTTGCCTGTATTCTGGCGTGACTCTTGAATGTCTCTTCATCTAGTTGAAGGACTGGTTTCCTTGATTATTTCAGGTGCCTTCATTGTATTCTCCTTATGTATGGAGTGTTGGCTTGTCTAGGTTTCAGGCTTTCAATTCAATTTTGGTTGTATATTGGAAGGTATAGTTCACTCTTCCCTTTCCGTTCTGTAAGAACTGGGTGGGTTACAACCCAGATGATACCTTCTGAGCATTGTATTCCCTCTGCTGCCAGCCCCTCTCTCTGGAGTTTCAGTTGGGGGGGGTTGGTTGTTTTTGCTGGTATCCTCCTCCGCTGCTACTCAGGTATCAGCTGCCTGCCCCCTTTGAGTTCAAACCTCAGCTCCCAGCTCCCCAAATCCTCTGGGCCAAAATTCTGGTCCACTCAGCCTCCACCCTGCTTGGGCACCAGATGCATGCAGCGTCTGAGTTCAAACCTCAGCTCCCAGCTCCCAGAATCCTCTGGGCCACAATGCTGTTCCATTCAGCCTCTGCCACCACTTGGGCAACAGATGCCCGCAGACTCTGAGCTCCCAGCTCTAGAAGTTTTACATTTTAAACAATGTATATATGCATGAAACATCATGTGACCCTATAAATATGTACAACTTTATATTTGTGTATGTCAGCCAAAATAAATTAAAAAAGAAAGTATAGCACATTCCTTTATAAAAAATAAATAAGAAAGGGAATAAAAAGTAGCAGAAAAATGATCAACAGCTCCAAAATGTGTTTTTCTGTCAGAATGCAGAAATTGGCCAAGAGCAGTAAGTAAACTCTAAGAAAATTGTATTTCTTTTAATTTCATAAGATTAAAGGAATATGTGAAGATGAAGAATAGGAAAGATGAAGTTGATGGAACAGATGAGAATATCTGCACAGTAGATGTGCCAATGTGGACACCTCCTGTATGAGAATGAAACAAGCAGCCTAGATGAGTGATCAGAAATGAGGAACTAGGCACCAAAAAAGGGGAGGAAACCAATGCGTGTAAGAATATATGGACCTCATTAAACTCAAAAGCTTCTGTACAATGAAAGAAACAATCAGGAAAGTGAAGAGAAAACCCACAGAGTGGGAGGAAACCTTCACCAGTAATACATCTGACAGAGCAGTAACTTCTAGAATATATAAACTCAAAAATCAAAGAACTAAGAAAACAAATGATTCAATCAAAAGATGGACTAAAGAGCTGAACAGAGACGTCTTAAGTGAGGAAATAAAGATGACTGAGAAACACTTTAAAAACTCTTCAACATCGTTAATAATTAAGGAAATGCAAATTAAAACCACCTTAAGATATCTCACTCTGATAAGACTGGCTATGATCATGCAAACAAATGATACCAAATGCTGGAGAGGTTGTTGTGAAAGGGGAACACTCGTCCACTGCTGGTGGGAACATAGACTCATACAACTGCTGTGGAAAGCAGTGTGAAGAATGCTAAAAAGGCTCAAAATAAGTCTACCACCTGACCTTTTCATATCACTTCTGTGTGTCTACCTACAACACTCATCCTACTGTAGAGATACATGCACATCCATGTTAATTGCAGATCACTTCACAATAAGGAAGGGCTGGAAGCAATCCAAGTACCCCTCAACAGATGAGTGGATAAAGAAAATGTGGTACGTCAACACAACGAATTCTATACAGCTGTAAAGATGACATGAACTGTGTAGGTAAATGGATAGAACTAGAAGATATTATGTTAAGTGAAGTAACATAATCCCAGAAAAACAAAGAATGGTATCGCTCGTTTGCAGAGGCTAGCACCAAGTACCTAGTTGTAAGTCAAACTGAAAAATGTTACTGTTATATTTTACTTTATCTGAAAGTAACTGTGCTCTTATTCTGTGGAAGTCAGAAGAAGGCATTGGATTCCCCTGGAACTGGAGTTAAAGATGATTCTTAGCTACCATGTGGATGCTGGGAATTGAACCCGGGTCCTCTGCAAGAGCAGTTGGTGCTCTTAACCACTGAGCCATCTCTCCAGCCCCCAATAAAATATTTTTAAAAAGAATATAGGGACTGAAGCAAACACTCATTAGTAATGAGACCTCTCAGACATCTTGTAAAAGCAAAATCATATTTACAGCAAACAAGAAAGTTGAAGTAATTTATTCACCAATTCACTTCAACCATTGGTTGAGGACCATTCGGAGAACATTAACTCTGTTTCCATCCTGATCTATGTATGCTAAAGGTCAATACAATCCCTTGGATGGAAGTTTTTGGAAAACTGCAGGTGATGAGAATAGGAACTTTTCACTGAAAGTGAAAAACCAAGTACCATGGAGCTGACTCAGGGCCCCAGGAGCTATAGAGGGAGAGAGGGGAAGAGAGATAGAATCAAGTGCTCAAAAATCAACATGTCTAACTTTCTGGTAACATCCCACCATTCTACCTATAATAGATCTCCCTATTTATCTATCAAATATTTATTATCCAAATATATCACCTATCTATCATCTGTCATCTCTATCTATCTATCTATCTATCTATCTATCTATCTATCTATCTATCTATCATCTACCTATCTATTATCTATCTATCATCTATCTACAATCTATTTATCTATCATCATCATCATTTATCTTTCCATCCTTTATCTATTGTATGTTTATGTAATTTAAGTGGACTATAAATGAGGGAAAATTTTAATGTATTTGAAAACTAGAGAAGAATATTTTTAAAGCCCTGGTATATGCCACCTTTCACTTAAATGCCAGTGATGACATTGCTTCAAGGCATAACATGCTTTATACAGTGTAAGAGACGGCTTCATGACATTTGGATAACCAGAACTTTTATTTTGTTTTAAGAGCAAGAAATCTTCTTAGCATATGCAAAGGTAGAGTGTAATCCATAGAGTCTTCTATCTAATTGTTTTAAAACTTATCTTGACTATTTAGTCTTTGCTCAGAAAGAAATATTTACTTTTGAAAAATATTATTTGAATTATCATTCTAAGATAAATTTAGCATGCAGTGAACAAAGGAAGATGGATAGATTTTTATTATCAGTCATCTTTGGGAATTATGATGAATTTAATGTTATTTATTTTTGCTAATACATTTCACAAAAAGAATGCCAGGAATTTTCCATGACAGTGAAAAGTAGGAAAGAATAAATCCTCTTTATTCTTTCACATTGTTTTTTTACTTTTGTTTCCACATAGAAGAGAATTACTTTAAATTACTGATTTATGACTAAAGAAATACATATTTGTGTTATAAACTTGTTAAAATAAGATAACATCTTATAGTTTTTTAAAGTATTGAAGAAGCCAGATTGATTCTAACAGAATTCCATTCACCACAACACTTGTTTAATTTATCAATTTTATTTTTCCTATTTTAGCTAAGACAATAAGCATATCTGTGAACATATTATTATTAATATCTATAATGAAGGAAACATGAAAGTTTCCTTAAATAACTCACTCTGACCTTTGAAAAATAATATAAAAAGCCTAATAATTACAAACTTTTCTCTTAGGTTTCCCCTATAGATTTATCAACAGGAATGTTTTTACCCACAGATTTCACTTGATCTCTTAGTCAACCTATCATCCCAAAATAATTCAGTAAAAAAATCCTACAGTTAAATGGTTTGAAACAAAAGATGTATGCTGTGTAGAATATAGAAGCAATGAAAATGAAGACATTGTCTTCTGAAGCACTTCTTTTGGAATGCTGACCTCTTCAGGTACCTGGCCCCAATCATGAGATTCCTTGGCTTGTGAGCCACTACTCGACTCTCCTGATATCAGGAGGCCTTTCTCCTTTTGTTTCCTTTCTAACAAAAACCTCTCACACTGGACTAAGGCTCACTCTAGTGAACTTTCTTAACATGACTGCATCCCAATAATCCTTCTGCCAAGTAATTTTACCATCAGGGCTCTTTAGGTTACAATTTTACATATAATTTTGGAGGACATAACTTTTGCCACAATACATCTTGATGGTTATTTTAATTTTTCTCAGCCTAGTGGAGGGAGCATGTTCTCTTCTTGAAAGACACTAGAAACACTATATAGGAATATCCTGTCATTCTGAGACCAACCTCTAAATCATCCCCTCTTCCCTAATTGCCTTGAAAGTTCAGCCATAAATATTGCTCCTTACTTTATGAAATCCAGCACCTTCTGTATTCAGATCATAAGAACCAATTCTATTATCCCTAAATCATGTTATTTCCCTTAAATATCTGTAATGTTCCTTAAATATCTGTGATCTTATTTTTTTTTTTTTTTGGCAAAACCCTTCCATTAGGCTGGAGTCTCAACTCATGGACTTTTCCTTCCCTGTGATTCTACCCTCTGTTTTATCAAGAGAGTTATCATAGCCACAAGCCTTGCTTCTTTCTAATTCAGAACATTTTTATTGAACATGGATTAATAGCTCTACTTGCTGCCTATGGCTAATATTTGGACCATATTCTTTCCAGTTAATTCACACCAACAATCTGTTAGCTTTATGACTATGTAAACCCCATTATCTCTAGGGACATCACTCATCTGCTACTCTTTCTTTCTTTCTCTTTCCTCTCTCTATAGTAACTACTACACATATTGACTCTTTTAGTTTTAACATGTATTCCTATGGTTAATAATTTTTTTTCACTTTTTTCATACCCTGTGTTCTCTTCTTCAGTTCATGTCCATCTCTGCTTAATAAATTTCCAAATATAGTGATGGGACAGTAGCTGAATAATGATACCTAATCATAATCATTGTTAACAATTATTCATAACCAATAAATCAATTTATATCCAAGCTGTTCTGTCAAATGTAGCTTTACAAGTGTTAAAAATGTTTACTCTGAATCTTTCTTCAGAGCTTACTTCATATTTTATATATTTTTTCTCGTAATGTTAATATGTTAAATGATCTCACTGAAGTAATGATATGACTTCCCATTTTACTGCAAAGCTTAGAAATAAGAATATGGATGGGTAAGATTTCATGATCACATCTAAATATGTGTAAGCTTAATTTTTTATTTAATTAATTATATATTATTTTTTGGCATTTTTGAGACAGGGCCTTCCTTTAGTCCCAGCTGGCCTGGAGCTTACTCTGTAGAGCAATTAGGCTTAATCTTTTAATACAGGCTATATCTATAACAAATATGTATTTTTGGAATGGTTAGGGTATGATTATACATTTTTGCTTTATATTGGAAATATTTTCTCATGTTATGCTTATTTCATACTGGAATAATTTCATGAAAAGAATGACAAATTACTGCTGGTGTGTGTGTGTGTGTGTAAGAAAAGAGAGGACAGACAGGCACTTGGGAGGCAGAGGCAGGTGGATCTTTGTGAGTTCATGGCCAGTCCCTGGTCTACAGAGTGAGTTCCAGGACAACCGGGGCTACAGAGAGACCCTCTCTCAAAAAGACCAAAATAAAAAAAAAAAGAAGAGAAGAGAGGAAGGGAAGAGGAAAGAAGATAGAGATAGAGATATAGAGATAGAGACAGAGATAGAGAGAGAGAGACTGAGAATCTTGTGAGGAAATGCTCTATTTTCAAGCTGTTCACAATTTTAATCTACATACATGAGATAGAAGTTGCAATTATTCATATTTATTTATTTTTTTTTTGGTCTTTTTGAGATAGGGTCTCCTTGTAGCCCCAGCCGTCCTGGAACTCACTCTGTAGACCAGGCTGGACTTGAACTCAAAGATTCGCCTGCCTCTGCCTCCCGAGTGCTAGGATTAAAGGCATTATATAAAGCTATATTAATAAAAGGAAATAAAACATTTTAGTTTTAAAATCCTCAGTATTATGTTATTGGGGTATTTTTGAGACAGTGTCTCCCTTTAGTCCCAGCTGGCCTGGAGCTTGCTCTGTAGACCAGGCTAGACTTGAACTCACAGAGATCCACCTGCCTCTGCCTCCTGAGTGCTGGGATTAAAGGCGTGCTCCACCACACCCAGAAAAATCCTCAGTATTTTAATTTTCAGTTAATAATGCTGTTACAAAACATTGCCTGATTTACTTCTTTTACATTATATGCTGTTTTCTTAGTAATGCTTATAAATTTTGCATTATTGATTCAGAATAAATTTTATTTTTATTAGTACCATAGTTTAAAACATTACAGTGTAAATGCACAGCAGATTAAAATAAAAGAGAATCTATCATATTTTATTATGAAATTATAAATTATTATTGCTGGCTTAGCAAATTTTGCAGTCTATCTTACTAGGCTAAAACCTTTATAAGGAATGGCATCACATAATTTTCTTATTCAGCAATCTTAGCAAAATGTCTTACATTTTGCTATTAAATTTATATATTTTTAAGCATGTTTTTTCATAAAACAGTCACTGCTTATTGAAAAATTAATCTCAAATATAAATGGTTTTCAAGTGATTATGCTTGTATTTCTGGTCCCTAAGATTTTATAAGACCATGTCAATGAATCTTGACAGCATATCCTTTCCTGTAGCTTATTATTGATTTTTCATTTGAAACATGTAGTTAATGGGGATGACGGTAAGCCTCTGAATACAGACAAAGCAAAAGGTCTTCAGAAAAATGATTGATTATGGTTTAATTCTCATGTGCATTGTCACATTACAAAGTCCTATCAATCTAAAATTTTATAGCTAGTAGCAATAAGCTCTGTGTGTAATCTCTGACACATTAGCAAAGAATGTGTTCTGTTTTGTCACAAATGTATTGTAGAAGCTGTTTAATACTTGTTTGCTTACCCATAATGGTACAAAATGCTTCTATAATTGCTATCATGGGGCTGAGCCTATACCATCTGGTGAGGAATGAAAATGTTTGTATCCAGGCTTACTAGAGCAGAATATATATTCTGAACCATTATTGTACAGCCATTCATTCTGTCTAATAACTTTCTCTCTATATGAGCACAGACAAATGAGTAGAAATGTTTGAGACAGAAATAATATAAAGGCAATGTTATTTACCATAACATACTGGTCTCTCTCATTAAGAGAAAGTAAATAGAAGAAAGTTTATCACCAAGAACATTAGTAAGTTCACTGAATATCCAATACTGTATGTGGTATTCATTAATACAACATCTAAAAATTAGCTAAAAGATTATTCAGAGATAAAATGTTGTCCTAGTAGTGCATTTTAGTTCTTTGTTTTTGATAATTTTGTCTCTACCATAACACTTAAAATAGCTTAAAAGTATTTTATCTCTTTATATACATTAGGCTCATAGAATAAAGATGTGTACAATGCTAAACACAAACAGAATAAATTGTCAAAGTCTAACACAAATAATGAAAATAACTTGTGAAGGTTATCTAGCCAATAAAAAGAGGACTACAAGCCAGTTGTTCATTTCCTTGGCTGTAACAATTGAACAGGGATGAAACAGGAGAGATAAATAACATTTAGGTATATGAAAAACCAGACAGAAATATGCTACTTGAAATGCCTTCTGAAAAGTTCACATTCAGTATAGACGTGAGTGTATGTGTATAGCTGAAGATGACTACACAACAAAAAACACAGTGCCAGGCGGGGAAAACTCCCTTTAAGTTGTTGGTAATGTTGATCAAGAAATTTCCCCCCAAATATAGGCTATTGCCACCATTCTTGGTAATCTCTCAGGTAAGACCCTAGTGCTGAAGGAAAGATGCACTTTGAATACAGGACTTGTGGCAATAGTGCTGGAACTGAGTTGGAAGCTTCCTCCTGAAGTCTAGCTGCCATACTGTTAGAAGATACTATGCAAACTGCTAAGAGAGGAAACCAATCAATGATTCCACCAACCTGTAAAGTCTATAAACCAAAACTGACTGGATACACAGATAATCTCCATTGATGCCAATAGTGGCATATTTATTTTAAGGATAAGCAATAATTATCTAATTAGACTTATGACCCACTTAAGAGGAGGTAATTCATGGGGCTACTGTGTACATAGCCAAATACACGTGGCTGGAGATGTCATAGATCCTAGAGTAAAACCTACATTTGTTACATCCCTTGAACAATGTGATGTCTTACTCTATTTTATTTATTTTATTTTATGTGTATGAGTATATTGCCTGCATATAGGTAAGTGGTACCTGTGCTGTGCAACATTCACAGAAGTTAGAAGAGGGCATTGTATACCCTGGAACTGGAGTTATGGATGGTTGTTATCCACCATATGGGTGCTGGGAACTGAACCCAGATCCACTGCAGGAGGAGCCAATGCTCTTAATTGTTGAGACACCTCTCCAGCCCCTCTTACTTTATTTTCAATATTCATCCTCATATTGACAGACACATGTACCTCTCACCACTCATCAAAGAAGCTTCTCTTTTAAAAATTATTTTTCTGGAGGCTGGAGAGATGGCCTAGCATTTAAGAGCACCGACTGCTCTTGCAGAGGACCCGAGTTTGATCCCCAGCACCCACATGGCGACTGAGAACCATCTTTGACTTAAGTTCCAGGGGAATCCGACGCCCTCTTCTGACCTCCGCAGCATTGCACTACACGGGTGCACAAACCTACATGCAGACAGTACATACATACACATACAAAAATAAATAAAATAAAATAAAATAAAATGTTAAAAATATTTTTCTGATTTAGTTATTTATATCTTATGTGTGTGAGTGTTTTGCTCCCATGAATGTAACTGTACCTATTGTTGCAATGCCCAGGGAGGCCAGAAGAGGCTATTGATTAATCTGGAACTAAAGTTACTAATGGTTGTTAGCAACCATTCTCTGCAAGAACAACCAGTGCTCTTAATTTCTGATCCATCTCTCCACCTCCCAAAGAAGGTTCTTTACACAATACTCAGAGACAATTACAAAGTTCTATGACTAATCAAATGCAGAGAATAAGTGTATGCCAAGTGCCAAGTCCTAAGTGACTCATATACAATGTAATCTCTATGCATAAGACTAAGAGAACATAGCAGAACAGGGGGCAGAAAGAATATTGCATCTCTCAATGCTCACCAGTGATGCTTCCTCATGATTAACCTAGAAAGCCATAACTAGGAAAAGAGTAGAGAGAAAAAAAGGCTGCAGAGTGCTTAGCTCTGAATAGTACTGCTATATCAAATCTCAACAAACAAGGCTCAGGGACAATTATATAAGAAGGGCCAGCTCAGAGGTCAACTAAGTCCCTGGGGACTATGCATGGGGGCATCTCTTGAAATGTACTGCAAATGTGAATTATCAGTCTTCCTGTGCAGGGAGGTCTTGGAGATCCACTAATGGGACTTCAGCCAGTGTCTAGTCCATAAAGAGGAAAGTATGTTCATGCTTCTAAAAGGGAAGCCTAGTCTAGCAAGTCCTGACTTTGTCCTCGAGTGGATGGAACTGGTAAATGAAAAGCCAAAAAGAGCCAGACCCCCCTGAAAACAAAACAAAACTGAGTGACCCCTGAGGACCAGATCCTCAACTGACCTTGAGAAAACAAAAACCTTGGTTAATTTGGGCTGTGTGTCCATAAACATCCAAAAGGAAAGTATAACCAGAAATAAATAATCCAAAAACCTGAGAAATTTCACTTCAGGTATAGAACTTGAGATCTCAGTAAAAAGGCCAGAAATATTGTCTTAGAGATGGTTGATGTCTACAAGGAAACAGTTTTCCAGATTCATATGAATTTACAGCAATGTTAACAGCATGTACAAAATCCATGCAAGCTCAAACCAGACAAGAACCCTATGTACTATATAGAAGTGGGGAACTGGGTAAAATGCCCCAAGTCTATGCAAGAAAATGCTCAGAAAATTCTCCAATTCTGAGTTTTAGTACTAAAACAGTTTTATCTTATTTATATCAAGACATAAGTAAGAGCAATAATTGATTTAATTGATTTTGAGATAGCTGAACAGCCATAAAACTAAAGATTATCATATACAGCATTATTAAGCAATAAATTTCAAATTAATAAGGTGTAAACAAAAAGGTAAAATTATTTCTTCTATAACTGGTAAGATAAATAACATTACATTGGCATTTGTCAAGTTACCTCAAATCTTATTAACAGCATAAGCATTTACTTATGATGGACTGAGGTGATCTTAGGTTGTCTTGATCATATTTTAAAAACATTTTTCAATGAGGGTTTGAATGAATTTACCTTACTGTCTAATGTTGGACCTAGGATCATATTAAGTAATAAACATATGGTTCATACATAAGCTCACAGTTCCATCCTTGCTTGGGTTTTCAGAAGATATAGAGGGTACCCTTAATCTGTAGTTGCTTTAGCAACTGTTTATATTTCTCACATTTGTGAGTTTTTCATTGGTTATCACTGAGACCAATTTGGCAAACCCAGATTGAAAGAATGAAAGGAGGTCTCACTTATATATGATAAGGGGAAAATATTTTGATTTATTCTACAATGTATTATACCTGAGAATGGAGGGGGGGGGAAGCAACCTAATAGGAATATGTGAAAATCCAAATCCTTAAAGGCCAAGTTAGTTTCACTCTGCGTCCGGTGTCTGCTTGAAGATATGATCACTTGGCTTTCTGCTCTGGCCACCTCTGCCACCATGCCTTTCTTGTCATTATTGGCTATAATCCCTCTTGAAGTGTAAGCAAAACAAAATTTCCTTTTATAAGTTGCTTTGGTCATGATGCTTTACCACAACAACAAAGTAACTGTCTGGTTGAGTTTGCATGAGTCTTGTATGTGCTGCCACTGTTGCTTGATGTTCATATGACAAGGGTCCCAGGGGACTGCAGGATTCTAGTTATATGTGACCATGTACCTCCCTCTCTCTTAGAATTGTTCTGCCCTCTCTTTTGAATGTCTCTAAGATCTATGACCACTCCAGCCATGTGTATCTGTCTATGGTTACAGTTCCACAGGTACGTATCCTCTCATTGAGTGGGTTTAAGTCCAATTAGATATCCCTTGATTGCCCCCAATATAAAAGTGCCACTACTCCAAGAATGTCCTATGCTGTGCCAGTCACTGTTGTTCTGGTTTGGTCTTAGTGCTAGTTGGTGTTGGACCATTGTTTGTTATTCTCCCTTAGCAGCTTGTATAGTGCTCTCCAAAGCTATGAGAGCTAGCCTTCAGGGGAGGTGGCTTCCAGGCCAGTTCCAATTCCATTGTTCCAAATCTAGGCTCCAAAGAATGTCTTGCCTTTAGCAATAGGGTCTTACCTTCAAGTTTTGAGAGACAATGAAGGGCTGTGGCAATATCCTGTGTAATTTGTCATGGGTCTTGGACTACTCTGGCCACCATTCAAAGGAAAACTTCTGTCTGGCACTGGTTTCTTGTTCATGTAGCATTCAGCTATGCACATGGACTCATGTAGTTATGTTGTATGTGTAGTTTATCATTAAATTGTTACGATATGATTCCCTCAGTTTTTTGAGACTAGCTAGGCATTGTTTATCTTTCTTCTCTCCGTTTCCCTATCTATACCTCCCTTCATGTCTTCCTATTTAAAGTACCTCAATTTTTCCCATTTCTCCCTTGATAATATCAGCTTCCTATGGTGCCACCTCTCTTGAGCTACTTCTTTCTCCTTTCTCCCAAATTTCTTCCTATAACCTTTCCTCTCCCCTCCCATTTAATACTCTCATTTTATCCATGTCTCCCTTAGTAACATTTGTCTCAAACAAGTCTCCTCTTTCAGGTTACCTTCTCCCTTTATCTCCATGGTTCCTTTCAGGTTACCTCTTTCCCTTTATCTCCATGGTTCCTTTCAGGTTACCTCTTTCCCTTTGTCACCATGGTTTCTTTCCATTTTCCTGGTTCCTGAAGTTATATCCTGAAGGATATATGCTCTCATATATAAGTAGTGCTAGGAACCACAGGTGAGAGAGAACATATGTCACTTGTTTTTCTGAGTTTGTGTTACTTCACTTAGTATAGCATTTTCTATTTTTGTGCATTTTCTTGCAAATTTCATGATTTTGTATATCTTTACCATTGTGTAAATGTATTGTGTTTATATTATCCATTCATCAGTTGAGGGACACTTAGATTGCTTTCATCTATTTGCTATTGTTGAAAGAGCAACAACAGGGGCTGGAGAGATGGCCTAGCAGTTAAGAGCGCCAACTGCTCTTACAGAGGACCTGGGTTCGATCCCCAGCACCCACATGGTGGCTGAAAACCATATTTAACTATAGTTCCAGGGGAATCTGACACCCTCTTCTGACCTCTGAGGCATTGCACGACATGGGTGCACAAACCTACATGCAGATAGTACATTCATACACATAGGAAAATAAAAATTTTAAAAAATAATAAAAGAGGAGCAACAAACATGGATGTGCAAGTATCTCTGCAATAGGATGACTTATTCAGTTATATGCCAAGGAGTGGTATATCCAAGTCAAATGGTAGATTCTTTTTTAGTTCTTTAAAAAATATATAGACTACTTTAAAAACAAAGAAAAAAATGACCTTTTCAAAAGATGAAGTAAAGAGCTGAACAGAGACTTTGCCAGTGAGGAAGTAAAGATGGCTGAGAAACATCTTTAAAAATGTTCAACATTGTTAATAATTAAGAAAATTTAATTTAAAACCACTCTAAGGTATCATCTCACTCCAATAAGACTGGCCAAGATCAAGAAAACAAAAGACACCAATGCTGGAGAGGTTGTGGGGAAAGGGGAACACTCATCCACAGCTGGTGGCAATGTAAACTCATACAACCACTATGGAAATCAGTGTGGAGAATCCTTAAAAGATTCAAAATGACGCCGGGCATGGTGGAGCATGCCTTTAATCCTAGCACTTGGGAGGCAGAGGCAGGTGGATATTTGTGAGTTCAAGGCCAGCCTGGTCTACAGAGTGAGTTCCAGGACAGCTGGGGCTACAGGGAGACCCTGTCTCACAAAGACAAAAAAAAAAAAAAAAAAAAAAAAAAAGACTCAAAATGGGCCTACCACTTGATCCAGTCATGTCAGCCCTGGGTATATGCTCACAAGACTCATCCTAATGCAAAGATTCATGCTATGTTTATTGGAGCTCTCTTCACAATAGTGAAGAGCTGGAACCACCCCAAATGCACCTCAACTGATGACTGGATGTCAAAATTGTGGTAAAACTACACAGTGGAGTTCTATGCAGCAGTAAAGGAAGAAGACACTATGAACATTCCAGGTAAATTAATCGAACTAGAAGCCACGATGTTTCTAGTGAAGTTACTTCTAAGTGAAGTAACACAGTCCCAGCAAAAAAGAAAAAAAAGGCGAATGGTTTCCCTCATTCGTGGATGCTAACACCAAATCCCCAGTTGGCAGGCAAGCTGAGAAACTTTATTATTATATTTCTATGTACCAGAAAGCAACTGTGTTGTAAAAAAAAAAGTTTATCTCTAAATGGGCCCTAGAATTGACCTACCACTTATATTCAGACATTGTAATTACCATATATGGGTGGAAGATATGTATTCATATTCTAAAGTAATATAAAATTAAAGGGAAAAGGGAGAACCCCAAAACATATTTTGGAATTAACCTACAGTTTATCCTCAGACATAATAATTTTGATACATATGTGTTGTTTATATAGGCATAATTTGGAGTAATATAAAGGGGAGGGAATGACAACAACATAAGGACTGGGTCAAAGAACTGACTGATTCCATTAAATTCTGCCCAAAATAACAAGTCTCTGCAGAAAAAAAATTGGTGGAAAGACTGAGAGAAAAATGCAAGACATGTATGGCAAAATGCATAAACTATGGCAGGGGGAGGGACAGGGAGAGGGGAATGTATACAAATTGGACTGAAAAATAAGTTTTGAAATATACAAAATGTCAATATAAAAGAACATAAAAAAGAGTTCTCCACACTGCTTTTCATAAGGGTTGAACAAGCTTGCAATCACAGAAGCAGTGAATGAGTATTCTCCTTTCCCCACATTTTGTTCAGTATTTGGTGTCATTTGTTCTCTTGATCTTAGTGAGTCTGACTGAGGTAAGATACAATCATTAAGTGGCTTTGATTTGCATTTCTCTAAATACTAGTTATGTGAGGACTTTTTAAGATGTTTCTTAACCATCTTTATTTCTTTCTTTATATATTTCTTAACCATCTTTATTTCTTCTTTTAAGAACTCTCTTTTCAGATCCTTATTTCAACTTTTTTAATAATGAACATCTTTACCAGGTTCTTGATTTAAGGGTAATGCTTCCAATTTTTCCTCTGTTTAAAATGATGTGGGCTATGTGTTTGTTGTATATAGCTTTAATTATATTGATGTATGTTCCTTCCAGTCCAATTCCTTCTAGGACTTTTAACATAATCACATGTTGAATTTTATCAAAGGCCTTTTCTTCATCAATTGAGTTGACCATATGATTTTTGTCTTGGAGTTCATTTATATGAACCATCCCCACATCTCTGAAATAAATCTGACTGATCATCATGGAAGACATTTTTGATTTGTATCCCTGTATGCAATTTGCAAATATTTTGCTGAGAATTTTTGTATCTATATTAATTAAGGAGATGGATCTATAGTTTTCTCCTTTGGTTGTATCTTTATCTGGTTTTGGTATTAGAGTGATGTTGCTGTCATAGAAGGAATTTGGGCGTTCTCCCTGTGTTTCTGCATTTTTGAATAATTTAAGTAATATTGATTGTAGATCTTTAAATGTCTGACAGAATTCTTTTATAAATACATCTGGGACTGGCCTTTTTTAGTTAGGAGGTTTTATATTACCTTTTCAATTTCTTTTATGTCAAAGGTGTGTATAAGCTGTTGATCTCTTCTTGATTTAGCTTTGGTGATTCCAATGATTTTAGATGTTCATCCATTTCCTTTAGGTTTTGAAATTTAATAGAGTATAGGTTTTTAAAGTATTCCCATATAATGTTCTGGATCTTTTCATTTTATGTTGTGAGGTTTCCCCTTTCATGTCTATTGTCTTGTTTTGTTTTTTTATTGAGTTGCTCTTTCTTTTCTTTGGTTAACTGGGATAAGGGTCTGTCTTTCTTGGTTATCTTTTGAAAGATCTACCTCTTGAACTCATTGATTCTTTATATTATTTTCATTGTTTCTATTTTGACAATCCCTGCTCTAATTTTTGTTATTTCTACTCATCTTCTGGGTTTTGGTTTGATTTGTTGTTGCCTTTCAAGCATCTTGAGGTGCAGTGTTAAGTCATTTATTTCTGCTTTTTCTGTTTTTTTTTTTTAATATAGGCACTTAGAAATATAAATTTCCATCGTAGGACTCCTTTTAAACTACCTCAGAAGTTTTATTGTGTTGTATTCCATTCTCAGTCACGCTGGACATGTCATGACCCATGGTCAAGAGCAGAGGAGTTTAGCCCTACCACAATGGGAATGGTTTCAAATGGTAGGGTGTTGGGGACATTGCAATTTGGGAGCCTCACTGCCACTCAGAGCCTGGATTCATGTGCTCTAATGAAGGTTGGAAATGACTGGACCTGTGCACTACACAGAGACCAGATTCATGCAACCTCATGTAGGCTGGAAATATGGGGACTGGTCCCAAAGGCTGAGGAGTCTAGCCTGACTAAAACGAGAGAACTGGTCAGTGTTTTGATCACCACAACAGAAGCAGATCGGGAACTCAATTATATGGAAAAATGAATTTACCCAAAATTAATGCAGGCTGTTTTTTCTGTCATAAAAGATACGATAGCCAACTCAAATGCTTACCTCAAAAGAGATAAAGAAGTGTCTATAAACCAATTTTTGCAGAAAGATAGGAAGAAATCATTTTATGTTCTTCTGTAAAATTATGTTGATATTCCACTTGAAAATATGTAACAACTACATTATACATATTGATAAGAGTTGTACAACAGAAAATTGAAGTTGGATTACTTGGCAATTATTAATTTTTTAGTAAATGATTATTATCTTATATAGATTTGTGAATATGTGTACATATTAATCCCTATTTAAGTTAATATATATGCCTAAAATTTACTTCAAGTAAAATGGAAAAATGTGAATAAAACACTAATTTTTGACATTACTACTAATTTTCAAAATGAGGATTGTGTGAATATAATTCATAATTTCTATTAATCTGTACATATTTCAATGGTACATAAAATAATATTAAAAGAAAAAGAGCAAACATATTAGGTGATCATAGTGACTTTCAAGTATGTTTAGGAAGCAGTATTGGGAAGTATCACATTATCCCGGATTCATTCCATGACTATTTATAATAAAAGAGCTGAGGTAGATTTATGGGAATCTTATTTTGGCAATTGTAGCTTCATCTAAAATCAAATAAAAATTTAGTAAATGTGGCTTGTACTCTTCATTATTCTTGGAAATTTAGTATTGTTTTAATAATGTTTTAATATCTTTGGCCCTAAAAAATCTAGTTAGTATTTTCAAAAATGAAGAACCTGTAGTTATATTGAATCTTTCTGGTAAAAAAAAATGCTTAAAATTAACTTACCATATGGGGCAGAAACATCTAACAAAGTACCTTTAAGGGAAAAAGGAAAAAAAAGTTTTTGAAGTTTTAATTTTATAATTTACACTGGAAGAAAATTCCTGAAGTTTAGGAAATGAATTCCCTCTAGAATGTAAAGGTCCATGAAAGATTGAGGAATGTGGAAAGGAAAGTTTTCACCTCAAACTATATTATTTTATAGGTTGAGCCTTATAAATGTTTTGGAAATATGTCACTGTTTCTAAACAGCAATGTTTTCAATTCCTTACACACCAATATTAAATGAACTGTCAAAGAATACATATGCTAAAAGAGCCTGCAAGGATCCTAGTGAAAATTGAACACTGGGTGAATATAACAGTCAACATGTGATTCATAGTTGCCTTGGTTAGGCTGTAAATTGTTCATTTGCCAGTTGTTAGCAGTTTCTACTCTGAACATGTCTGAATACTGGAAGAGCTTTTGCAGTTGGTGAAATTAGAACTGAAATGATTCCACATGTACCTTAAGCCATTAAAGGTTGCTATGCTTCATCAGACAAGACTTCCAGTTTACTCCCAAAGACAGTTAGTCATGAAGATTTTTATAGATATTTTATCATTTTGGAGCATATATCACACAGTACTATAAAAATTGCAATGCTGTTGGAGTGACTGGAAAAGTAACACCAAAAGTAACAGAATCGGGGGATGCCTGTTGTGGTCATTTGAATGGAAAACTTCCATCATAGCCTCCTGTATTTTAACTTAGAGGTACTTTTGGCGAATTTCATAACCTGAAACACTAAGGAGGTAAAGCTTTTCTGGAGGAAGCATGTCACTTGGGGAGAACTTTGGATTCTGTCTCTCTGAAACCATCAGCTTCAAAATAAACCCTTAGTTTTTGAAGTAGCTTTGAGACATAAAGTTTCTCACAACAAGAGAAAAGCAACTAATACACAGATTTTACTTAATTTTGACAAATCTGAATTCCATTAATTCTTTTGTCAATTTGCACTATCATTTTAGTGATTTCTTTATGAATTTTAATACATACTTAACCCTCACTGTATTAATCTTAAGGCTTATTTACTGTTTCCAGATGTAAAACTAACCACAAATACTTTTTCCAATATCATTCATTTCTGTAATTGTATTGTGTGTGTGTGTGTGTGTATGTGTGTGTGTGTATGTGTGTGTGTATGTATGTATCTGTGCATATACCATGGCAAGTGTGTGGAGGTCAGAGTCTCACCTGCAGTAGTGAGTTCTCTCAATCATTGTGGCCTTGTTGCTTCTCAGTAGCTGTCTGTCTCTAGTTTCGATGCTAGAGGTAACCTCGGAGCTCAGATATGTTGTGTCAACACCTACAAATATAAAGGCTTTGCAAACTTCATTGCTTCTGTCTTTGCAATGTATCCTCTTTTATGGTCTATGCCTCAAAAATGTGTTTTCTCCGAGAAGTATTGGCAGAACTACGTGCAGAAGTGAAGGTACATGTTCTGTTGCTGCCTGCACTCTAAGCCAGATCTGTGCTCACACTGACATAGCTTGTTCTGTTGTTCTGTAAATAAAAATCTACAGGGTTTTTTTTGTTTGTTTTTCTTTATTTGTTTGTTTTGTTTTTATTTTTGTTTTTTAAGAAATTTTTTGTTGTTGTTGTTGGGGTTTTTTTTTGTTTGTTTTGTTGTTTTATGCTCATAGTTCTGTACAACTAATGGTCTGAAAAGGAAAGACGGTTCATAGGGAGTGGATTTAGAAAATTATTTATAAAACAGTGTTTCATCCTGTTTATCAGACTCTACTGCAGAATTTCATTATTTTTTTTGTATTTACATTTAAACATTAATGCTTTAGAAGTCATGGGCTGATTCTGGATTAAAAAAATAAAATCAAACCACCTAATACTTCATGATCATATAGTCTGCATACAGACTATATTTTTAAAAGCCCCAGAAATTTAGCAGTTTATCCATGTATAATATATGTGCTCTGATTTTCATTTTAGTTTTCTATAAAGTTTGTTTTTACCAAGTCCATGTGTGAATGATTTGAAAAACTACAGAATAGGTATACATGTAGTGTATCTAATAAACTGTCAACCTAAAATAAAATCTACCAAGGTGACTATAAAACATGGAGATTATTAGAATTTCTGACTCAGAAACAAATAACTGACCCAAAATCCAATTAATAGTAAAATAGAAATAAGAAATGTCCTCATTATTTTGACTTTTATAAATTTAAAGTTATATTCTACTCTGATTAGAGTTTTCATCAATGTGTTGAGGTTTTAGTTTTGAAACTAGTTTGCTAACCATGACATTGTGTCTAACCACAGTATTTATTTTCTGTGACTGTTTAAATGTGTAGACTCATGCTTAATAATAAGGGAGCAATTATTAAGATTAATAATGATTTACTTGCTATCAAGTTGATTTATAAGTAATTTGTCATGTAAGTTCAAACTGTTAAATTGCCATAGGGTCCTTGCTTGGGTAGGATTGTCAAGTTGCATATCTTTGTCAAGCCTAGGTAAAGCACCTTTGAACATTTGAAGAGAATTGGTCATTTTGAACCTTCTCTCAGACTTCCAAGGGCATCTCACAGCTTTTACTTTATAATAGTATATTTGAAGTAACTGTTTCATCTATATACGGGAATAAATAGTAAATGCTTAGTTACGTCAGGATAATTTTCACAACAGATAGAAATTTTATTTGTTAATGTTATGAATAGGTGGGAAAATGTTAGAAGGACATGGAAATGGAGATATTTTAGGAAGGATTTATGAAATGACAGTCTATTCAACTGATGAAAGTCTGAAGAGTTTTTTTTTTAATTTTTTTTTAATTTTTTTATTTATTTCGGTATGTGTATGAATGTACTGTCTGCATGCAGGTCTGTGCACCCGTGTCGTGCAATGCCGCGGAGGTCAGAAGAGGGTGTCGGACTCCCCTGGAACTGGAGCTCTCCTGGAACTGGAGTCTCAGACGGCTCTCCGCCGCCATGTGGGTGCTGGGGATCGAACCCGGGTCCTCTGCAAGAGCGGTCGGCGCTCCTAACCGCTAGGCCATCTCTCCAGCCAGGAAGAGTTTTGTTATGGTAGGTAAAAGGTAAGACTATATAAGTAAGCTTAATTTTCTAAGGTCATAGTTCAGTCAAGTAGTTTAAGAAGCAAAATGTTTATTTAGTCAAGGTTTATTTAATAGTGTTCAGTAATTGTCTAAGTTTTATCTACAATCACATGGCACTTCAAAGTTTAGCAAAATGATATCTGTATTAAATCGAATTGGCTAAATATTTCCAAAATAAAATTAATATAAACACTTAAGTTAGTTTACTAATGGCCTAAATGGGATTATAAATATACAGAGTTGTTTTAATTTTCAATCCAATCTTGAATTGTACTGGACTCCCTATTACAGATTTGGATTAAATGGACATAGACAAGTAGTGGATTACCTCTGGCTACTGAAAGATTTACTGTATGCTTTTCTGTATTGCATAAATGTTACTTTTCATATTTCTTTTGACCAATAATTTGGCTCAAGTGAAGCTAGGTTTACCTCCCTGAACCAGCTGCTTGCAGTCCAGAAGAAGACAATTTGGATGGGCTTGGTAATCCATATCAGTTTATTTCCTATCTTTAGGAATGTGATACAACTCCTGCCCTTCTGGGAGAACTATAAATCAGGAGATGATGGATCTGGGAAAGAAAAGAGACCGTTCCTGTTTGTAGTAAATTGTAGCAAACAGTATACAATTTAAGATAGGCCTGAAATTGCTTAACTCTCTTTCATGAGCTTTGCCTGCTTAACCTATGGTGTTAAATCTCTCTTCTAGTCAATGTTTATGCAAGGCTGCTTGGGATTTTTATCAAGCCTTATCTTATATGATATGGCAATTAGAAGAATCAGGCTGGTAGAATTTAGCCTTTCTGGATGGTTAGCGACCATACTTAATGCCCATACCAAGTTGGCCAGTGATCTGAGGGACAATTTTGTTCCTTGCCCTTTAAGGTCAATTAAAACCCAGGGTTTTATAGAGATGGAAGCACCTCTCTTAAATATGTTTTGTGGCTGTGGGTCACAAGTCTTCCTGTGCAGGGAAGACCTAGAGATTTTCTTAAAGGACTCCAACCAGTGTCCAGTCTGTAAAGAGGAAAGTCAACACAGAGGAAAGTCTCCTCACACTTCAAGGGAAGCCTGGTTCAGCAAGGCCTGACTTTGTCCTCAGTAGATGGAACTGGTAAAAGAAGGCCTGAAGGAGCCAGGGGCTCCCCCTGGGTCCCAAACCTGAGTGACCACTGAGGACCAGATCCTCAACTCTCCTTGAGAAAACAAAACTTCGTTAATCTGGTCTAACTGTATGGACTTAAAGCATAGCCAAAAGATAAGTACTCAGTATATTTCCCAAACTCTTGAGAGACTGTGCCACCAGACCTTAGACTTCAAGTCATATGAGAGATTGTTTATTCACATCTTGGCCTTATTTAACAATGCAGTGACAACTGTAGACAAAAAGGGAATAATGAAATTCCCTCTTTCTGTCTAGAAGCTACTTTGGAGGGATCTCAAACTCTGACTATCAAAATGCTTGGAAATCAGATCCTAATTAGTTTGCCTTCACTTCTTCAAAGGCACAGGTCGAGGGCTTTGTTTTCTCTATAGCTATACTTTGGAGGCTCTTTAGATAGACTCAGCAGGGTACCCCAACTGCCACACCCATTGCCCCTTTTCAGCATGTAAGAAGTCAAAGCATTTCCACCCTGATTCCGTCTTGGCAACTGGGGTGACCTCTTCAGAAGGTGATGTGATATTAGGAGCTAGAAATTGGCTAGGCAGTTTAGGGTTAAGATCCCTTAAAGAATCAGTTTCTTTCTGCAGAAATGGAGATTTCCTTGATCTGCCACTATTCTTATCTCTACCAGAAGCTAGAAATGCAAGAGTCATCTGAAAGGCAGGTGTTTCTGCTGATTTTTAGGTAAGTCAGTCTAGCACAGTTAGAAAAATGTAAAGCTGTAGGCATGGTGGAGCGTGCCTTTAATCCCAGCACTCAGGAGGCAAAGGTAGGTGGATGTCTCTGAGTTCAAGGCCAGCCTGGTCTACATAGCATGGTGAGCTCCAGGCCATATATAAATACAAAATATGGATATTAAGTTTTTTGATGAGCCTCAACTAGTGATGAACTTTATAAAATGCTTGAGCAGCACATGGAAGGACATCCCATCTGAGTTAATACTTTGCAGAACCACTGAAGAGTTCCACTCAGAAGAAGCTCAGTCATGGAAGAAGTACTTGTTACTGTGACTTTGGAATTCTCTCCCACTCTTTCATCAAACTCACTCTTATGGCACACATTTAAGTTAGCTGATACATGTCTCCAAAAATCCTGATTAGCAGATTGAGCCATAAAAGCAGCAAATTATTTTTTGTTAAAGATCTTTAAATTATAGCTTGGTAGAATTTTGGACACTGTAGAGAGTGCCAGCCATATCTCTGGCTAGAATTGAGGCTTTGTACAGAAATTGTGCTATCACTTAGGCACTCAATAAAATTTTCCCACAGATGTAATAAAAGCCTACTCCTCTTCCTATATAGTTTCTGGTCATTTCTACCAGACCATTTTGGTTAACCCTGGAGACTAAATTCAAACGTTACCTCTCTTTGTATGATGGATCTGTAAAGCCATCTAAAGTGAGCAAAGGCTATGAAGCAGGGAAGGTCTTTCCAACTCTCTGGTCTAATTCATATGTTACTGAACACCAAAATATAGCTTCTGAGTAAGTAACTGGTTGAAAATTCAAGCTATGATTAACAGGAGATAGTAGGATAGACTTCTGCTGCAGAACTCGTATTCATACTTTGATTCAGTTAGCTGTCGATCACTTGTTTCTCCAATGCCACTCATATTTCCCTGTGATAGTGTTTCTGGGATATAATAGGCATCAAAAACTCAGTTCACTGCTTCTTTCTCTAACTTATATTTCAACCTGAGATGGGACAGGAAGATTTCACCAAGTGGGGAAACAAAGAGAGTAGAAAGCCAGACAGAAAAGGAGAACGTGATGATAACAGATTAATTCTTCACATTACAGCTTTAGTATGGAGCTCTATATAAGTCAGAGCTATTATCAGAGCCATTATTGATGCCATGGGGTCTACCTAATAAGTAACATCCTGATGCTGATACTGCTAGGGTGTCTGGACAAGCATTCATCAATTCCCCCTTGTACCATCTCACACTGATTTCTCTTCTTTGGCTGTGAGGATGTAGGGTCACCTTAATGGAATATGCACTCTGTAGCACAATAGCCACTGGTGTAAACAGGTAATTTGGAAAAGATTCATGCTGATTAATGATTAGGTTTGCAAAGTGGGGAAGACTATTATGTATGCATGGGGTAAAGGAATCATATGGCTCACAGTAAGTTATTTTTGTATGTGATTATGTTGCCTATGAGTTGCTGCTGTGTGTCATTAGTATAGGCATTTTAGAAAAAAACAATTTTTAAAATGAATGATACACAGTGTTTTGAGAAATTCCTATCATTTTGTAATAATTGCTCTTCTTAGATACTACCTTTGTCTCTATCTCCAGAACTACTGGAAGAGCTTCTGGCACATGCAGATCGATATGCGTAGAACAAGCAGAACCAACTTTTATTTTATAATATGCAGCTTTTAATTGAAAGGTTGGATATTCTGGGCTGAAGAGATGGCCCAGTGGTTAAGAGCACTGGATTCTTTTGCAGAGGACCTAGGTTCAATTCCGAGCACGTCCATGGTAGATAACAACCATCC
>VZQC01013819.1:176532-212339 GCA_009823505.1 Rhizomys pruinosus
GGGATTAAAGGCATGCACCACCCTGCCCAGCCCAAGATAGTTCTTAGTCGCCATGTGGGTCCTGGGAATCGAGCCTGAGTCCTCTACAATAGCAGTCAATGTTCTTTGACACTGAGCCATATCTCCAGTCCCAGGATTTTTTTTTTTTTATCACTTTAGCTGGCTCAGTACACTGGGCACTATATATTTTTTTCCTCAGACCTACTTCTCTTGGTAGCATTTGTATATCTTTTATCACTTTCCACTTCTTTGTATGTAGGGGGATTTCTCTTGTGGATGACCATGTGTCCCCAATGGCTCTTATTAGCCAATTAGGGATTTATTAAGGACTTATTTCCCTTATGCTGTCTCAGGCTATGCACTTAAAATAATTACACCCACTCTCAGGTTCCACCATCTTACAAACCAGGTGGTGAAGGATTCCTTCACTGCCTTCTTGAAAGTTTTTCCCAATTTCAACAATTCCAATGCTGCATATTCCTTGACTGCCTTACCTTCCCACTCTGGGCCATCACTAAAGCCACCATTAGCATGTTGAGACATGGGTCGTTACATTCTTTTTATCAAAGGTGGAATGCAAGGGGCATCTGGCACTTCTCCTGTGTCATTCTCCTTCTTATCATTACCCATCTTTTTCTCCTGTGCTTCCTAGCTGCAAAAAGCAGCAGGCTAACATTTCTACCTCCTTTTCTCCTGTATGCAGCCTACTGGCCAGGTCAGAGGCCAACCTCTTTATTTTCTCTTGCTCTAACTCTTCTCTTACATCTCTAGTCTCCCTCTGAGCTACTGCCTCTGCCTCAGAGACATTCCTCATCACCCACAGCAGTAGCCATGCTGCCTCTGCTGCTACTCACTGGTATCTTTGCTACTCCCAGGGTTAGCAAGGTTTGTTCTAAACCTTCTGGTGTCCTTAATGCATTGTACTTGCATGCTGCACCCCATTGGTCTAGCAGGCATGCTACTCCATACCACCTACAAGTGGACTTCCATCCTGGGATTTCTCCCATTTCTGTCGTCTGGTTGGGGGATTTCACCCTAATTATGCATCTCACTATCCACTGTATTACCCATGCCACCCCTGCTACACCCATCAGGTCTATAGGCATGGCTAACCATATCAAAATTTCCTCTGCCCATTCTTCCCTTTCAACTAACTTTCCTTCAGTTACTGGTGACTTTTTCCATAACCAAGAAAGTTCTATCGCTTTCCAGGAGTGTTCGGCTTGTCTTTTCTCAAACTCTTCCACAGCTCTGTTTAATCTTGTGGTGACTACAATTTGTAATTAGGATTCCACCCGAGAGAGTCCCACACACATGGCATCTTTCCTTCCCCAACCACTCTGTTCCCAAGACATGCAAGAAAGGCCATCCAAACCACAGTTCAGGGAAGTCTGAGGAGTTTACTCAGGCTTCTCTACAAAGTGAATAGAAATAATTTACATACCAAGTAACAGCTCCCTTCCTGCCGCCATGTAAGCCTAAAGTCTCCACATGGTCTCAGTGGCCTCTGCCCCAGATGAGGACATGGTGAAATAGGGTCCAGCCTCACGTGGTGAGCCTTCTAGGTGTCTCCACCCCTCACAAAGTCCCAGAATTCCAAAGTCCCATGCACCTTCCACATATGGAAATTCTCTGTGCAGCTGGTCTACAAACTTAGTTCCTCCCATTAAGTACTGTTTCCGCAGGTGATGAGCCCATTTTAAAGAATAAATAATTTATCACACAAAAATGATAAATACAATATTTTAAAAATAATCTAAAGTTAACATATTCATATATTTTCATATTTTAATGAAGAAATTCATTAGCACATGATTCTATAAGTTACAAGGTATTTATTACAATATACATTCATGCATACACAAAACATATCTATTCAGTTATTTTCTGATAGTTTATGTTTATAGAAACACTAATTTTTGTATAATAGCCTTTTCCCTTTATGCTTCAGTCAGTATTTTAATAATCTCATATTTTAGTATATCATCCTTTAGAAGGTATCAAGATTAATCTAAATAAGCTGTTATAGTGTCACATGCTTGCAGTGTTTTCAGCCATGAATAATTTATGGAAGAAAATCTTAGTATGTACATATCATATAAATAACATGTTCAGTAGGAACCTATAAATGCATATATTTCATAAATAATAGTAAATTCTTTATCTATAAACTATACATTAAGTTTTAATTGGGTAAACATATATAGTCAGTGAAATACGTTTCCAGGTTTCTACCTGAAGTCCCATTCAAATTTTGTTGCTATAAGGAGAAAACTGAAGTTAAAGACCTTTATTTAAAAATGTGTTTATTTATCTCACAATTCTGGTGGCCCAGAAGGTCTGACAACCATGGCACTGAGTTCCTGGAAAAAGGACCTGGGTGAGTTAGATTTTCCACAGAAACTGAGAACCAGGCATATGGAGGAGGGTACTTCAAGTGGGTGAATTGATTCTATGAGGGTCCACCAACTACAAGAGTTTAGACCCACTCCTACAACGCAGCATGAGCTCAATCATAAGACTGGAGCCTCAGAATGTAATAAGTGCAGTATGTCCTATTTTTGACAGTTTTCCCAGCATCAATACCACTACACTAATGACCAAGCTTCCAGTTCCTTAGCCTTTGGGGGGGGACAAACAGTACCCTAACCATATAACCTGTATCATAAGCTATATGTGTATTACATTAAAGAGTGAGAATCATATTTAATGTAATTCACATTACATAGAATCATGGCTCATGTTATTGGTAGGGACGCTTTAAAATTTTTATTGAATTTTTGTGATTTTTCATATAATATATTTTAATATTTAGATACATTCCCCTATCCATACCTCCCCTTATTGCCATCATTCAATTTATGCACACACACACACACACACACACACACACACACACACACACACAATTCATTCTGAAAAAATTNTATATATATATAGAGAGAGAGAGAGAGAGAGAGAGAGAGAGAGACTTTGTGTCTGCAAATGTACTTCAATGTGGGTACATCTACCAGAGTCTGGTTAACTTATGAAGGGTCCCATCCTTGAAAGAGACTAATTGTCTCTGCCTTTTGCAGCAGACATTGGTTGCCACAATTTCCTTACTTTGGTTTGGGATTTCTTACTTCCTCATGTCTTTGCTTGAATTTTTTATGGTTTGAGCTTTTATGGGACTTATGCACCACATCACCATTGCTGTGAGTTCATATGAGTAGCTGCCCAGCTGTCTAGAAGACTCTGCTTCCTTGTGGTCATCTACCACCCTGGGCTCCCACAGTATTTCCCTCCACTGTCCTTCAATGGTCACTGAGCCTAGGGATGCAGAAGTTTGATATAGGTGTCTTATGCAGGGTAAGCACTCTGCAGCTTCTTGTCCTCTGTATGGTGACCAGTTGTGGGTTTTTGTATTAATTACCATCTTCTGTGTAGGAAAACTTCTCTCATTAGAGCTGAGAGATTTCTTTTTTTAGTGTATGGATGTAGCAGGTAAGTCTTTAGGAGTCAGCTTAATGTGGTAAGAAGTAAGTATTAGGTTCTCCACTATGTCCTGAGACCTGTATAGTCTGTCCTCTGTATGGTGACCAGTGTGGGTTTTTGTATTAATTACCATCTTCTGTGTAGGAAAACTTCTCTCATAAGATCTGAGAGATTTCTTTTTTTAGTGTATGGATGTAGCAGGTAAGTCTTTAGGAGTCAGTTTAATGTGGTAAGAAGTAAGTATTAGGTTCTCCACTATGTCCTGAGACTTGTATAATCTCAGGTTCCTAAGCCTGATATTAGAGTTAGGTATGGACTCCCTGTTAAGAAGCAGATCTTAAATCCAATTAAAGAGTTGTTGATTACTCCCATAATATTCATGTTAATTTTGCACTGGTAGGCATATTTTGTCAGCCCACTTATTATTGTAGATCACAGAATTTACAGCTGGGTATACTGATGATTACTTTTACTTCTCAGGGCATGAGAAGCACCTTCACCACTACAGATGATAGACAATAGAGACAAGACTTGATTTCTGGTAAGGATATTTTTGTAAGAATAAACAAAATATGAGGCAAAGATTTGTAAATATGTATTAAATGAACAATTGATGTCACTGAATGCCTCTTCTGCCTAACTGCAACAAGCCACTTGTAGTATGCCATACTCATTCAGGTCATTTCAAACATTCCCCTGACCCTGTCTTTCCCCCTGAATTCCCCTCTACATTTCTTTTAAACCAAGCAAGGTTGTGACATTATGTATGTCTTTGAAGCCTAGTACAGATGTGATATGCTTATAAGCCTCCACCAGTTAGCAGGATTTCAGTGGAACATCAAAGAACAACCTTATGAACTGGAATCCTTGGAAAACAAAGCAAAACAACAACACAACTCACAGAGAGTTTTCAATAACATGATCCCAGGGGAAAGATGATAAGCAGACCCAACATACAACTTTAGCTGAAACAGAAACAAAGATGGACATTTCCCTGAGGAAGTCTTATTGAACCATAGCTACCACTTTCCTTCTTTGCAGAAGTAGTTGAAATTAAATTCATTTTCAGGGAAGTGTTTCCACTGTGTTCACTGAGAAGATATATTTGTAATAGCCTGACTCCTATTTTTTTTTTTTATTTTTGTCTAATGTCTCAGAAAAGGTCCAAGTCACTTGAAATTTAATATGAAACAGAAAGAATTTGAGACCCATATTACTGCAAATATTTTGGTGGGGAATATGGAGTTAACAGATAATGTTCTCAGTATAGCAAAGTACAAAAGTCTTGTCCAAGTATAAAACAGTTCAGCAGGTATTACAAAATGCTTGACTGGATTAGAGAATGAAAAAAAAAAAACCTAGTTGTATTAGTCACTTTTCTGTTGCTGTGATAAAGCACCATGATCAAGGAACTTATAAAAGGAAGAGTTTATTTGAGCTTACGATTGACGGTTCCAGAGAATTAGTCCATTGTGGCGGGAGGCGTGGTGGCCGGATCCAGAGCAGCAAACAGAGGGTCACATATCGCAAAGAGCACAGGAAGCAGAGAGGAGCAACTGTAGAGCACGAGGCTTGTTAAGCTCACTAAGCCCGCCCCCAGTGACACACTTCCCCCAGCATGGCCACACCTTCTAAGACCTCCAGAAACAGCACCACCAACTGGAGACAAATGTCTGAATACCTAGAGCCTATGGGGGACACTCATTCAAACCACCACATTCCACTCCCTGGCCCCCATAGGCTCCTGACCATATAAAATGCAAAACGCATTTAGTCCAACCTTAAAAGTCCCCATAGTCTTTACCAGTTTCAATGTCATTCAAAAGTCCACAGTCCAAAGTCTCTTCTGAGACTCAGGCCAATCTCTTAACTGTAAGCTCCTGTAAAATCAAAAGGCAAATTACATACTCCCAATGTACAGTGGAACCGAATACACATTCCCATTCCAAAAGGGAGGAATAGAGGCATAGTGAGGAAATACTGGACCAAAACAAGACCGAAAACCAGCAGGGCAAACGCCAAGTCCTGTAGCTCCACATGCGACTTCTGGGACTTGACTTCCAAAGGGCTTACACGGCTCAGCTCTTCCAGCTTTGCTTGCAACATACATCTCTTTCTTAGGCTGGTACCACTCCCCGTATGCAGCTCTCCTTGGCAAATATCTCACAGGTCTGGCATCTCGAAAGTCTTCTTGGGGTCTCCGCTGCCAACCAGGCTTCATACTCACAGCTTCACGCAGTGGCCTATCACGGCCTTCTTTATTCAGGGACACCCCTGCTGTACTCTTCCTGGCCTCTTTGGCTCTCTGAAACCGTGGAGGAAGAGCTGATGACCCCTTCACTCTTGCAAACTTCATGTCTCTAAAGCCAGCACCACGTGAATGAAATTGCCGAATCTGGCTGCAAGTTCGGGCCAGACCCTGGCCCATTTCAACCACATTTGTTACTTTTCTCTGCCCTGGACTTGCTGGAGGATTAGCTGGGTGTGGTCTTGCCCTGAAGGTACTGATTCTGTTGTTTACTTGTAAATCTCGAGGCCTCTCCTTAATCACTTTAATCTCACTTTTTCTATTGTTTACTTGTAAATAGCTAGGCCTCTCCTTAATCACTTTAATCTCCTTATCAAAAGGAACCTCTCCTTCACATGCCTTGGCCCCACCTTTAATCTTCCTAGTGCAGTTTTCAGATCCAACCTCTCCTTCACATGCCTTGGCCCCACCTTTAATCTTCCTAGTGCAGTTATCAGATCCAAACTGTACATTTTGCATTTCTTTCTGCCCCATCTGCTCTTTTTCACTGTAGATCTGTATAATATTCACCATTAAAAGCCACGCCACCATTTCTACATTAGGCTGTCTTGAAATATCCTCCGCCAAAGACATTAGTCCATTGCTTTTCAACTTAGCATCAGGCAAGCATTTGGGCTGTGGGCAAACTGCTGCCAGACTCTTTATCAAAATATCCCAGTTGCTGCCTAAGTCTCTATTTTCCTCTGGAACTACATTTTTTGCAGCCATGCTTTCTTCCAGGCTTCTACTAGAATGGCCTGTTAAGCTCTGCTTACAGTAGTCAACAGCTTTTCTAGCCCAAAGTTCCAAAGTCTTTCACATTTCTCCAAACATCCACATGGTCAGGTTCTTCACAGCCAACAGCCCACTCTCTGGTACCAATAACTATATTAGTCACTTTTCTGTGGCTGTGATAAAGCACCATGACCAAGGAACTTATAAAAGGAAGAGTTAATTTTAGCTTACAATTGACGGTTCCAGGGAATTAGAGACCATTGTGGCGGGAGGCATGGCGGCTGGATCTGGAGGAGCAAGCCGAGGGGCACATCTCGCAAAGAGCACAGGAAGCAGAGAGAGAGCAATTGTAAACCATGAGGCTTGTTAAACTCACTAAGCCTGCCCCCAATAACGTATTTCCTCTAGCATGGCCACACCTTCTAAGACCTCCAAAAACAGTGCCACCAACTGGAGACAAATGTCTGAATACTTACAGCCTATGGGGGACACTCATTCAAACCACCACACTAGTAGTATGAGGTAGACTAAGAGTGAAGGATCCAAACACAAGTAGAAACATGGGATAGAAAGATTATTTTCAGGAAAAGAAGTATTATCTTATGAAAGTGAGTATACATTTTCTCCACTATTATTAAAGACAAACATCAATCTTCTTTTATTGTGAAAGTAAGAAATTGTCTAGACAAAAGAGAGTGGAATTACTGAGTGATATATTAACATCCATCATAAGTGAACAATAACTGGTGATAGTATCTATTTATTAGTTGATCTGTCCATCATATATGCATCTGCTCATACAACTTCTTAATTGTATAATTATCAATATTCAATTCAACAGAAACACACAGCTTGAACAAACTAAAATATTGTGATTGGAATAAACATGTTACCTGAATCCTTAAGCATAGTAAAGATTATGAACCTTATTTTCACTCCATTATTTTCAGAAAAGTGCCATTATTCAAATATATTTCCTATCCTCTCATGATGTAAAAGCCTTTCTAATTTAGATTTTCCTTTGGGGGCCATGATTGAATATTTTATATCTTCCTACTGTCAATATCATTATATTATCACACTCTCTTTATTACAATTTGTCAAGTGATTTCTTATATTATAAAATAAATAAGAAGAGGAAATATAAATGTTGTTCCATAGATAATTGCTTTGGAAAAGGTAAGTTCATTTGTAAGCACATTTTGTATTTCACCAAAATTCACAGATTCCCAATGGTGAAAGGGATCATTTCCCAAAGATGATGCTCTATTTTGATATTATCCAGTGTATACATACAACCATAAATGCTGTTTGATTTGTGATAGCTAGTTACCCTGGTATAAAAAGTAATCTATGTGATTAATACCATGAATAAAATCCATCACAGTTAGCATGCCAACTGCTTATGAGCAATTCTAATTTTTTGAAGATTTATTTTTACATTAGTGGTGTGTATGTCTATGTCTATAAAGGGGTGTGTGCAAGTATGGGCAGGGTCTTGTGGAAGCCAGTTGAGGGCATCATATTTTCCAGGAGCTGGAGTTTCAGGAGCTTGTAACCCATCTGACATTGGTGGTGGGAAGTGAATTGAGCTGAGCAGTACCTGCTCTCATCCTCTGAGTTATCTATCTAGCCCAATTGGTCAATTTAACAAGTGAAAACTAAAAAGCTGATTCAAAGTGAAATGATGGGCAGTGTTTTTCAATTCATTCTGGGAAGCATATTCTGAGAATCTGTATAGATTCTGATAATGTAGAACTTGTTTTGTTTACTCCAAACTGAATCCTTCCAGGCAGAGGGTTGCTCATAAATTCAAGATGCTAAAAGAAAAAAATAAATTAGGAAGTTTAAGATGCTTGCAATGCTCAAGAAACTCACCAGTTTCACAAAACTCAAAAGCCAAAGGTTAGTACAGTGAGAAACAGATGTGTGAGTGGCATGTTCTGCAGTAGCTTCTGATTTACTAGGAAGGGAAAGAGGGAAAGACAAAATGTCATTTCTGGGTTCCCTTTTCCTGTACCTAGCAGGATAGAAAGGAAAAGGAACACAAATTAAACCATGCCATTGCATTGACATCCAAAGACTTGAAATCCGTGGGAACATTCAGAAGGCAAGCGAGTTAAAATGACACAAAAGGGATTGAGGATGTAGGAGAGGTCCAATCCTCAATACAAAGAGAGAAAATCCATGATTTGTGGTGCACCTAAAGGCCTTCATAACAACCCATCATAGGAAGCTTACTTATCTGGATTATCTGGGAAGGCTGTGTACCAGACCTGCTTGAAAAAGTTGGGGAAGTCTTTTAATCAAGGAAGGAAAGAACCACTCAAAGCAAGGTTCATGTGCCTGTGGAAAATGAGAGTATATGGAAGTACCTTGGAAGTAGAAAAACTGAGTGTTTAACTACTAATCCCTCCTTTAAACAAAGGTTGCACTATCTCAGGCCATACCAATCAGTTCCTAGGATGTAACATGTGAACCACTTGGGTTATCTGCATGTCACTGACTGAGCTCATTATCGATATTGATATCATGGACTGGAAGATAATAGAGGAAGTACAGTCACTATTGAGGAGAAATGGGCATGTCAGACAATGCTTGGTACCCAGTACACTGAGCCAAAAAGGACTGTGTACTCAGGCTTGTTAAGAAAATGTGTGGTTATCTCTAAAAAAAACCTAAAAATTAATCTACCATATGATTCAGTTATACCACTCCGTGGCATATACCCAAAGGACTCATTATACTGTAAAGATACCTGTACACCCAAGTTTGTTGCTGTTCTGTTTATAATAGCCAAGACATGGAAAATGGCTAAATGTCTCTTGATTGATAAATGAATAATCAATTTATGGTACATGTACAGAATGAAGTTCTACCCAGCAGTAAGAAAAGATAAAATTATGAAATTTGCAGGTAAGTGGATGGTACTAGAGGCCATTATACTAAGTGAAGTTACACAAGCATAGAAAAGCTAGAGACACATGTTCTCCCTTATGTGTGGATTGTAGCATCAATCCCTTATATGTGAGTATATATCCTGAAATAATAAGGAGCCCAGAAAATGGAAAGGGTACAGAGAAGTAAAGTAAAAGAAGGAAGTAGAAAGAGGGGGACAGAAGAGAACAGTTGTTCTGTGGGGGATTGGGAGACTTCAACTGGGAGAAGTGGAGGAAGGACATGCAAGGGGCCATGGTATGGGGGATTCAGGATGGAGGGATGGTGGGAGATGGGTGTAATTGGGAGTGTGAAAAATGGGACACTGGGAATAAGGAAGGAGGAAGGTCAGATGTGAGGGAAAGAGGAGAGATGAGTTGCTTTTGGGGGCAGGGGCTAGGGAACCCAGAGGGAAATGTGATGCCAGCATAACCCCATGAGAAACACGCACATACAGTGTCTTAACACCAGTGCTTATATCTACCTGTGGTCTGTTTGGGAAGGAACACAGTGCCAGAAAGAAAAGATCTCCCTCTCAGTGGTAGGCGGGAGTGGTCCCGGAGAGCCCACAATAACACAGGCTATTGCCAAAGCTCTTGGTTATCTCCCAGAACTAATAGATAAGATCCTACTGTTGAAGACAGGAAAAATGGAGCAGGAAATGAGTTGGAAACCTTCTGCCTGAACTTTAGCTCTTATAAGCCTAGAAGATAATATGCAAACTGCTAAGGAAGAAGGTAAATCAATGGTCCAACTGAACCCTAAAAGCTAATAACCATAACAACCAATAAAGCAAGTTACCCCTTTGGGTGCAGTGGTTGCAATGTTTTCTGGGGCAAGGAGGGGGCAATCAACAACTACCTAAGGGGAGTTGAAGCCCTTTCCATAGGATTTAATTGTTGGGTGACACTAGAAGTGTAGCCAAATACACTTGGCAGGAAAGGACATAGATAGATCCTAGTGAAAACCCCAGTTCTGTCATATCTCTAGACAAATGATATTTCTTACATAAACTAAGCATGGATCCTTATGTTTACAGACAAACGTCATACAGCGCTCATCAAGTAAGCTTATTTTTGCAACATGTGGAGGATACTGCAGAGTTCCACAACTGGTCAGACATAAAGAATACATGACTGGGAGATGCTCAGTGCATATCTACAGTTGAACCTCTACACTTAAAGGCTCATGGAACAAAGCAGAGCCAAGGGTAGAGAGAAAATGAAGGCATCTCTCAACATGGACCAGTGAAGTTTCCTTATATAACAAAGTGTGATCTGCTGGCCAAGTTTTTTGGGGGGGGTAATTTTTTATTATTTATTTATGTGTATGAATGTACTGTCTGCATGTAGATATGTGCACCTGCGTCCCACAATGCCGTGGAGGTCAGAAGAGGGTGTCATATTCCCCTGGAACTGGAGTTAAAGACGGTTCTCAGCCACCATGTGGGTGCTGGGAATCAAACCCGGGTCCTCTGCAAGAGCGGTGGGCGCTCTTAACCGTTAGGCCATCCACTGACCAAGTTTTAATGAAGAAGAGACTGCAGAGTGTGAGTCCTTGGGTAGGAGTCCTGTATTGAATCTCACCCACCCACAGCTCAGGGACAATTGTGGGAGAGGGGGCCAGTGACGCTTCCTGAACACAGGAGAGCAGAGGATTTCAGGGCACTGGAAGCTCACACATGAGAACTTTAGGAAATGGTGGATTGAGCACAGGACCCATGGCAACTCAATTAAATAAGGGCCCAGATGGGAGGAGGAAATGGGTGGCAGCTTGCCCTAGAGACTGAGAAATATTGGAGACTGTTTGCTAAGGGGTGAGGGAGATGATGCCTTACTTATGTTCTGTAGATGGGCTGCTTAGAATGCAGCGAATGAATTTTCATTTAAGGACATCTGGGTGTAAATGCTTGATTGGATATGTCTTAGCATATATGGCAGAATACATGAGGTCTGGTGGAGGTTGGAGCGCAGGCATGGGGGAGGGGATCTAAAGTTGATCACGAACTATGCTATGAAACTATCAACACTTAGTGAAAAGACAAAGAAAGAAGGCCAGGTGTGGTGGTGTACGCTTTAAATCTCAGCACCCCAGAGACAGAAGCAAAGCAAATATCTGTGAGTTCTAAGCCAGCCTAGTTTACATAGTGAGTTCCAGGACAGCTGGGGCTATAGGGGGACCCTGTCTCAAAAATACCCCTCCCCCCAAAAAAGGAAAGAAAGAAAGAAAGAAAGAAAGAAAGAAAGAAAGAAAGAAAGAAAGAAAGAAAGAAAGAAAGAAAGAGAAAGAAAGAAAAGGTAAATTAGGGGCCTTGCATAGGACTCAATTTTAGTTCCTAGGACCAACACGGCAGTTAACAGCTATCATTAACTCCAGTTCCAGTAAGGCCTATGTCATCTTCTGTCCTCCATGTGAACTGCACACATGTACACTCACACACTCATTAGTGTAAAACAAAATGTAAAAAAGTATTAAAAAAGAAAAAAAAATCATTCAACAAGAACCTGCAGGTTGGCATAAATCATTCATGATTTTGTTTAGATCGATAGTGGACTGTGATTATTTTTTAAATGCTAAAAGAGGGTCTGACTGATTTTAGACTTGCATATAAGTTTCACCTATAAGGTATAAAGTATTCAAGAGATGATAAATGGAAAAGCAAACAAAGCGACCTGTCCGTGTCACTCTGAAGCAAAAGTGGCAAAGTTTATGCCCAGACACAGTTTCTGAATAAATTTTGGCATCCAAATATTGTGCTAATGAGCTTCTTGGAAGACGTCAATGCCTATGTGACAATCAATCACCAAACAGGAGAAATAAGGAGTAAGTGGCACAGCAGACCTGGTGAGAAAGAATAAGCCGGCAGTCAGGTTATTCTCCTAGGTAAGGCTGGCTACACTTTTTCCCTGTAACTAAGTATATTGTGGGTAGAAAATATTCTCTTAACCTTAAGCCTTCTCACATGCAGGTACAGCTGATAGAGTGAGACAATGAGTGCATTGCCAACCCAGAGCCTGTCAGACCTAGTCAGATAGCTCAAGCAATTGGTGTAGCAAGTGGAAAAAAAAATGCCACTCCACCTTGCATTCTCTCAGGTTCTAGGTGAAAAAAATCAGCCCACACCATGTAGCCCAAAGCATTGGGAGAGATTTGCGATTGGTAGAAATCTGCCAAACCCATACAACACACCCAGGAGCAGCAAGTGGGACAGTTCACTGGAAATGACTAGAAATTAAAGAAATAAATAAGGTAGTAGCTCTCATCCATGCTACTGTGCTCAACTTGCCTCACATGAGGGAACAAACAGTATGAATGGTGAGGTATTCTCACACTATATTAGATTTGCTAACATTTTAGCATCCCTCTAGCCATAAATCACTCTATTAAATAATATTTCCTTAGAGAATCTTCCTGTTCTTTCCATAAAAGGTTCATTACAAGGGCAGGAGAATGTTAACTCTAGAGTGTCAAAGACTTGGAAAAATATCTGAAGGAACAATGAAAGCAACAGCAGTAAATAAAAAAATATATTTTTTAAAAGTTAAATTACATGATACACCCCATGCCCAAAAGTTACTCCCAGAAACCATAGAAAGACCTGAACCACATTGGTTCTGTGCCCAGCCTTCATCATAGAAACTTCTTACTACATTAGGTAAGTCTTAATGAAGAAATCTGTAAGGGGCCAAAAAGTTGAGAGAATAATGATAGAATGATGAGCCTATACTTGTATAACTTTAATACATACTCTAAGGCTCAGGGAAAACTGAGGAAGAGGGAATGAATAGAAAAAGATAGGAAGACCTGGAACAAGAATTTATAATCTAAACATGACATAGCCCATCCACTCATGACTCCACTGTAGCCTTGGTTATCTTTATAGGACCAGCAAAAGTTTGGAACCATCAAAATTTCATCATAGATGAGGCGGGAGTTCATGAGCTGATCCCATCCCAAGGGTTCTAGAATCCACTAATACATGTTTGGGAGTTGTGGCAGTGGCCCTTGCTCCACTGAATTAACTACATGCTTACACTCTAAATAAGCTCAGGGGGACTTATCCCAAAAGAAGATATTAAATTAAGAGAAGATTCATGGAGAATGGGGGGGGGATGAAAGATGAGGGAGAAGATTGGGGAATGAAAATGACTAAAATTAATTTTATAAATATATGAAATTGTCAAAAAATAGGAAAAAAGAGAAAAGTCCCCCTGCCAGTGATGAACAACCACTCTAGGACCTATTAATTAAGGTGGTTCCTGAGGTCCCACAAACATAATTTTTATTCCACAGATGTTGGCTGCACGTAAGAAGTAGATATTCTAGCCGGGCGTGGTAGCACACGCCTTTAATCCTAGCGCTCGGGCAGAGGCAGGCGGATCTTTGTGAGTTCAAAGCCAGCCTGGTCTACAGAGTGAGTTCCAGGACAGCTGGGGCTACAAGGAGACCCTGTCTCGAAACGACCAAAAAAAAAAAAAAAAAGAAGCAGATATTCTATTCCTGTTACTCAATAAACTTCACTTTTGGTTTCAGGATAAAGAAAAACCAGATGGAACAGAGCTGGAAGTTCTCTCACATTGGGTAGCTAGCTTTTTTACTGCCTTAAGACATTAGGCAGGTACCTGGGGAGAATCATTACCTGTAGTGTTGACAAGTTATGGCCTCTGTGTGGTACACTTCCTGCATATCAGGCCAAATACGTCTACTGGTATACTCCTGGCATAATTTTTATTGGATGCAATAAATTATTTTATGATTGGACTTAAGGACCACACTTGAGGTGGGATCTTATATTTCACAATATAATTAAGGATGAGACCTTATAGCTGAGGATGTGATAGGCCACTTTTGGGGGCATTGCCTTTGATTTGTTCAACAAAAATGATGCTCCTGTTAAATTGCCTTCTTTTTTATGCTTATATATTACTGCTACAGTCAGTCTAGTTTATGGAGGGGAAACTTCTTTTTAGTAGTGGGCAGTGTTACTGTACACACAAATAACTGATCAAGCAGCCAAGAAGTAAAGCCTGTTACAGTACAGTGATCCAGTGGAAGAACGTAATTATAGCCCATCCTAACTCCCTCTAAGGCCCAGGAACATCTTAGAAAAAGACACAGAAAGAACATCAAAGCTTGAAGGAGTGAAGTGGTATGTTGCTATTTCTTCTAAATTGAATCTTCAGTTTAAGAGGAGCAGGACATCTACTGAGTGCTGATTCATACCAAGCATTCTTGGTGAAAAATTTTCACAGCCCTGAGAGAAATAAGTTTCAAAGGTCATTTCCTTCTTCAACAAACACTATCATGATGGTAGGAAACTAGTAAATTCAGAAACTTCCATTGTCTTCAGTCCACTACCAATTTTCTTTTTCCTGTGATGTGAGTTCCATGGACAGAAGCCATCAATTTATAATGCCATGACAGTGGAATGATAAAGCACTATGTGATTTTATGTCTGTCCTATTCGTGCTTCTGGAAGAGGCATTGCAAATAGGGAAGAGAAATCCACATGCAAAGTTAAGTGTCTGTTTGTGACAAGAGCAGGTTCTTCCTTCCGTTGTGCAATATCTAATGCTGTTACCTCGCCATCACATAGCTTTCACAGTGGTCTCCCATATAAAAAACTAAGTGTTGGACTCTAGTTATTGGACAACACAACAATGACAATAACCAGGCTAGTGTAGGTGAGTAGAAATCATGACCACAGTCCCTGTCTCCATGACCACCTGCTGATTAGAGTATGGGTCTTGAATTAGCTGAGGACTGTAGAGAAAGAGTTATCCTATCAACTTGATTATGAAAATCCTGTGGTGAAATCATCTGTGGTGAGCATTTGTATGTGAAATATCTACATGAAGTTTAAACAGAGTTATCTATCAACATACTGCTTTTCCATATATCATTGTCATCAATAATCTAATCACATTCATCACTTAGAAGCTTGGCCATCCAAAAATAACATTGCTCGACCCATGAATCGACATATAATCGTATTTACCATTTCTCTTTCAAAAACTATATGTAATTGGGTACAATGATTCAAATGAGAAGATATCTCTTCACTGGTGCCCATAAAGCTTATCCAATAAACAGGATACCATACTGAATTTCTCCACATTCAGGAGGTTCTTATATCTCAGGCTAAACCATTTGTAAATCAAGGCTGAACTATTCTTTGCCCCTGTGAAGTACTGGTAAATAACATTCTATGATGGTATAAGATATTCCCTTGCAAAGGAAAAGTAGTGCTACATGGCACCTGTGATCCTTCATGTAATTCATGTTTTCCTGATTTTTGTGGACCAATTATGTGTATCATGACTATATATTATATTAATATAATATATGATCATATGTAATACATTGTTTGATGATAGTATATTTTTATGTGTGATCAAATTTCTACCTTGGCACATCAAATAACATCTACTTAATAATAAGAAGGTCAATTCTCATGGTAGATTGTACCTATGGTTAATTATTCAGGTACTATGAGGGTTTAGTAAAAATCCAAGGTCGTTTCCCTAAAGAGTAGTTTATAGCTATATCAGTCTGCAGAGCTTCCCTACCCACAAACTCTTAAGGACCTATTGCTATTCACCCATAGACCCCTAAACAAAGGCTCCAAAATGCATTGCTACTTCTCATAGCTGCCTGTTAGATTTTTAGAATATTAGTTTAGATGTTCAGGCAACTTGCAAAGAAATATATCCAGACCTACTTAAGGACCTGATGTTGTGATGGATTCTCCAACAAATTATCAGCTTTTCATGGGATTAGATTAATAATTCAAAGTACAGACCTATGTAATAAATGTAATATCAACATAAACCCATTTTGGAACTCTTCTTGGATAACACAAGGTACTGAATAAGCAATTTGTCCTTCATCTTGGAAGTGATATTTAACATTTTCTATACAGGCACACAGAAATTTCACCAAGATCTATAAAAATCTTTGAATATATTGACACCCACTGGCAAATACATATTGTATAATTAAGTCTAGAATAACTTTTTATCTTACTCATTAAATACAATAAAGATAAAATCAGCAGAACTGTACAATGTAATATATTGTAGATTACAATATTGAGTTAAATCTCTGAAACTAAGTAAGTTACACCTTAAATATATTAAAAGAAAGATATATTAATCACCATGCAAGCTGGAAGCTGGATAAGTCATTTGGGCCTAATGGACTCAGAGAAAGAAAAAAAGATATTTTTCCAATCTATGTACTACAGACAAAAGGATGTGTTAATGTGCTTCATCCTACTAAACCAAATTTTATGCATCAATGCAATTCATGTCATGATCTGCTTATGCTCACAATAATGTGCTGTCATCCTTCAAGGTTCATCTGATTTGTACACAGGGCAAACAGAAAAGTCACATGAAATGTTGTATTTTAAGCATCACCAACCCTATCAACATCTATCTGTACTTTGTGGTGACATTGATTTCTGTAGTACTTCCAGGAATCTACTATATGATTTCTGTTGTGAGAAATATAAAACAAGAAATATAATGGAATTATCCCTGAGTAATAATAAAAGCTTTATTAAAAATATTTAAAGCTTTATTTAAAAATGTCTCTGCCTTTTGAGACACTGGGCATGGTGGCACATCCTTTAATGTCATTGCTGGGGTAACAGAGACAGGTGGAGTTCAAGGCCAGCCTGGTCCACATATCAAATTCAAGGCCAGCTGCGACTACAGGGAGAGCCTATCTCAAAAAGACAAAAAAAATTACAAGAAGATGTATATATAAAATAAAGATTATAAACCTCTCTGTTACTGATGAAAAATAACTCATTGTAAGGAAGGGTACTTTTTGCAACATTAAAAAATGAATAAATGTTTTTACTAGGGAAACATTTGTAGGTTGCGCTTGGTATGGTGCACCATACCTTTAAATCCAAATTCTGGAGCCAGAGGCCTGTTCAATATAGCAAGTTCCAGGGAGAACCTGTTTCAAAATCAATCAAAGAACAACCTGGCATCTGGGAATAAGGCTCGTAGAAACTTAAAGCAACCATAAATCCCATGGTTTTAGAATGCAAGTTAAGTTTTTTGAGAGATATCTGTACTTCCAGATGATGAAAGAATGAATGAAATAAAAAACAAACAAAAAAAGTGCAGGTGACATCAGATATCTGAAACATTAGTGCTCTTTATGTTGCAGTTTAGAATGAGTGTTCTCAAAGTTCCATGTGTTCATGTCATCCCCAGGCTTTGATGTATCAGAAGGTTGAAGTGCCTACATGAGGCAGGGTAAAGAGTGAGATTTTAGGTCACTGAGGATGTGTTCTCAAAGAGAAAGTATCCCTGTTTCTCCTTCATTCCCTGCACAAGATGGACAGGCCTCTGCCTAACATTCCTACCATGATGAACTCCCCTACCACAAGCTCAGAACAATGGTACTGTACAGATATGGACTGAATATTCCAAAACTGGGAACCAAAATAAAACCTTCTCATTTATTAATTGGTTACATCAAGCAACTGTTAGCATACAAGAAGGCTAAATATAATAACTAATACACATTAAAATAATTCATGCTAAATATCGTAGCAGCAATTGAAAATTTAAAGAGGCTCTAGTAAGTGCTTCTCTTGAGTTCCTAAACAGTATTACAAAACTTTAAGAATTTTTTCCATGAAACATATGGATTTTATTTCACTAAATAAAATTATTCAGTCTTTACTGTTAGCAGAAGGCATTTCTTCAGAAAAAGAAAAATAGAATTTACTGGTCTAGGAAAAAAAGGCCTGTTATTTTCACCTTCCATAAATATCATTCTTCTTTGACCTTCCAAAGTCAAAGCCTAAAAAGTTTTATGCACCGTGACTAGGGAGAAAAAGCAACAAGATATATGTGGATTTTAAAATCCAATTTGAGATGTAAGAATATAAATTATTGTTTAAATTTTTACTATTTAAGTAAAGGAGAGAGTCTTGAATAGGTGGTCTAATATGCTGGATACAAATTAACAAACCAAAATAAAAAAAAGAGTAAGTAAATAGCAATAATGAAAATTTAGAACCAAATCATAAACAATAAAACATAATATGGATTAGATATCTCAGTTTAATAAGGCATGATCGCTGAGGGAAAATACCTTTACATTTGTGTCAGTAAATATTAATGCTATGCTAATGAACCCTATTTTAGTTCACATACTGAATCTATTTTAAAGCAAATCAAAACAAAACAAGCTTTCAGAATAAAATATACAAATGTAAAAATATATTTTATCTATATTTTAAGAATCAGTTTTATCTGTTTCTTTGTACAATTTTTATAGTATGATGTATCTCATCTATTTATTTAGAAAAAAGTCTAGGTAAATGAAGGAACAGTTCAAATCCAGATGCTCATTAAATATTCATGTTAATATTAAGAGTCACTTTGGAAAATTTCTCCATCTGTATAGAGTTCATTATGCAGGTCAGGGTATTATCACTGAAACCTGTAATTTATTCAATTATTCATAAATCCTTACACATTGTTTTAAACATAATACAAAATATAACTGTTTTTTTTTCAGTCTAATGTATACACTCTTTATATGAATACTAACTCAATATCAAAATTTAATATATTCTAATTGCTCAGAGACTTACTATTTTAAAAGATATAAAGTCAAGAAATTATTTATTAGTGCTTTATTTTTAACAAGAAACAAATAATATGTGAAAGTAGCTAGTCAAAGATAATTTTGTTTAATTCAACATTTGAATTTCTACTAGACTTTCAGCCTGGGTTACTAGCAAGTAATTGGATAATTTATTATATAATAACGTATAATCACAGAATCATTTCAAAAGGATAACCTTTGGTACACCATTATTAGGTCAAGTAGTTCTGTGAAAGACTGTCTTCTGGATACGGCACACACTTATACACATGACCTGACAGCCTCTGTGGTTACTTACACAAGTTCTGCACACAATCAAGCCAGTAAAACACTTCCTTGTGGAGAGGGTGGAGTTCCCAGTGCCACACGTCTGCTGAAGACCTAGTGACAGTTTCTGGCTCCTGAGTGAGGGTGATTCATTTTTCTTTCTTGGGTGATCATTGGCAGGCTGCCAAGACTCCCATTAGATGACCCCACACACATGTCAATTAAGGGCGGGACTAACTGGACTTAGTAGACTTTCATTTAATTTTTAAAAATTTATTTATTTTTGTATGTGTATGAATGTACTGTCTGCATGCAAGTTTGTGCACCCGTGTCGTGCAATGCCGCGGAGGTCAGAAGAGGGTGTCGGATTCCCCCGGAACTGGAGTTCTCCTGGAATTGGAGTTTCAGACGGCTCTCGGCCGCCATGTGGGTGCTGGGGATCGAACCCGGGTCCTCTGCAAGAGCGTCGGTGCTCCTAACCGCTAGGCCATCTCTCCAGCCCCCGCGCGTAGGCATTTTTAAAAAATGAAGTTGAGCAAATGGGAGAGATTTGTGGCCTCTGTGAGGAGTTAGATATAGGCACTGGGGCATGACTATAACTAAGAAAACAATTTAGACATATAGGAAATCTCTAAAACTTTACTGTAAATAATGTCAAACTTATGAATAATGAGTATGGACTAAAGAGAAAAGAGGAAAGGTAAAGAGGAGGCAAAAATGTTGAGTGAGGGGTTGGAGAGATGGCTAAGAGGTTAAGAGCAGAGACTGCTCTTGCAGAGGATCTGGGTTTGATTCCCAGCACCCATATGGCAGCTAAGAACCGTCTTTAACTCCAGTTCCAGTGGAATCAGACGCCCTCTTCTGACCTCCACAGCGTTGCACGACACGGGTGCACCAACCTACATGTAAACAGTACACTCATACACATAAAAAATAATAAATAAAAAATATTAATAAAAATGTTGAGTGAAACAATAGCAGGATGCTTAGTCTATCTTGGGGAAAAGATGGACATTCATGTACAGGAGTGTTTTAATATCTGGAGTAGTCATGGACAGAAAGGACTTTCCCACATCATATTAGAACTAAAGTGATAAGAAGAAAGAAGAGATTTTGAAGGCTTCAAGCAAGAGCTAAATGTAACAAATACTAGTTCATCAGACAAACAGGTCTGGCTCGTAACCTTACTAAATGAGCACTCCAATATTAAATAAACTAGATTCCTATTTTAGTTGCTTATTTGCTAACATTTGCTATAAAAGTTTCACTTTATACATTTCCTAATTTAGTTAACATGTTAACATTTTTTTCGAAGCCAATTTTTATTGAAGTTTTGTACATTTCATAAAACATTTCTAGATCAAATTTAGACCCATTTCCCCTTCCTTGTCCCCAACCCCACCAGAGCTCATGCATTCTGCCATACATATCTTTCATCTTTTTCTCAGCCTTTTTTAAAATTTTCAATGCAGTTTACTGTTTGGGGCAGCAGTTTACTGTTTCAGTCAGTTATTTGACCCATTATTATTATTATTATTATTATTATTATCATTATTTGTTGTTGTTCTGTCCAATTTGTATCACTCCAAAATATGCATATATGCATGCCACACATATATCAAGATTATGACATCATAGGTTTTAGCAACCTCACTTATTATTTCTTTTTTTTTTTTTTTCTTTATTAGGCTGAAAGATGTCATGTTTTCCTTAAGGAAGTGTTTGAAGGCTCCTCCTTGGCAAGCACAAACAGCCATCAATCCTGTTAACTTTTTTGTAAAAATTAACTAAAAGGTGAAAGATTTATACAATATGAAGAGAAACCAGAATATATGAAATATACAAAGCTTCAATAAAAATGACTTTGAAAAAAGTAATATTTTTGTATGTGTATGAGTGTACTGTCTGCATGTAGTTTTGTGCACCCGTGTCATGCAATGCTGCAGAGGTCAGAAGAGGGTCTCTGATTCCCCTGGAACTGGAGTTCTCCTGGAATTGGAGTTACAGACGGTTCTTAGCCACCATGTGGGTGCTGGGGATCGAAACCGGGTCCTCTGCAAGAGCAGTCTGTGCTCTTAACCACTAGGCCATCCCTCCAGCCCAAATTGCGAAATAATTAACTAAACCAATTGAAATATGTTAGAACCATTTCTGTAAAATGAATGTATATTTATACTTAAATGTATATGTTGAGTCCCTTGCATAATATACTGGATATAATATCTGTGATTATTCAGTGATCAATGGATATTGCAATGCTTACATAATAGCTTCAGGGAACTTCAAAGCCATTTTATTTTACAACTGTTAAAGTGAACACATTCAGGAGGGGAAAGAAGATTCAAATTATACTCAGAATACAGAAAGCTATTTTTGACAGCATTGTACTTTGTCATTAACTAAACAACAAACATATTTGCTTACTATTCAAGCACTTTGTAATACAGTTTTTTAGAACATGTACTCAGAACAAAGTGTCAAATCAAGGAAGGTGAATTAAAAACATCAGACTTTTCAACTGTATTTTCTGAAAGGTATGAACAAAATTGTTGATGAAAAGATAAAAGATGAAGTATTCTCACATGCAGTCCAGCATAGTCTCTATTTTAAATGCTTTATAGCTATAGGAGCACCTGTCTTCTCCCTTCAGAAGTAGGTGATTAAATGCTTAGCATATTTCTCAGAAACTATTATAAAATATGGAATAGTTCTGAGACACATACAAATACCATTTACATTTTGAAGCTTAACAAGATGCAGTTTGTCAGTGTGGAGTACCGTAGGTGAAATTTAGGCTTGAAGCCAACATTCCTAACTGTTGTAAAATCTCCTGCCCACTACACAATAGGACATAGAAGAATGGCTTTAGAACCTTCATCTCTTTGAATATAAGTTGCTAACTTTACTGAGAAACTTTAGCATATACCATTAAACATTTCCAACAAAGTAGCTTTGTCCACATACTAAATATTATTCCAAATAAAAGCTTCTGTTATTGAAAGAAATAAAAAGCAAATAATGAAGCATTTATATATTTATTAGCTTGCTATTTTTGTTTCTTTTATTATATTATTTTGCTTATCCTGGAGTACTGTTTTGCTTTTCTGTTGCTGGCATAAAATACCAACATATAGCAACTTGGAAGAAGAAGGGGTTTATTTTAGTTTACAACTCCCAAGTCACAATCAGTCATTTGGAGAAGTATGGACAGGAAAGTATGCAAGGAGCCTAGAATTCAGAACTGAATTAGAAACCATGGAGGAATACTGCTTATTGGCTTATTTCCTCTGGCTTGCTCAGTTACCATCCTTACAATGGATGGCACCATACAGAGTGGGCTGAGCCCTCCTACATTAATGGCATTCAACAAGATGACCCTAAGGACATTCCCAAAGGCCAATCTGAGGAAAGAATTTCAATTGCTGTGTCTTCTTCCCAGTGGTGTCTACTGAAGCTAGAAATGATACAGCAACCCTTGCCTATTTTGGCACAAAACCACATCACCCTTAAATCATAGCCTTTCCTTGGCTCAGGCTAGCTCCACTCCACACCTGGTTCTGTCCTTGATCACCACCCCACAGTCCTGGTATTTCCAATAGGATGAAGTCTCCATAGCAACTGAGACTGCACCTCCAGCAATGACCTCTCACAGTGGTAAGTCTCAGCTGCTCTCCATAATCCTTTCATGCATTAAAATTCAGTACAACCTGGAAGGCTCTTAACCATTTCCGGGTTTAGCTTCCAGATTGAGATTCAGCTTTGGATCCCTTTGGACCATACTTCTGTATGTTTACCCTGAAGAAATATGCCCCAGAAGTATTTCATCTCATTGACACTGGTCTCTTTTTAGTCACCATTGATTCTTAAGCCCCATACAACCAGCATCTAATATCCCAAGGAAACAAAGATTTGACTTCAAATCTTTGATTCTTAATTCAAATATGTCTCATGTTTTAGCCTGATTGACTCTCAAACTTCTTTCTGAAAAATTCATACTCCAGGCTTCCAGCTGCATTTCTCTCTGTTTCCTAACTTCCAAGATCCTGCAGAAGAGTCTATTTAGCTCTGAGCACTACACTGCTTTTCTAGCACACATTCTAAATGCTTCTCAATCTTCAAGAAAAGCCCCAACACAGTCAGGACCCATCCATTCCTAGTACCAAAATCTGCCCTACTTTTCTTTCTGTTGCTGACCAATCACTGGCCAAAACAATTTGAGAAGGAGAGATTCAGCTCATCTTACCATTTTAAGTCCATTAGCTAGTGAAGTAACTCAGACCGAATGGAAATAGGAACTGAAGAAGAGACTTGAACGAAAACAAGCTTGCTGGATTGCTTCACTGGCTTGCTTCTCTGCCTTTGTGATACAACCCAGACACACCTGTTAAGGTGTGTCACCCCCACAGTGTACTGGGACCTTGTCCATCAGCTAGAAATTGCCCATAGGTCAATCTGGTGAGGGAAATTTCTCAATTGAATCTCCATCTTCCCGGATGTGTAAACTACTGAAGATAACTAGGACATACACTTTGGTCATATTTGCTTTTCAAACTGTCATTAACTCTTAAATAAAATGGACAACAAAAGAAATGTTCTCAAGAAACAATGTAAGTGCAAATTCCAAATAAGTATCATAATTAAACTAAAACTGTAAGTAACCAAGGAAATGTCAGATGCATATATGTACATCTTTTTACAAATCACCATGTAAACCAATAAGGAATATAGACTACAACAAAGAAACACATTAATCATTTTAAGAACAGGGTGTTAACTTCAATGTCTATAAGCAGAAAAATATCAGACCACATTCCACTCTTCCATTTTTCAAATTGGTGCTCCAACTTTATATATAATTAGTTAGGATATCAAAAACAACAAATAACAGAGAATTAGATAGCAGAAGAGCTATGACAGAGCTAAATCTGCCCAAAGGAGGAAGTTCCACCTATGAATTAAAACTTTTAATAATCCATAAAGAGGGGGCTGGAGAGATGGCCTAGCGGTTAAGAGCACCGACTGCTCTTGCAGAGGACCGGGATTCGATCCCCAGCACCTACATGGTGGCTAAGAACCGTCTTTAACTCCAGTTCCAGGGGAATCTGACGCCCTCTTCTGACCTCCGTGGCATTGCATGACATGGGTGCACAACCTACATGCAGACAGCACATTCATACACATAAAGAATAAATTAAAAAAAAATCCATAAAGAACAACTATTTCCAATTAGAATATTAACCACACTAGAATCCAGAAAGTAAAAATAGATTACTGTTTTAATTTTTATTTATTATTTTTGTTTTGTGTGTACTGGTATATTGCCTGCATGTAGGTAGGTGCATCCATGTCATCCAGTGCCTGATGAGGTCAGAAGATGGTATCTGATCCCATGAAACTGGAGTTACAGATTGTTGTTAGCTGCTATGTGTGGACTGGGAATCACATCTTGGTCACTTGGCAAAGCAGTCAGTGCTCTTCACCACTGAGCAATCTCTCAAGCCCCAAATTACTGTTTTAAAAGTCAGACTTAGTTACTAGGAAAGGCAAGATTTGACAGGTAACCTGAGAAATAACAAAAGATAAAAAATAAAAACCTGAAGGACCCAGTCACTTAATGAAAAAGGTCCATGAAAGCATACAGCCCAATCCCCACTGTGTCCAAACTACCCAAGGTACATAAAATGTGCTTAAAATTTTTAGAATAGTGCAAAATTATAAACATTCCCCAATAAAATAAACAAATCTACAAGCTAATACATAAAACTATTACATATAGAGAATAAACATACTTTATATGTTTATTTTATCTTTGTGTTTCAGTGTTTGAGTATGGTTAGACCACGACATACAAATACATGTCTGTGAAGGTCAGAGATCATTTCGCTCATTTTACCAGATAAGTCTTGTTGATCTCACATCAAAAGGCTTAGTAGCATGCACCTTTACTAGATGAGTTGTCTCACAAGCCCTAAGTTTATTTTAATGACTTCAAAATCATAAATATAGAAAAAATATGAAGGAGAAGGGCTAAATAAGGGCTAAATACCATTCTTGTGATATGAATAAAATAATTAATAGTTTAAAACTCAGAAAAAAACAAATTTTAAACTCATAAGAAATGAAATAAAAAGAAAATTATAAAGATAATTTTTGAGAGGATATTTGCTGTAAGGAATAAAAACAGAATTGCAAGGCAATCATGAAGCCTATTTTATGTAAAAAATATAATGGCATTGAAGAATATTGGAAAATAATGAAGATTATAAAAATGAGAATGCAAAATTTTTGTGTGGGCATAAAATTAATGGAAAGAGTGTCAAAGAAGAAGCAGTACATGTTTAATTAGACTTTCTTAATATGATTTAAAGACTGAGAGAAAAATAATAAATACTGATCCAAGAATACACACCATTTACTTAAACAAAGAACACAAGATTACAATGAAGGAGAAGGGGATTTAAAAATATGAGTTAATAAATTGAGCACATTTGATAGTTTGTTGTTAACGTGATTGAATCTGTGATCCACTAAAAGAAGTGTCTCTGGGTGGCTCTGTAAGAACGTTTTCTGGAATGATTAACTGAAGATGGAAGACCCTCCCCCCAGAGTGAGCAGCATCTTCCAATCAGCATCTCACAAAGAAAGAGGTCTATGGGAATAGCAGGATTACATTTTACCCGTCTGTCTTCCCTGATTGCTGGTGAGTGCATCTACTAGCTGTTTGCCACTACTGTTGCCAGTCATCACTTACATCAAGAATCTGGTACTTTGAACTGAACGCTCTCCAGGAATCCTCCAGGACATTAGCATCAGTTTCAGATTGCTTAGACAGCATAGACTAATGGCTCCAGGATCCTTGTCAGCTACCTAGCAGCCAGACAGCTGGAGAATCCAGCCTCTAATAATATTAAAATGCTATCAATGCAAATATAAGTACTATGAAGGAAAATAATAGTTTCTGCACTGCCAAATTAAATAAGTAAAAAGACAAGAAAACAATTCTATATAGAAATAAATGCAACTAGCATTATGTAAAACTCAGTAATTATGACTGGAGTTAATGTATCAAGGGTTGAATATTAGAAAGTATTATAATTTAATCCACCTATTAAGAGAAAATGTATTTTTTGTTTGGCTTGCAAAACCAGAGTCAGTATTATGTCATAAAAGGGGCACGAACAAAAAAATTAATTTATCTGTAAAATAAGTAGGTAATGACAAAATATGTAACAAACTAAGTAAAAAGGAATTCCTCTCTGTTAAATGAATATAGAGGAAGGGATCTAGGAAACAATCACTTCAGGAATCAAATATTAATTAACAAGAAAATATATGAAAGGGACAAATATAAATTAATAAATTGATCCCATCTCATTCATTCCTAATCAGTTTGTATTCTGGAATCTTAAACAGCAAGAGTTACAGCAGATGATTGGTGTGATGGTATGAACCAACGAATTTCTCATTTTCGGCAGATTGGTGTGATGGTATGAACCAATGAATTTCTCAGTTGTGGGGGAAAGCTAGGGGTTTTAGCCAAGTTAAACTGATGCCAAAACAAAATGTCTATATGATGACATATACAGTGTCTATAAATGATAGTATCGAAATGAAAAGCCAACGTTCATCAAACTATGAAGAGACACAAAAATATGACCAGTTCTCGAGGGAAAACGTAACACACCAAAGTCACTATATGATCATTCATCTCTGGAATGCTAGGAGTTTTAAAGCAGTTATTAGGCTAATGCTCAATGATGCAAGGAAATATACTTTCGTATTAATTGAAGAAGCAAAATAAATGAGCTCACTCAATGCCAACATAAATAAAAAATTTTTCTATATTTGAAAAATGAAATGCCTGATATTTCAGAAATAAAAATAAGCTTGTATTAGAGTGGTTATGACTAAGCAAAGTCCAATTTCTGAAGAATCAATGGAAAATGTCTAATACAAAAGGACTTGAGAAATTGCACTGAAGATAGTTAATATAATTTTAAGAATGATTTATATGACTTCAAAGTATCTGACTTATGTAGTGCTAGAGTCACAAAAGTTAGCAGATAGAAATAATTATTTAAAGAACAATAGGTGAAATTTACCTAAATTGAGGCAACAACTTAAATTGATAGATAATCGAAAAGCTTGGGAAAGTCTTCAAAGGCAAAATTGAAAGTATGGAAAAATTAAGTAAAGTTAATGGATGAACAGCAAAGATGAAGAAATAACCTTGAATGTACCCAGAGGCAAATGCATTGTGTTTTGGGTTTTAGATTTTTGGATCTGGTTGTTGTTGTTGTTGTTACTTAGATATTTCCACAACTTCTTCAAGCCACTAGTGTAATATTTCTTCTCCATCTTTAATATTAAAGTAATTGAATTTCAATAATATTTTCAGGAATGCTATTTATCCACGAATGTAACATATTCATTTTTACTTAGTAAAGAGTTTAGGCAATTCAAACTGAAGGTAAGAATTGTACCGATTAAGGATTGTGTTGGACAGTGTCAGTTGCCAATTTGACATACCTTTGAATAGAGAACTTCAGCTGGGGAACTACTTTGATTAAATTAGTCCATGGTCTCTGTGAGCCATTTTCTTAATTGTTGAGTGATGTGGGAGGGCTCAGCCCACTGTGGGTGGTCCCACACCTGCACAGATGTTCCAGGGTTGTATAAGAAAGCAGGATGGGACTGGAAAGACAGCTCAATTTGTTAAGGACATTGGCTGCTCTTACAGAGGACCCAGGTTTGATTCTCACATGGGGTATCTGACAACCTCTTCTGAGGTTACTTACATGCAGGCAATACACTCATAAGTGTAAAATAAAAATAATATATTTTTAAAAGCAGTCTGAGCACAGGCCAGAGGAGAAAGTTCCATGACTTCTACCTTGTGTTTCTCCCTGACTTTCCTCCATTTTGAACTGTGAGTTGCACAATGAAATAAACCCTTTCTTCCCTCGAGTTGTTTTGAGACAGTGCTTTATCCTAGCAAATAAAAACTAACTAGTGCAAGGTCAAATCTTACCTTTTGTTTTCTTAAAGTCAAAGATATTGAAATGGGTATAGATCAGAAAATGTTCTATGTTCCATGTATTTTGTGTCCCATGTACTTCAGCATCTTAGACTCCAAAATACCACTTGAGATTTCAACAAGCAGTTACTAAATATATTTATCAATTTGAGAATTTAAAGTTTTGGGAGAGAGAGGGTAAGATAAATGCTCATGCATTATAGAAAAGGAAAGTACCATTTTGTTGTATGGTAACTTTTTGTGAGGTTGAAGAGAGTAATTGCAGGTCATAAGGAAATATCCAATAAGTAATCATGATTATTACATTCACTACTGCTGTTATAATTATTCTGGTCATAGTCTCATTCATCCTTTCTTCTGCATTGCTAATTAACATAAAGTAGGTAAAAAGATGAAGACTAACAATCACAACAATCAATGGAAAGTCTATCCATTATTATGTTTCATTGATCTAATAATATGACATTGTTTCAGAAAAGGTATATCAAGCTCAGATTCGTATTTATTTTCAATTTGTGGATGAAATTTCTATGTGTGTCTAAGATAATTCCAAATCATGATTTTAGCTCATAGCATGTTTGATTTTAGTAATGTTATTTAGAATTTTAGTTCACTATTTATTAGTTGGCAAAATTTGAAGACTAGCAGATCTAGAATAGACACAAATAGTTTTTATTTTGTGGAAAATGTAAAATTTACCTCTCAGTTTGCTAAAGTAATGTATCAAAATTGGAAACATTGACATTTCAAAGTATCTGTTACCAGTGAGATCTTTCATTTGAGTCATTTAATAGAACTTCAATGATATCAAACTCAACTTGAAATTTCAGCTTTGTTTACTTCTTATAATTGTGTTGCATATAATAAATTTTCTTGCAGATCCATGATATTATCAATAATTCTGTTTCATTTTTCTTGATGAACAGAATGCTTACTTATTGATGAGTTATATTGATCATCTTCATTGCATTTTGGAGCCTTTAACCACTCCTTGCATAATCTACTGGCCACTCACAAAAATTGGATTCTATGTTTGTACATTGCCTCTATGCTTGTATTGCAAATGTCATAAAATAGAGTTGAGTTATGTGTTATCCCTGACATATACAAATTTAAATTAAGACAATACTTATACTTAATAAGACCGATTATTTCCAGATTTAAATTTTTTCTCATTTGATCCACACTTATAAAATATTAATTTTAAATCTAGAAAAATTTAAGTTGATTTTTTTGGTCACCTGGAACAAATATTAAATCTATTTTTATATATGTTCATTATATAATTATTGTCATTTTACATACATATTAATAAAACTTTGCAAATCATGTACACATTTTTTGTTAATCCAATGAAAATCAATCCTATTCTTTCTGTTACCCATAGGCCAGTTCATATAGATTCATCACTTGACTTGGGCTTTGTTGCCATGATCCTAAATTCACAGAAACATTATAAACTTAGAACTATTTTCCCTGAAGTTTGCATAGTCTTTAATATATTTTGCACTTGGGATAGGACATAATATGAACTTAAATTAATAAAAAAAATATTCCAGTAAATTCAAGGAACTCATGAGGATTCCTTGGGAAGCAATTTCAGTTTTAGAATAAAATAGTCCATGAGCACTGAACTTTGGCCTTGGGACCCCCAGAAGAATCTATAAAAAGGTAAATTAAGCCTGGGGAAGAGGGAGAACACTCAATGTCATCATAGTGTAAAACCATCTTCTTTGCCTCTCTAGCTGTCTGTCTGAAGTTGTTAGGATAGATAACACCTTCAAATAGCCCACATGAAAGGTGAGAGGAGAAAATGAGCATCTGGTAACAGCAGAGTCTGCCCCTTTTTCTTAGAAGGCCACTGCAGTAGTTCAGTGTGGTCCTTAGAGAATGAGATCTCTCTCAAGCTGTATGTTTTGCCCAGTAGCAAATTCATTTTGAGGAAAAATTGCCACTATCTGTTTGATCAGGGGTCACAGGTGGAACAGAGACCACATGGCGTCACAATCGTTCCCCATAGGTGAAGGCCCTGTTGAGTGCAAATGGCAATGGTAACAAGACAAAGAGTTCCTCCACTAAAATTCCATCAGAGGAGTTATTACAGCCTTTGGCTTTATGGATTCTGTCAAAGAGAAATGAGTTCAGCTACCACAAGCTGCTAGCTGTAACCCCTGCCAAGTTCTATAGAGAGGCCAGTGGAACAGTTCGGGGATATTTCAACAGAGGCTGACTCAGGGAACAAATAGACATACTTTACAATGTTCATGCTAGCTGCGTCATGACTTTCAGAGAATCCAATATAGTGTGATTTCCCAATAGTGTATTCCTGGTACATATACAGTCTGAGAAATGCCCAACTATTTTTCCCCCAGACATATGCCTCTATGAAACCGCACACTTATAAAACCTGCCTTGTAATTAAATAATCAAATAAAAAAGGAAACAATTTTAATTAGGGTAAGTTTAGATTTTTCTGTTATTTAACTAGCATACTGATTATTTTCAAAGAATATAGCAAATAGTAACATATTCTTTTTGTGTGAATTTCAAGAAAATGGTTTCTAGTTAAAACGACATAACAGAATATTGCAATTTACTAAATATATTTGCATGTATAAAACACATACATTTACATATAGATATAGAGAGATAGACAAATGATTGATAGGTAGGTAGATAGAAAGAGATGATAGATAGATAGATAGATAGATAGATAGATAGATAGATAGATAGATAGATAGATAGATAGACATTTTAAAATGTATCAGTAAGCTCATAAGGTCTTATCTGGCTATAAATTTACACAGATGCAAATAGCTGTAAATAATCAAAATCGTGTATCATGATCTCAATCTCAAGTTACTAACTTATTTAAAAGTAGGCATCCATAAACACATGCACACAGAAGCACCACTAAATGGAATCAATAATATGTGTGTGTGTGTGTGTGTGTGTGTGTGTGTGTGTGTGTAAAACAATAAAAACCAAAGTAGGCACACACCTTTAATCCTAGCATTCAGGAGGCAGAGGCAGATGGATCTTTGTGAGTTCAAGGCCAGCCTGGTTTACAGAGTGAGTTCCAAGACAGTTGGGACTGCAGGGAGACCCTGTCTCAAAAAGACAAAAAAACAACAACAAAAAAAACCAAAGTAGACTACAATAGATTGTGTGGGAGAGGTGGCACAGATTGGGATTGGGACTGAGATGGGAGGAAACAGTGAACATACATTACTCATTTGTGAAATTCTCAAAATATTTTTAAATGACATGGATCCAAATATCCAGTTATGACATATTGTATAAATATTATTCAAACCCATAAAATGAAGAATGATTTGTAATATTATCAAAAAACATATGGTCTTCTATCACAATAATTAAAGTATTTTCTCTATGATTCGTTTTTATCAGAAAATATATGGCCTTCTATCACAATAATTAAGGTGTTTTCTCTGCAATTTACTATTTTGCTCTTGTCCGACTTAACTTTAGCTTACAAACATATTAAAAGTTGTATTAGTCACTTTTCTGTTGCTGTGATAAAACAACCATGACCAAGGGAACTTATAAAAGGAAGAGTTTATTTGAGCTTATGATTGACGGTTCCAGGGAATTTGAGTCCATTGTGGCGGGAGCCATGGTGCCAGGGACTGGAGCAGGAAGCCGAGGTTCACATCTTCCAATGAGCACAGGAAGCTGAGAGAGAGCAACTGGGGCCTGCAAGGCTTGTTGAACTCACTAAACCTTCCCCCAGTGATGTACTTCCTCCAGCATGGCCACACCTTCTAAGATCTACCAAAACAGCACTACCATCTGGGAACAAAATATCTGAATACTTGAAGTCTATGGGGGACATTTTCTTTTCTTTTCTTTTCTTTTCTTTTCTTTTTTTTTTTTTTTTTTTTTTTTTTTTTTTTCAGGATCTCCCTTTTGCCCTTTCTATCCTGGTTCTCCCTCTGTAGACAAGCTGGCCTTGAACTCACACAAACATTCTCCGCCTGCCTCTGCTGCCCAAGTGTTTAGATTAAAGGCGTGCACCACCATGTCCGGCTGACATTTTCATTCAAACACAACACTGAATCTTATAAAATTTTACTGCATAAAACAAAAGCAAAGCAACTCTAATCAATTTGATCAGAAAAAATTACAAGTAGTTACACTATTCAGACATTTAATATCTTGAAATACAATCAAGACAGAGGGAAAAGTTCTACACAAGAAAGAAAAAAACATCCTGCTTAAATATTTTATCATCTTCTGAAAATAATCAGGAGGACAATAAAAAAATACTTTCAGTGCGGCTATGGAATAATTCAAATATGTAAATAAAATAAGAATATCTGAATTTTATTAGCCCTATGTGATTAAAGAACAGTTTATAGTAATACCAGTCATGATAAACTACTTTGTTTAATTTTGAAGAAATAGGCGAATGGCATAGTTTTTTTTTTTTTTTCGTTTTTTTTTTTTTTCTTTTTGGATTTCTTGTTTTTTTTTTTTTTTTTTTTTTTTTCATGTGTAGGAATGTACTGTCTGCATGTATGTTTCTGCACCCTTGTCTTGCAATGCCGCTGAGGTCAGAAGACGGCGTCGGATTCCCCTGTAACTGGAGTCAAAGATGGTTCTCCGCTGCCATGTGGGTGCCGGGGATCGAACCCGGGTCCTCTGCAAGAGCAGTCGGCACTCTTAACCACTAGGCCATCTCTCCAGCCCAAGCATAGATATATTTTTTTCTTAAAATATAAGAACTCATGAGTTTATATACAAAAAGAGAACTATAAAAAGAGAAATCTTTAATGTGTATTTAAATAAATAATGGGTGTTTAAATTAAATAATATTTTATTGATGAATATAAGCAATGGGGCTCCATCCTAAAAGTGATTTCAGATATCTCCTTACCTAAAATCAAGCCAAAATTAAATACCGTAGATAAGTTGAGCACATTTAATTTCTCTGTTCCCAATGATAAGGAGTAATATCCAACAACCACAATAACTGCTGGACACTCAATATATGACAAACTAGAAAGCAAGCTAAGTAAACTATTCCATCAGTCTTTAACTACAGTGAAATATAAATGTTTGTTTAATGTATCAACACCAATGTCTGTGGTTTTTGCATTGGTAAAATTAATTTTAATAAGATCATGTATGGGGGGGTTGCTAGAGAAATGGCTCAGTGTTTAAGAATATTAGCTGTACTTGCAGAGGGTTTGAATTGTATTCCCAGCACCCACATGGTGGCTACAACCTTCTGTGAGTAAGTAAAATATTTTAAAAAGTAAGTTCATATGAATAAGAGCAACCTAATATCCTTAAAACTACAAGAGGAATACAATAATGCTGATGTTCTGCCCAAAAATGTTTCCAAGGAATGTTGGGAACTGTAGATAACTGAATAAATTCTGGAGCTCTTATTGGCTTCATTTCTCAGTTCATCTCAAATTGGTAACTTAAATGATAATTAACTTCAGTAGGCTACTTTATTCATGTACTTCAACCAAAGATCTTTCAGCATATCTGAAACTGAATATTCCTGCTAGTAAATCAACAACAGTCTTACTTTTCCAATAGCACATGGAAAACAGAAAGGGCTTAGGAAAATCCTTAACATTTTACTAGAAACAAAGCAAAATTTGGAGACTCAAATAGAAAATTTTTCCCATTACCCTGTGTAGTATTATTGTTTATAGATTAAAAAATATTTTAAAGTAATGGTACATATTTTAATATGGAGTCACATCCCTTGTTTTAGTTCTGGATCCATGTTCAATTTATTATTAGAGAGCAGAGACAGGCAGACAATTGATCTGATGTGTAAGATTAATTGTCACAATTATTTTAGATCTATGACTAATAACTGAAAAGGCTAATGGCAGAAGCCTGCTATCAAAACACTCATGGCATGGCACCTGTGACTTTTCATCACTCTTTGCTTTAGGATAAACAACATGACTGAGTCCTGAGCAAATATGTTCATTGTTTTACAGTGACAGACTTCAGATGTGACACCAGTAACGCACAGTAGCAATGGTCTTTAATATGCACTCTATTTTTCTATTTTTTAAAACATCAGAACAAAGGTTGGCAACTATGACTTTATATATCTACAGTAGGAAAAAACATAGTATAGTCATTTGTGTTGTGACAGGTTTTTGAAGATGTAAATTTGTTCCATGAGGATTAATGTCAAGAAACAATTTAAGAATAACGAAATGTGCTTGTTTATATGTCATTTGATCTAAGGAGAGAAAGGCAAACAAACTGCACCCAGCTGACTTTAGGCATTAGAATACACAATCTGAATCTGGCAGCAATCAGTGCACCCATCCAATGGGATATGAGATAACCCATATGCCTTTTGAATGGGATTAATCCAACCGCATATACAGTTACAAATTTCCATCGAGTACTTGGTAACCAGTCTTTTATCACCTCATCATAGTTTATAAGGGAGAATATATTATTGATTTGATAAATAATGGAGGAAAGGGGCTTCATAAAAAAAATTAGGATCCATGGGCATGAGGTCATTTTAAGAGAAAGTCAATGAGTTTAGTTTGGGAAGACTTATTTTTCCTCTTGTTCTGTGTCTAGTTTTACTCTATTTTATTTGTGTATTGTTTCATTTCATCAATACCACACTGTTTTGGTTGCAATGGTACAATTTGCTTAGAAATGAGGAAGTGTCATATTTCCAACTTCATTCATTTTTGCTAAGATGATTTTGGCTTTTTGATGTATTTTCTGATTGCATTTTGAGATATTTGAGATAACTTTTGAGAACTTATTTTTCCCACTTTAGCACAAAGGATCTTCTGGGTTTTGAAAAGAATTATATTGAATGTTTAGATTGCTAAAGGTTGTATGTAAATTTTAACAATATCAAATATCAATAAAATATTTGTGTTCATATATATATGCTATAATCTGCTATGGTTAATATTGTATTTAAATTTCTCAGTAGCTATCTTATTGAGCATATATTGAGCCATTTTACTTATTTTTTATAATTTTTTCTAATTGTTCTCATGTAAAATATGATGTGCCTATTGTAATAACAAATGATAAGTGAGTTCAATCTAACCAACTTCCTTAATCTGACCTGTAAAAATCAGTGTCTGTTATTAGATGTGATAATAACCAGAAACAGTAGATACCTCAAAAGGAAAATCTTCTAGACCACAGGACAGTTGCACAAATGAACTCATGGTAACTGTGACAGGAAGTAGAAAAAATGCTCTAACTGATTGGGGTGAAGGGTGAAACTACAGCAATGTAGTCTGGACCCTCATTTGATTAACCTGATTGAACATACAACCCCTCACTCCCCGCTGGAAGGTGGGGCTGTGGGGGTTTGGGCACAACAGCCTGTAAATTGGTTTTACATGAAGGATGCTTGTACTCATGGATTATCACTTATAG
>VZQC01013819.1:217562-232649 GCA_009823505.1 Rhizomys pruinosus
CTGTTTCAAAAAGACAAAAAAAAAAAAAAAAAGATACTCCTTTTCTCCATTTCCAAATTAACACCTATCTCTTGCTACCCTCCCCTCTCAATATCCTCTCCTTTATATACCAATAGTTCCTTTCCATTTCCCTCTATCCTGTGGGTACATCAGGATATATACTCAGATTTAGGGATTTGGAGTTAGGATCAACACATGAGAGAGAACATAGGTTCCTTATTTTTCTGAGCCTGTTACTTCAATTAGTATAGCAATGTCTACTTCCCTCCATTTGCCTGGAAATGTAATTATTTAATTTTTCTTTACCACTGAGTAAAACTCCACTGTGTAAATGTACCACATTTTCATTATTCATTTAGTAATTGAGGGGCATTTTGTTTGCTTCCATTTCTTAGTTATTATGACAAAAGCAACAGCAAACATGGCTGTGCAAGTTTCTCTGTAGTAGGATGAGATTTTTTGATATATGCTACTGAATTATATGACCAGATTTCATTTTAGTTTTATAAGAGTTCTCCATGTTGATTTCTACAATGGTTATATCAGTTTTCAAACCCACCAACAGTAAATGAGGATTTGCCTTTCCCTCTATGAGCGCCAGCATTTTTTTACCATTATTTCACTTAATTTTAGTCATTTTGAAGGTTAAAAGAAATTTTAAAACAATTTTGATTTTCAGTTCCCTAATTAGTAAGGATGTTGAACACTTTTTAAGATATTTATTAGCCATTGTTATTTCTTCTAGTCAGAGCTGTTGCTTCACATCCAGAGACACTTTTTTAAAATTTTATTTATTTTTTTAATGTGTATAAATGTACAGTCTGCTTCTTTTTTTTTTTTTAATTTTCTTTAAAGTCCAATTGAGTCCTTTTTTCACTTTGTTCTGTTATTTATTTTTGTATGTGTATGAATGTACTGTCTGCATGTAGGTTTGTGCACCCGTGTCGTGCAATGTTGCGGAGGTCAGAAGAAGGCGTCAGATTTCCCTGGAACTGGAATTAAGGATGGTTCTCAGCCACGTGTGGGTGCTGGGGATCGAACCCGGGTCCTCTGCAAGAGCAATCGGCACTCTTAACCACTAGGTCATCTCTCCAACCCCCAAGACAGACTCTCTTTTAATTGGTTCATTTGTTTGTGTCTTTGTTTTTATTCGTTTTTTGTATAATCTGTGTATCAATTCTTGGTTGGATGAATAACTGGGGAAGATGTTTTCCTACTCTGTGTGCCTCCTCCTCATTTGATTGGTTATTTTCTTTGTTGTACAGAGGTTTTTGTTCAATGAGGTCTCATTTATCAATTGTTGACCTTGATTTTGAGTGCCTGATGCCTGATTTAGAAAGTCTTTTCCTTTGCCTGACTCTTATAGACTATTACCTATATACCTGTTTTCTCTAACAATTTCAGCATTTCAGGTTTTACATTGAGGCTTTTGATCCATTTGGAGTTGACTTTTGGGCAACGTGACACTTATGGATCTAATTTCATTCTTCTACATGTGGAGATTCAGTTCTGATAGCACCATTTGTTGAAGATTGTGGCTTTACTCAAATTTGGTTTCTTGTCATCTTTGTTAAATCAGGTGGCTATTATAGCATGCACTCATGTTTGGGTTTTCTATTATCTTCCACTAACCTAAAAGTCTATCTTGTGTCAATATCATGCTTTTTTATGATTATGGCTCTGTAATACAAATTGAGATCTGCTATGGTAATCCCTTATCATTGCTCTTTGTACTCAGGATTGTTTGGCCATTGGGGTGTTACTGTCATTTGAAAGCTACTTGGAGAAGAAGATTAGAATTATTTAAGGTTGTGTACCCCTAGTAGACAATGCTCTAGTGCAATTTTCATGTCCAATGTGAGAGAAATTGGCAACCCAAATTGTTCTCAGTGGGAGGAAAAATAAAGAACACAAATTTGGGTGAGTAAGGAAGTGGGGTAGATCTGAGAAGAGTTACTGGAGGGGAGAATAGGATCCAAATATATTGTCTGAATTTCTTGAAGAATTAATGTTTTAATTTTTTAAAGAAAATTAACATCATAAAAGTGACACATGCGAATAACTAAGACAAGACTTACTATTCTTTTAATGTCATTGATCCTCTGTATGTATGTACCTATTCCTAATCAGGAAGGGCAAATGATTAATATACATATAATGAACAAAAAATATTGGATATGTATTCCTAGATAACATTTTTTCCTTAACTTAACAGATGAAAACAAGAAACACTTAATCTCACAATTTCTGTGAGAATGAGACGAAGACTTGCTTAGCTGGGTACTTTTGGAACAAAGTACTCCATACAGCTCTGTCAAGCTGTCAAAAGAATACCCGTTCTGCCTAAGGAGTTGGCCATTACTGAGTGTTTGGGGAAGATTTGCCTCATGCTCACCCCAGGGATGATGATATTCCGTCTTTTATATTAGCCTCTACACAGTACATGTATAATAGAAATTGGTTTCATATTTTTTTCAGGATAGACAAGGTAGTCAATAAAGAAAACAAAAGCCAGTATTTGAAAGTGTAATCTGAAGACTAATAGAACTTCTATTATATTCTATTTCTTGTAAGAATGGAAAAATCTCTAGACAACTTTCAAGTGAATGGAATTGTAAAAAATCATGAATGCCAGAAAGCAAAAATTCTGAGATCATGTTTATCCTCTGTTCCCTTGTGAGTCACATTCTTTCCACATTGGAGCTATTCAATTCTCTGGTTAATATCTACCAAAAATCTCCTCACACACTTTAAGTTCCAACTTAGAAATGTTGAATCTGTATCAGATCCAGTATTGAACAACCTCCCTCTGTTCACAGCCTTTTGATCTGTACCTATAAAACTAAAGAGGCAAATTGTCTGTTCCTTAAACCTATAAACCTAAGACTTACATGCTTTCTGCACATATATTTGTGAGTGTCCAAAATATCTCCTTATTTCATACTGTTAGCTCTTCTCAAGTCAGAAACCTTTCTAAACATATCACACTCTTCGTACAATTTTGTGTAGTTCTTGGGAACCATGTTGTAAATGCCACTGTCATACAAATATACACTCACAAACCTTTCACAAGTTTCATGCCTTCAAAGTATTCTCAAGCACAAGACTCCACCTTTGATTAATCCAAGATGTTTAAAATGGATTTTTCTAGACATAGCATATTTTCATATGCTTGCACTTTTAAAATATTTTATTAAATCTTTGAATATTTTATGCAATATATTTTATCATATAACCCTCTACTCTTCCTGCTTTCTCCCAGAACCACTGCCATCTTCCTACTCTTGTGGCAATATTCTGGATTTGATCTTCACTCTAAAACTATCAATAAATTTTAGAATCGTTTTCTATCTGACAAGGAAAGAACTTTCAAAACCTTTAAACCTTTGCTACCTTGTAAATGTTCTTCCTTCAGTTTATCTTCTTTCTCACAGAAGCATCTTTACTCCAAGATATATTTATATTAGGTGTATATTAAGCAACATATGAGAGATATTGAAATAAGTAATTAGGTAACTGTTCTGAAAGTCCAGTAAGTAGGGCTACCTTAGGTCTTTGATTAGAAACCTTCCTTTACTAGGAGCAAGTGAGTTATCTCCTTACCATTCCTTTCCTCCCCTCCTCCTGTCAGAGTAAATCAACCAACTACAAATTATAAAGCATAGTGAGATTCAAAGATAAATATCATAAAACCAGATTGTCAAGAACAATGTTAATTTAGGCAAAATGATTTATTTCAAGTTTTAAAAACCAGCTGTGCTTATGAGGCAGGAAATCACATACAGATTTGTAGAAATGTTGAGCTATTAATATTGATAGTCTTGCCTGAAGACCAGCAGAGGAAGTAGTCTGAAGGTGGCTGTACTAAGTTAATGACCATCAGCCAGGCTGCTTTCCAAAACACAATCTATATACATCACTGAAATAATTTACATATATGGTGCCAGTAAATTCAGGTTTCCACAATTTTCTCCTTACAGGAAAATTTAATGATGTACCTTCCACCAAATCAGCCGTGCTTTATCATGTAAATTAAGGCAGCCTTTTCAGCAATTGGAAGCTTATTTCTGTTAAGCAGTTTTTCAACCTGCGCATGAAACAAAATATAGTATGTACCTGTCAATCTATACCCAACTGCACATAAGAATGTGAAGCTGATCAATAAAGAGTAATCACTAATATTACCTTGGTTTTCTATATTTGTATATTCCTATCTGAAAGCACTGTAGTACTAATGTCACAGTATAAAATGAAGACAAAACCTAGAGAAGATGATCATTTTAAATTCCTATAAATCAGTCTTAACAGAGTATCTTTCAAACGAAGGTTCATTTAACACCACATATATTGTATCTTTCTGTGTGAATACAATGTGGGCTATTGTCATGGATCACTGACAAAGTTGCTTGCAGTCAAGCCTGATGCCATGAGATCAATGCCAGAACCCAAATGGTAGAAGGAAACAACTAATCCCTCCATGTTGTCTTCTGACCACCACTCAGGTACAGTGGCTTGCATGGTCATACACTAACTAACTAACTAACTAACTAACTAAATAAATAAATAAATAAACAAATAAATAAATAACATATAAATAAATAATAAATAAATATAAAAAAGAAAACTAATGTAAAGGAAGAAAAAAACAAGTTAACTAAGAAACAGATATTGAAAGAAAATCAGTTTCTTGTTCTTAAAAGTTGAGGTATATAAGTACTATGACAATTATAAATGAATATAGAACCTCAAATTTTAACTGAATTTATTATTTAGAACTGCATTATTATTTTGACAGCATTTCCAGATTGTCTCCATTTATTCTGCTTTGCAAGGCTCACTGATTAAGAAATTTAATTAACAACTAGCAATCTTGATGTTAATGTACTTTATGGACATCAGGCATGTTAATGTTGTGCTGCTTTTTAAAAAAGGAAATGCTTTTGAAAGCAGGATGGGCCTGGCGAGATATGTTCAGGTAGGAAATCATAATTGATTTTGTTCAAGCCCAGCAACCACAAATACATTCACAGGGTTATTGGGCAAAGTGGAGTGAAGAAGTGCTCGTTTTATTGGACAATGAAGGAACATTTCTGGAATAAGATCAGGTTTGTCTTTTACTAGATGTAGTAGTAATGTGCAGGTTTTGAACTAGCGAAGAGTAGTCCATTTGGTCTTCCAAGGACAATTCTGCTTCATCATGTTTCTCACCTGGAGTGTTTGAATTTTAGTTCGGTTGTAAGTATCATTATTGCAAAGAGAAGGAAGGGTGATGTTATAAAGGGAGTGTTACTCAGTCTGAGTATTTTAAAGTCATGGTTACATAGATTTGACTAAGAAAAAGAATAATTTTTCCTCCAGTGTCTTGGAAAGAAAATAGTTTGTATCAGTATTAGCCCTTTGGTGCTTTGAAAATTGAGATTCTGTTTGGCTGAAATAATACAGAGAAAACAGAATTAGCTGAAAGAAGTAACAATATGTAAACATGTATATTGCTATGTGGCACTTTATATTTTTAAGTCCATAGTTCTGCTAAGAGGAAGTATTAGGTTACAGAGTAAACATCTATTCAATTCATTATTATTTCTAAATGATGAAAACAAAGTTAATAAAGTCTCAAATAATTTTCTTAAGTAGATCTGTGGGAAAGGAAATAACCAAGAAGTGGTTCTTTTATTTATTTATTTTTGTATATGTGTAAGTGCATTGCTTTCTATGTATGTGAGGGGACCCATGTGATGTAGTCCCTACAGATGTCAAAAGAGGACGTTGGATACCATGGGACTGGAGTTTCAGACAATTGTTTCCCACCATGTGGGTGCTGGAAACTGAAACTGGGTCCTTTGCAAGAGCAGCCAGTGCTCTTATACTCTGAGCCCCAAGAAAGGCTTTTGAATCAGAAGGAAAATAAAATTATATGGGAGATTAGGAACAAGAAGTACAAATATGTATATATACTTAAAAATAATGACTGCAGAAAATTTCATTGGCAATAATGCAATATACTAATTAAAACAATGGTATATTTAACATGAGAGCTTATGGAAACATAGATCAAAGACATATGTACTTAGAAAAATTTAAAATAGTAGTTTTGAAATGTTAGCCAAGTAGCAAAAGTTCAAAATTATATTACCCCTAAATAAAATTAAAAAAAAATGATGCCCACTAAATATCACTGAAAAAGAAAGGATTGGGCATATGTGTAAAATGAAAAAAAAAATGTTACCAAAGAATGTAAGAAATAAAATGAAATTTCATGTAGCTAAAAGAAAGATCAAAGGGAATCAATTAAAACAATACACCAAAATGTAAATATGTCAGAAATAAAGTCAAGGAGCTGTAAAAGTATTCAATCAAAAGAGAGATATATTCACATAAGATTAGATGGATTCCACTTATGATAAACACATTCTATGTGGCATTTGTCCTTCTGGGACTGGAGCAACTAAGGAGGAATTTTCCCAGTTCCATCTATTTATCCAAGAATTTCATAATTTCAGGTTTCTTAAAAGCTGAATAATATTCCATTGTGTATATGTACCATCTGCTATCATACCAGTTAGTTATTTTTAAGTTTGCCTATTATAAAAATGACAGCAATGAAATGAATGACCCTATATTTCTGTAAAAGGGTATAGATTTTAGGTATACAATCAAAAATGTTACAGCTGCCATCATACAGTCGATCAATTTCTAGCTTTGTAAAGGATCGCCAAACTGATTTCAATAAAAGCTGCAACATTTTATACTCCCATGAGCAGTGGATAAGAGTGCCCCACCCTTTCTCCCCTTCTCCACCAGCATTCGTTTGCTGTTGTTTTGAATCTGAGCAATTCTGACTGAGGTAAGATGGAATCTTAATGTAGTTGTAATGTGCATCTTCCTGATTATTGATATTTTGGGATATTTCTCAGCCATTTGCAGTTCATCTTTATATGTCCCTTTTCAACTCCTTACTCCACTTTTTTTTTAATTTTTTTATTAATTTTATTTATTTATTGTATGTGTATGAATGTACTGTCTGCATGCAAGTCTGTGCACCCGTGTCCTGCAACGCCGCGGAGGTCAGAAGAGGGTCTCGGATTCCCCTGGAACTGGAGTTCTCCTGGAATTGGAGTTTTAGACGGTTCTCGGCAGCCATGTGGGTGCTGGGGATCGAACCCGGGTCCTCTGTAAGAGCGGTCGGCGCTCTTAACCGCTAGGCCATCTCTCCAGCCCTCCTTACTCCACTTTTAAGTTGAATTGTTTCTTTTTGCCATGTTTAGTTTTCTGAGTTCCTTTGTTTAGTCTAGATACGAAGCCTCTGTCAGAGGTATAGCTGGTAAAGATTCTTCCCACTCTTTAGGTTGCCTCTTCGCTAGAATGATGATATTCCATATACAGAATCTTTTTATTCTCACGTGTTCCCATTGTTGGATTTAATATTTGAGTTCTGGCAGTCTAGTTCATAGATATCAAATAAAGAAAGCAAATTATTCTACCAGATAAGCACAATTTTCCTACCCATGCTCTTTAGATAAAGGTCCTTGTAAGATAATTGATAAATACAGATATGTAAGAAGCAGTTCATCACTTAATGTGGACAGTTGGTTTATGACAAAGATGGCTGTATGGGTCACTCAAGAAATAACAGACTGGAAATAATACAATAACCAGTTTGAAAAAAAAATATATATGTCTTTTGAGACAGGGTCTCAAAAATATCATACATACATTTATATATATATGTATGTGTGTATGTGTGCGTGTGTTTGTGTGTGTGTGTGTGTGTGTGTATCTTTTTGAGACAGGATCTCCCTGTAGCCCCAGCTGGCCTGGAACTCATTATGGAGACCAGTCTGGCTTCAGACTCACAGAGATCCACCTGCCTCTGCCTCCCAAGTACTAGAATTAAAGACTTGCACCACCATGCCTGGCACTTGAGTAGATATATTAATGGAAGTATTTTGGCTTTTTTTTTTTTTAACATGGCAGATATATTAAAAATAGTCTTTAGAAGTGTCTCAGGGAGTTTTACCAGAATTAGAGTGCTTAAATGTACCAAGTTCAAGAATATGGGTTACTGGAAAGTTCTAGAACATTTTAAATTGTGATACTGAGAGTAAGATTTGTAGAAGGTGATTACAGAGAAAACATATAGAAAAATAAATCATAAATATTTCTTAACATAGGGAGAGATACACAGCATGTTTTAGATAAAATGCATTATGAATGTATTTTAACAAAATTATTTTCTTTTTAAGGATTTTCAGAAAACCTGAACAGGTAATTCCTTCTCTAGTTGTACTATGAGATTTTATCCATTGAAACATGAAGAAAATAAGGGCAAAAATATTCTTTCCATGTTGTATCTGAACTATGAGTAATGAGAAATACTTTAATGTTATTTATCTTCCTGTCAAACAATAAAGTAATAGTGTTGAAAGGAACCAATCAGGTCTAAAGTAAGAATGACCTTATCATTATAAACATAACAGAAGGATATTCTTATACACAGAACCACCCACTGGAAACATTACAGTGTGTGGTCACTATTCAAAAAATTAATCTACATACTGTTTACTCAGTTTATGACACACCCATTCTAGGGTGCACGATTAAATTAAATGTTTTCTTCAATCTGTGAATTAATTCCATAGTAAAATTACAACATTGTATGTGACACTTTCCAAAGAAATAGTTTCTTAATTAGACAAATAACTACTGGTAACATTTTTTTTAACCTGAAGATGCTAAGAAAAAATTATATTGTCACATTTTCAGCACGTCCTCCTGGATTGAATACATTTTCACTTGATTATATAAATGGTATATTTCTGAACATTTAGGCATTTTGATATTCAAGGACAGAAAAAAAAAAAAACCCAGGTAACTGTGAATCTTGACAATTTAACTCGATTTTGTCAATAAGATAAAACATGAAGTGGAGACAGGTACAGGGTTGAGCGCATCTATTTATCTTACTACTACTATAATTCAGACTAACACCATTACCAGCCATCCCTTGAAACACTGCTTTTAAGGTCATTCATTTTATAATCAGACCTCATAAAAATGCAAAACTCTCTCAGGAGGAGCAGAGTGTGGAACAAGAAAATCATCAGTAGGAAGCAGCATTGGGAAGGGCATTTGATTCGACACAAGATTTCAAGTTGCAAACACACCCACCCACTGGAGAAAAGCTGCTGCATAACAAGACCGCTTTCCTGGTGATCTCTATTTTCACTCCTCTCTTACTCTGTCTCTGCTCTGGCTCTCCTTACATTTCTTTGATGATTTCCCCTGGTTCCCTCCCCTATGTCTTATCTCTTATCCACTCAAAGAGACTGAAATTGGCAGGCTTACTGGGGAAGGCGTAATCTACCTTAGGTTGTTCTCTAAAAGCTCCAAAATTCCAGGGTTTAAATTGTATACAGAAAAGCAATCAAACCCATCAACTGGAAACCACCCCTCCCGTGATTGAACAGACCTTAGCAAACAGCATGTTTCACTTACTTGATCAGCAAGGGCTTTGAAAACAGAGCTGATGCTAAAATAGCCTGTTGTATATCGCTTGAAAGGGTGTTTATTTCAATACTGAGAAATATTATGCCTGTGTGTGGGTGCATGGGTATGTGTGTATTTGTGTGTGTGTGTGTGTGTGTGTGTGTGTGTGTGTGTATGCTCACACTTGTGTATATGTGTGCAGTTGTAAGAGGCTAAAGAATTGAGTTCTTAACCTCCAGGAAATATTGTGTTAAAAGCAGAAAAACATTTTGAATGTGAAAAAAAATGACTCTCTTTTCTACATTATCAGAACTATTCAATTCAACTGAAATATTTGAATCTCTTTAAAAGACTATGTTAGTACTATCTGTAGATTGACTCCAGTATCACACAGGTATATCTATGTTATAAACATGAATATAGTCCTCAATTGGTTGATTTCTGTCATGTAGGAATCCAAGAAATAGATTTTTCTAGATTTTTGCAGTCTGTTTGACATCATCTGTCTTGAAATACAATATTTAACATTTTAAAACCGATTTTTAATAATACATGAAGTAGTTGGAGGTGGAAGCCTGTCTATAGAATGCCAGGACTCAGAAGACAGAGGCAGGAGGATCACTGTAATCCCAAGATTAGCATAATCTACACACAACTTTTTGAGTTAGGAGTTATCTCACAAATTAGACAAACACACAGCAAAATAATTAAAAAAGTATATGCTGTATCCTTCAATGTAAGAAGTATTCATTCAGAAGAATAGTCATAAACATTAATTTGTTTTGTACTACAAGTTAGTATTTTATTGAATTATAAAATATATGATTTTATTGAAGTATAGATTCATTCAAAATAATGTAAATATAAACCTTCACTTCACACCTCTATAAACATTCCATATGAACAGAATGTACTAAAAATACTGCATTTCAAAGCTGGTATCCTACTTATTAATTCTGGATAACCAATTAATACAGTAATCTCTATCACGCAGTCAGTTTGGCTGTACTTGATGTTATATAAATTGAAAAACTGGATTATGACTTTGTATTTCAATCACTATTAAGTTTATGAGATCTTCAAATGTTTTACATAAACTTAATTCTCATTTCTTTTGATTCCGTATAAGAATTTACTGTAACATGTTCATGTAACCTGTATAGAATTTCATCTTTATGATCAAGATTTTGTGTAATAAGCTGGCCATTCACATATATCCATGCATCTTTATTTTTCTAACGTTCTGTTCCTGCTTAATTTTTTCTTTTTAAAATGTAATGATATGTATTAGTATCCTTGATTTTTTCATTTGTCTTTTTTTTAATTTTAATTGAGATTTTGTAATTCAATAGAACAATTCTTAATCAAGTTTAGACCTCCTCCCCTTTCCATGCCCCTCCAATCTCTAGCCAGACCTAGTGTATTCTGCCATATATGGTAAGTCCTATGCATCAAGCATTTGTACCCAGATATCCTTAAGTGAAAATTCATCCATTGGGGTCTAATATCCCATCTAGAGATTGTAATTAAGACATACACTCCCTCACCCAGTAGGAATTAGTTGCCAATATTTCTCAGTCTAGGGCCAGCCCACCACCTGTTTCTTCCTCTCTGGACCCTGTTTAATTGAGTTGGCAGTCCTGTGCTCAATGGTACCACCACCACAAGTTCACATGTATAAGTTTATAGTGATCTGAAATCCTCCCCTCTGCTCATGAACCAGTCCAGGCTCTTACAATCTTTCCACCTCCTTCTTTTTTAATGATCCCTGAGCCATGGGTGGGAGAGTTTCATTTTTGGAGTCCTACCTAGGGACACATACTCTGCAGTTTCATACTTTTTAAAACTTGGCCAGTTGCAGCCTTCTGTGTGCATTGCACCCGGTTATATAAGGAAGCTTCACTGGTGAGGGTGGAGGGATGCATTATTTTTCTCTCTAGCCTCATTTTGTTTTAATTTTATTTATTTTTTGTATGTGTATGAATGTACTGTCTGCATGTAGGTTTGTGCACCGTGTCGTGCAGTGCTGCGGAGGTCAGAAGAGGGTGTCGGATTCCCCTGGAACTGGAGTCAAAGACAGCTCTCAGCCACCATGTGGGTGCTGGGGATCGAACCCGGGTCCTCTGCAAGACCAGTCGGCGCTTTCAACCACTATGCCATCGCTCCAGCCCCCTCTAACCCTCATTTTACTATCTTCCATGAGCCCAAGTTGTAGAGGTTCAACTGCACATATGTTGCTGAAGACTGGGCATCTCTCAGACATAAATTCTCTGTGTCTGATCAGTTCTGGAACTCTACTATAGTCCCCATCTGTTGCAAAAATAAGCCTCTTTGATGAGTTTTGTATGATATATTTGTCTGTATATATAAGGATCCATGTTCAGCTTATGGTAAGAAATATTTCATTTGTCTAGAAACTGTAGTTTACTGTTACAAATTTCTAAGACTATAAAATTCCCACTGAGTATAAAGCAAAACATTTTGAATTCAGAAGGTCCGTGAATTACAATGATTCAATATGTGATTGCTCCATCTGAAGATGATGCAAATGTGACAGACATCTAATTACAGTAGTAATTTTGAAGTTAGAGTCTAGGCAAATAGGCCACATGTAAAGTGCTTGCATGGTTTTGCATAGAAATGTCCTCCAATGGCAGATCATGGAAAGATGCCATCTTCACATGGTTAGTTGCATCTGGTTGCCTAGGACCATCAGACCTAAGCTTGTCTGTCATGCTGCACAAGGAAGGAAGGCAAGGATAATCATAGGATCCTCCTAATCAGCCGGTCACCCCTAGCTGCCCAAAGGAGAAGAACATAGGTTATATAAACTGAGTAAGCTTAAGGAATTCTCTCTTCATTTTGTGTGGAAGTGGAGAAGCCATGACTGAAGCTTCAGTGAAGTCTTTCTACTGAGGACTTGGGATGGAGCCACACTCCTGTAATAAACCCTCACCCACTGTTCTTTAAGCAAGCCCAATAAGCTCACTAGCTTCTCATATTGTAATTTGGTGAAATTTTTACCACCAGTTGACATTTTGGGAATGAAGAGGAGGGGGGAAGACATTGTTTACATACCCTCAGAAAAAGTTTTAGCTTCACATGCAAACATGCTGATCTGAGATCGGACCCACAGCACCCACATAAAAAGCCAGACAAGGCCATAAGTATACCCTGACAGCAGAGAGACAGAAACAGATGATTCCAGAAGCTCACTGCCAGTGAACTTAGAAGTAAGGATGAGCTTCAGGGCCAATGAAGAAACTTCTTTCCTCCAAATGAAGTCAGAGAGTCACGGATTGTTTTCCTTTGCTTTCAATTGCTGTGACAAAACACTCTGACCAATAGCAACTTGGGAAGGACAGTGTTTATTTGACATACATCTCCTGGGTAACAGTTAATTATTTAGATAGCCCAAAGTAGGAACTCAGAGCAGGAACCTGGAGGTAGATGCTGAAGCACAGGCCATTGAGGAACACTGCTTACTGGCTTCTCCTCTAGCTCATACTTACCATGCTTTCTTATATAATACAGAAAAACCCTCCTAGAGATAGAAACATTCACTGTGTAATGGGCCCCCCCGTATCACTCAGAAATCAAGAAAATATCCCACAGACATGACCACAGGCCAGTCCAATGGAGGCAATTCCCTAGTTGAGGCTCTGGAAACCCATGTGTGTCAAGTTGACAGTAAAGCTATCCAGCACACTGAAACACACATTCCAACATTGATTTCTTGCCTACAGGTATCCATGAATGTCTTCATATTCCTGGACATATTTGTGCTCACTCCCTTTGTTCATATACACAATTGCCAGAAACACAAGCACTGTCAAAATGTTTTGTGTAAAAAATTTAAATTTTGTTTTCTTTTCATAAGAATAGAAATACTCAACCGTACAATCCGTCATGTGAGGTTGGGTAACAGATGCTGCTCCTGTGAGAGCTACCAGAGAATCAATGACTTGAAAGAGAGAGCAATGGTGACTCTGCAATGGACAGATATTTCTAGACTCCAAGGGTCATGTGTTTACCTTGTGATACCTGAAAAGCTTTACAATTGTCTACTACTACCCTTAGTAGAGATTTTACTTCAAAATACAATTTTTGATAAATGTGTATAGCTTTTAGTCTATGGAAATAAGAAAAACTGCATCTTAAATATTTTGCCTGTGGTTGTCCCTCACCAGCTCTGGAAACTGATTCTAAGATGTGCTACAAATATGAAAAAAACACAGATGTTCAAATCCCTTTAGTAAAACGGCATAGTCTTTTAATACAACCTATGTAAGTTCTATTTACTTCAAATCATCATTAGCTTATTATATTTGTTTTTCTAGTATTTATTTATTTATTTTAATTTTTGCAAGTTTCATAAAATATATTTGACAGTCTTTAGATCCCTCTCTATCCATACCTCAACCCATTGTACCTTCTCAATTTAATGTATTCTCTTAAATATATATAGCTACAGATATCTGTATCTACATGGAGAGAGAGAGAGAGAGAGACTGGAGAAACTGCAGGCTTTTATGACCTCCTAAGCGCCACCCCAAATGACATACTTACTCCCTCTAGCATGGCCACAACTTCTAAGACCTCCCCAGAACAAGGCAACCACTGGGCAAAATACTGAAATACGTGAAAGACTGGGGGACTTGTTCATTCAAAACGAACCACAAATAGAAAAGGCCACATATTTTGGGCGCCTCATTATAGATCATATGGTGTTCATTGTGTAGACCTCTTCTAAAGTAACTTCAACACCTGGAAATTTTCTGGTGCAATAAAAAAAATACTGGGATATACATATGCATCTTCTCTTTAAACCTACTCATTCTGAATGTTTCAGTACTTAAACATTTACAAATATATAAAAGTTATTGTTGATGGTGAATGAATAACAGTATTTTATTATATAATAGAATATTAGAAAACACAATGTAATTAGAAAAGCAGAAAATTTTATATTCCTTCTGAAATTATTTTCTTTGGTGAATATTCATATGTTACTTCACAAATCATAAGGGATCATTTTTAAATTTTGTGAAGAATATGCATTAGAACTATATATTTACACTATCTGTAGAAATATTTCTAAAGAAAGCTCCAATATTTAACTGCATCAATAATTTCATTATTAGAATCCCAAAGGATGTAAAGTGGGATTACTAAACTTAATAATCAGTGCTTTTATGGAGATTGAGTGAACACAACATACACACATACAGTCATACACATGAATGAGAAGTATAAGGATGCTATAGTTAGAGAGAGTTGACAAATGGGAAATTATACAATAGCTATTTTTCTAAACATTTATAACTATAATGATTATTCATAGCATGTGGAGCATGGGATATTTATAATATCTTAAGAATATTGCATTCAAAAAATTATTTGGTACATACAGTTAAACTAGGGAGCCTCTCGTAGCTCCTTCTCCACTTATTCCACATGTAACAAGAAGAAAGTGGCAAACTCATAAAATGTGACTGTTTGTCTTGTCCCAACTCAGAGCTATTCATAATCAAAGAGAAAGGCATAAGGTGAAAGGCCACAATAACTAGGCCTAACTTCCTCAAGATCAATCATTCCCAT
>VZQC01013819.1:247870-268804 GCA_009823505.1 Rhizomys pruinosus
TTTTTTTTTTTCGGGGAGGAAACCCCTGGCTCCTTTTGGCTTTTCAATCACCAGTTCCGTCCACTTGAGGACACAGTTATGTCTTGCTAGACCAGGCTTCTCTTTTTGAAGCATGAGCAGACTTTCCTCTTTATAGGGTGGACACTGGCTGAAGTCCCATTAGTGGATCCCCAAGACCTCCCTGCACAGGAAGACTGGTGACTCACATTTTCAGTACATTTCAAGAGATGCCCCCCTGAGACTTAGTTGACCTCTGAGGGCAAGTAACAAAGTTATCCCTTAGGTCCCTCGACCAAATTTGTATGGGTATCAAGTACTTGATATTTATTTACTATTATTAATTAATCCACTTAATTATGAGTTATGAGAGCTGAACAAAATCTGTCTCACAGTTTTCTAGATATTTCCAAGAGCCTGTGAAAAATGACAACTTGGTAATGCACAGTGATCAATTCATTCTGAAAACTCCGTTAAGATTAATGTGATAATGACAAATGGACAAAAGTACAGAATACAATTTCCGGAAGTTGACAAAGAATGGAAATTTTGTACCTCTCTTCTACTTCTTTCTGTTGTATGGAGCATAGACAAAGAAATCTGAAATATGAACATTAATTTGACACTAGACCTGAGGCTGGCACATGGTACTAAGCTGACACCTTCTATTTAATGTGTAAGAGAAAAAAACCTTTATTATTCATTTAAATCTCTCATTAGCAGGCCAAATAAGTCCTCCCCTAAAATGAATAGCACATTATATAATAGAGACCAGTACTTTTAACCCTAATAACAATAATTTACCCCAAAAATTTTACATTATTTATGATGCAATGGTTAAAACATTGAATGAAGAATTCAATTGAATGAAGTGCAGAATGTACTGCATTAATTACAAGTCACTTTTGCTAATAGCCAGTGAACACTAATGTGACCCCAATGTAACCTAAAACAAGAGAAAACCCTGGTAGTTCTTTTTCACTTTCTATCTGACTTCTGAACTAAACAGATGGCCTAAAATCTACATATGGGCTTAATCATTCAAAGTGTTTCTAAAATATGGTAATTTCTAATCTACTAGTCTAACTTCAAGACTTAAGTCACAAAGAAAATAATAAAGGAGGTAACATACTGTCTGCCACTACAGTATCCCTTTTCTTGCTCCTAGAATGAAGAGTAAATTAAACATTTTCATGTGCTGTTTAAACTTGTTGAAAGCAGATTCTAAGAGTGAGGAGGTCTTCCCTTGTCTCTATAAAGACTCCATGTCTTGTGATAGGCTGCCTCCCCTGCAATTCTGTACCAAGTAGAGAGAAAAAGAGAAGCATCCAAGGGTATTAGAAACATTGAGATCAGGAGAACAGCTAGAAGCTGCTATGACTGTAAGAACTCTTGGAAATGTTACAAAGTATAAAACTCATTTCTATGATAAGAATTGACACCTATTGACAAATAACCTGTGCTCAACTGAATAAAAGTGTCAAAGTATAAAAGTAAAAACCTAAAATAACCTCATAGTCTGATTTAACAAGTGATTTTTATCAGGCAGATAATTTGGTGGTGTACATTTGAGTAAGCATAGATAAGTAGTCTTTACCATTACATCCTCTGAAATGCTCACATATCAGTCATTATGAGCCATTTTGATTAAGGTCAGGTAATATGTCTACTATGGTAGACTCTAGATTTCAGTTGATCAGGTTCAGGTTTAAATTTGCAATGTAAAAAATAAGCTGATTTACCTGGGTGGTGGCCCATGCTTTTAATCTCAATACTCTGGAGGCAGAGGCAGGCAGATCTCTGAGTCCAAGGCCAGCATTGTCTGAAGAGCCAGCTCTAGGCCAGCTGGTACTAAAGGGAGATCCTGTCTCAAAAAGACAAAGAACAAACAAATAAAATAAAATAATAAAATAAAATACAATAAAATAAAATAGAGATCTTGTCTCAAAAAGAAAAAAATGAAAAGATACTGAAATTCATTTCTTCAGTCACTTTAACAGCATTTCAAATGGTATATGGCAGGTGACTGTAATATATTAAACAGCAAACACACAGAAAGTCATTTCGGTTAATGTAATGAATGGCTTTGATTCAGGTTAGTATGCACACAGGATATGAAACTGAGCAGAAATTAACTGAGTCACCCAACAGTAATAAATATTCTCTAATTGTTTAATTTTCCCAATTTACTCAGTTTCTGTAAATTTTCCCAATTTACTCAGTTTGAGTAAGCTACACATAGCATATCTACCAAATGATATTTTTGGAAATTAAAAGTGAAAAGGAAAATTATTAGGACTGATTCTAGTTTTCAATAATTTATTAATGAAAATTAGCTACCAAAATTAAAATAATACCAAAGGCATTGTGAAAATGTAAAGCCAGAGCTTTAAATAATGTTTTTAGGAACTAGCTTGTCACCAGACTTCAAACTACACTACAGGGCTATAGTCATAAAAACAGCCTGGTACTGGCACAAAAACATAACTGTTGACCAATGGAACAAAACCAAAGATCCAAATCTCAGCACATACAATTTCAGCCATCTCATATTTGACAAGGGGGCCAAGAAGACACAATGGAGAAATGACAGCATCTTCAGCAAGTGGTGTCGGCAAAACGGGATCACCACTTGCAGAAGAATGAAATTAAACCCTTACCTCTCGCCCTGTACAAAAGTCAACTCCAGATGGATCAAAAACCTCAACGTGAAACCCTGAACTCTTGAAGGCGACAGAAGAAAAAGTGGGCAGCAGACTACATGACATAGGCATAGGAAAAGACTTCCTAAATCAGACAGCAGCTGTGCAAATATTAAGGTCGACAATTGACAAATGGGACCTCATTAAACTCAAAAGCTTCTGTACATCAAAAGAAACAATCAAGGAAGTGAAGAGAAATCCCACAGAGTGGGAGGAAACCTTCACAGCAGAAACATCTGACAAAGCATTGATTTCCGGAATATATAAACTACTCAAAAAACAAAGAAGAAAGAAAACAAATGACCCACTCAATAGATGGAGCAAAGAGCTGAACAGAGACTTCACAAGTGAGGAATTAGAGATGGCTGAGAAACACCTTAAGAAGTGTTCAACATCACTAATCATTAAGGAAATGCAAATCAAAACCACTTTAAGATATCATCTTACTCCAATAAGACTGGCTAGGATCAAGAAAACAAATGATACCAAGTGCTGGAGAGGTTGTGGGGAAAGGGGAACACTCATCCACTGCTGGTGGGAATGTAAACTCGTACAGCCACTATGGAAAGCAGTGTGGAGAACCCTTGGAAGACTTGGAATGAACTTGCCACCCGACCCAGCCATACCACTCCTGGGCATGTACCCTCAAGACTCACCCCACCACAGAGATACATGCACGGCCATGTTTATTTCAGCTCTCTTCACAATAGCAAGGAGCTGGAACCAACCCAAATGCCCCTCAACTGATGAGTGGATAGAGAAAATGTGGTACATCTACACAATGGAGTTCTATGCAGCAGTAAAGAAAGACGACATCATGAGCTTTGCAGGAAAATGGCTGGAGCTAGAGGACATCATGCTGAGTGAAGTAACACAGTCCCAGAAAAACAAAAGACGAATGGTATCCCTCATCTGTGGATGCTAGTGTCAATTACCTAGTTGTATTTCTTGTGCATGGCCCCTTGAGCTTTTGTCCAAAGCAGTTGGGAGTGATTCAAATTGGAAACAACAACAACAACAACAACAACAACAACAACAACAACAGAAAGGACTGCATCAAAGAACTGACTGAAACAGTGAACTTCTGCTCATAACAGTCAACTTCCACATGGAGAATATTGAGAAAGACTGAGAACGAGATGAAAAGCATGTTTAGCAGAATGCATGAGCTCTGGTGGGGTGGGGGGAAGGGGGCATGGGTCTAGATTTGATAAAAAAATATAAATAAATAAATTACAAAAGGAACTAACTTGTCAAATTCCTGCATCTCTCTTTCTTTGCTTTCATCTGAAATTGCTGATGTATTTGTTTCCTTTAACATATTGTTTGTACATGAGAATTTTGGATAGATGAGAGTTGTATAGTTTTAATTTATTTTTAATTTGACTTTAGCCATCTCATAAAAGTGGATATAATTCATAAATAATAAATTTCAGAGTAAATATTTAATAAGAAAAATATTGGATCTCCTACTTCATGTTTTCAGATATGTCTGGAGTGGCAAAGAAATGTATAATGGCACTTCCAAAGGGAAGCAATCCAGAACACTTTAGGAATTATGTAAAAAATGTTTCATGAAAATCAGTGTAATTTAAAGTTACACTTTTACAGCAGTACTTTGAAATATAGTTTTATTTAACAGAGAAGTATCTGTTTTAGTTTAAAAATATGTGAAAGGGAAAAAGTAATCATTTGAGTTATATAGCATGAAAAATTCATTAGAACATAAGTATATATAAATTGAGGCACATTGGTTGTCTTCATTTCATAAACAGAAATTCATCTGTACAGAAGCCAGACACATTTACTATGCTCTGAGAATTCAAGACATATTATATAGATGAAGGGAAACAATAAATTTAAAGCAACTTTAGACACAGGGCAGTGAGTCACCATGATGTGACAATGGACTTTGTACAGTGAAAATTAAGTAAAGGAAAGGAAAACATGTAAATTATATCCTAATGTGTTATAAGAATCCATCCACATAGTTCAGATAGTCTTATACTTAAATAAATCACTAAGAAACAATGCCCTAAAAGTTAATATAAGACCTCAAAAGTATATATGCAATTCTAATGGTGATTATTATCATGAAGCACATTTTAAAAAAGCACCCCATGGAGTTCTTTTTTTAATATTTTCAAGTATGGACACAACTTGTTCAAGTTGGAGTCTTAGAAAAATCACATTTAGCAAAAGGATGTTTTAATGGAGAGTGATACAACATAGGCAGAATAGTCGTTTAGAAAGGATGGTATTAGCTGTGCATGGTGGCCCATGCCTTTAATTCTAGCCCTTGGGAGGCAGAGGCAGGCTGATCATTGTGAGTTCAAGGCCAGCCTGGTCTATAGAGCAAGTTCAAAGACAGTTGGGACTACAGGGAGAACCTGTCTTGAAAAGACCAAAAAAAAAAAAAAATAAAATAAAGAAAGAAAGAAAGGATTGTATTTATACGTAAGATGTGGGACTAGAAGAAGGCAGTGGATGTCAGAATGTACAGAGAAAGTTTTAAGTATAATTTCACAATTCATTATATATTAAAGTGTAAGGGAAATATATTCTTAATAGTATTTGTCCTGGTTGGCTTCTGTTGTCTGTGAAACATTTTCTTGATTGTTGAGTAGTATGGGAGACCACAGCCCACTGTGGGTGGCACTATCCCTGGTCAGTGGTCTTGGGTTATATAGGAAAGTAGGCTGAGCACAGGACAGGGCACTGGGTCAGCAAGCAGCAATCTTCCATGACCTCTGCTTCAATTCCTGCCTTGAGTTCCTAGTTTGGCTTTCCTCAATGATGGAACATTCTGTGCAAGTGTAACTCAAATGAACCCTTTGGTCCCCAAGTTGTTTGGAGCTAATTTTTTATCATGGAAATACAAAGCAAATTAGGACAATTTAAAAATGATTCTAAATTCCATGTATACTGTAATTATAACTTTTATATTAATCCAATGCAATTTGATTCATTGAACATTACTTTCATGGGAAAGTATTCAGAATATTATTTCAAAATATATTTGGCATTTAAGAGAGTATGTTAGTCAATAAATTATTGGCTTTACCTGTTTGGTCCTCAGAAACATGGCAGCAAAGAGGACTTGGTGATGTAAGGATCCCTGAGGATGGTTCCTTGGTCAGCTGGTCTGATCTTGTTGCTAAGGTACAGGCCAATGAGAAATCTCTTATTGGAGGTAGATGCTGCTCCTAAAGTGACACCTAGTGTTGTTTCCTGAGCTCAACATAGGTGGATACACACATTTATGTACACACACATACATACACTGAGAGAAACACCTACCCGAGAAGTTACAAATCCCTGCATAAACACCTATTGGGGAGTTGGGAAGATGTCTCAGTAGGTAAAGTGCTTGGTGTACAAGCCTAACAATCTGAATCCACATCTTTAGAGTCCACGTAAAATGCCAAAGTCAGAAACAAATGCATCTGTAATGCCAACTTGATCAACGGGGAGGTGGAAGGTGGACACAAGAGAATCACTGGACACTCATAGACAGTTTAAGACAAGAGAGAATCTGTCTCAAGCCTGATGGAAGTTGAGGACTAACATCCAATAGTGTCCTCTGAGTTTCCTATGAATACCGTGGCATACCCATGCCTCTGTTCACACTTTCACTCCCTCATACAGAAACACACACACACACACACACACACACACACACTCACACAAACACACACACCACACGCACACACAGCTGTGCAATTCAAAGTATATTGCATTTCTAAAGACATATGGAAAGCATGGTTTCAGTCACAAGTTATGAGATAAACACTTTTTCTGGCATTTTAAGCAAACAATTCTGTTAACATACTTTTCAATTATTTTTAGTTAGAGGATATGTTAAAATAATCTTTTGGAGGGGGCTGGAGAGATGGCCTAGCGGTTAAGAGCGCCGACCGTTCTTGCAGAGGACCCGGGTTCGATCCCCAGCACCCACATGGCGGCCGAGAACCGTCCGAAACTCCAATTCCAGGAGAACTCCAGTTCCAGGGGAATCCGAAGCCCTCTTCTGACCTCCGCGGCATTGCACGACACGGGTGCACACACCTACATGCAGACAGTACATTCCTACACATACAGAAATAAAAAAAAAAAATTAAAAAAAATAATAATCTTTTGGAGTAGTCATTATTTAAGAATGAGATATTTTGTATCTCAAGTTTAATTCATATAATATATTAAAATAACTTCATAATGTACTTTTTGAAATAGGCTTCATCTTAAAAATAGCATTATTTATTTATGATTTTATCTTAAATACTGGTGACTGTGATCCCTTAGGAAAATTTTAGTTGGCATTGCCAAAATATTTACTATAGCTTAACTTGTATCATGTCTGAAATAAATGCCTTGTCTATGGAAAATGATAAATTAATGAAAATTATTTGTGTGCATATTTATATATGTGATGAATTTATTTTCTCTATATATACATAATTTTGTTTTTATATTTATGCATATATGTAGGAATTTGTGTGAATGAGAATGGCATCAACCTCCTTTGAGATTGGGTGTCTCACTTGCCTGGAACTCTTCAATAAAGCTCCATTGGGTGACTAAGCCCCAGGGATCCTCTGCCTGGCATTGCAGATATGCACTAACACCTGATAATTGTGTATGCATTCTGGCAATCAAACTTAGAGTTTTGTTTGCAAGGCAAGTATTTTACTGCCTAAACAATCTCCTCAGATCCTGAGGTTATTTTTGTTTTACTGACAAGTTCAAAAGGAGAGTTCTTGTAGTGGAAAAGGAAACTCATTAAAAGCCTTCATTCTAGTGCAGTGTCTATCTTTGAAGTGTTACCTCTTTACTCACATTTTGAATTTTCTGCTCATATGATCTCTGATTACTTTATTTCTAAAATCATGTGTTTAGATGAATTGACCACAATGTATTTCATCTCTGAAGTCTTGTATTACTTTTCAGTTGTGATAAAATACCATGAACAAGGTAACTTATAGAAGCAACAGTTTATTGGCTGAGCAGAAAGTACATTAAATTTTAAATTGGGCAACAGGCAGTGGAGAGGAGTGGAGAGAGTTGTGGATAGAAGAGGGGATTTGAATGCCATCAAACTATATTACATGAAAACAACAAAATTCAACAAAAATAAAGTTGTTCTTTCTTTTTTTTAATTTTTTAATTTATTTTTGTATGGGTATGAATGTACTGTCTGCATTTAGGTTTGTGCACCCGTGTCGTGCAATGCCACAGAGGTCAGAAGAGGGTCTCGGATTCCCCTGGAACTGGAGTTCTCCTGGAATTGGAGTTACAGACGGTTCTTAGCCACCATGTGGGTGATGGGGATCGAACCCAGGTCCTCTGCAAGAGCAGTCGGTGCTCTTCACCACTAGGCTATCTCTCCAGCCCCAAGTTGTTCTTTCAAAGGGGAATAAAAGTACACGGAGGAATCAGAGAGTGGGACAAACTGGATGAAGTCTATGAACACTCAAGTCCTGCTCCTGGTGACATGCTTCCTCCCCACAGCCACACCTCCTAAAGTTTACATGACCCTCCACCAATGAGTGCAACTAATGGACTAAGTGTTTAAATAATTGGAGCCTATTGGTAAGATTCTCATTCAAAACTCATATGTTTATTATACATCTCAGTGAATTCCTTTCTTAAGAGAAAGAAAACACCCCTCACTATAAATATTAGAACATAAGCAATTAACAATAAATATAAAAACCATCTCTGGCCATACTCTTATAATACCAACATTCAGGAGGCAGAGGCAGGCAGATCTCCCTGAGTTCAAGCAAGGCCAGCCTGGTATACAAAGTGAGTTCCAGGACAGCTGGGGCTGCAGGGAGACCCTGTCTCAAAAAGATAAAAAAAAAAAAAAATAGCTCCAAATGCCAGTGCCTACAAACATTGCAGTTTTATAAAATTATAAGGACTTCTTTATAAAATTATAAGGACCAACACAGTTAAAAAAAATCTCCTATGTGCATTGTATTCACCCACTGTGAACTCACATTTCAGATCTAAGACGGAACTCATCCTTTAACTGAACATTAGCAAAATAAGAATGCATTTCTTTTTTTTTTTTTTTTGGTCTTTTCGAGACAGGGTCTCCCCGTATCCCCAGCTGGCCTGGAACTCGCTCTGTAGACCAGGGTGGCCTTGAACTCACAGAGATCCGCCTGCCTCTGCCTCCAGAGTGCTAGGATTAAAGGCGTGCACCACCACGCCTGGCTAAGAATGCATTTCTAACTAAAAGGGGTTTATTCCATAGTCTAGTAAATGATGTGGAAAATAGCTTTACACCAATGGATTCTAATTGAAATTTAGGAAAGTGCTATTAATTTCACCAGCTGTTCTTTTTGGAATGGATTACTTTATGAAAACATAAACCTGCATTCAGGGATTTACAAACACATGTTGAAGGAGGGCAAGCAAGTTCTTTAAACAGCAAACTTCATATATTTAAAGCATGTTCATTTGTTGCTGTACATTTCTGCTTTTTTGGATAAGGAGAAAATTTTCTGACCACGTGTTTCATGTAAACAAAGATTTGTATATCAAATTATAGAGGGCCAGTAAGAGTTCCCTATAACTTGAAGTAGTATATTGCATCAATAGATAGGAGTAGAATCAATATCCAAAGAGTATAACAATATAAATGAGGTAAATAATTGTCAAGGATTATATTTGTGGGCTTGGAGACATAACTCAGAGGTTAAGAGCACTGGCTGCTCTGGTAGAGGACACAGGTTCAGCTCCTAGCACCCACATGGTAGCTAATAGTTATCCAACAATCAATAATTCCAGTTCCAGGGGATCAGACACCCTCATATGACTTCCACAGGCATTACACAGCTGGATGCACTTACATGTATTCAGGCAATATCCTCGTACACAAAATAAACTTAAATAAAATACTTCAAAAAAGAATTATGTGTTTTGAAATTAATCTATAGTTTATTTTCAGAATTTGTAAACCTGGTATATGTGTGGAGTGTATAGATGCATATTTTGAAGTAATATAAAGTTAAATGTAACAACAGCAAAAAAATAAGGTACATATTTGCCATTGTGAAAGAAAAGGCTTTCTTTTTCATATTTTCAGAGTTGTATATTATTGTTTAGTGGCTGTAAAGAATAAAAAATGGATATTTCCATTAAAAATAATTATGTTTGTGGACTGAAGGGATAGTTCTGTAGTTAAGAGCCCTGGCTATTCTTGCAGAAGACACGGGTTCAATTCCCAGCATCCACAGATAGTTAACAACTGTCTATACCTCAAGTTCAGGGATGCAACACCTTTTTGGCCTCCATGGGCATTACTTACATGGGCACTTACATACAGACAGAGAAATCATTCACACACATAAAATAAAAATAAAAAATTTAAAAATAATTATATTCCAGTACTTCATTCTCTTATTTCCCTTCAAAATGTATGCTCCTGATTCTGCACTTAATAAATTGTCTAAGAAATTCATTTATTACTGTTTGCCATCCCTTTACATATACATTTACAGGAAGCAAGACAGAGTCAGGATAATACAAATAAAACTGCAGGATGTTCTATGTAAAACAATAAGACAGAAAAATGAGTCAATGGTGAGTCTGGGATTTGTGGTGCAACACAGAAGCAAACTTCTTGATTTGCCCATGTATCCCAGATACATGGTTGTAGAATATAGCCACACAAAGACATCAGCAAAAGCAGAAAAAAATGTAAGAAATCATCAATAAAAACATGTTCTCTCTCTCTCTGCCACAACCAGAAAAAACAGCAGTAAGAACGAAAACTCTAGGGTTATAAATCTTTCATTCTAGTCAGGCATCACTGTAGTCTTAATCCACCCATGCCAGCATGTGCCCAGTGGGAAGTGGAGGGTAGAATTAGAACAAGTTATGTTGAGCTTCTGTACTGTGCTGTCAGAGAAAGCCAAGTGGGGAGAGAATATGATCAACTCTGGATGCAAACAAGTCCAAATTCCCTACAGTTTTATGGAAAACTTGAGCCAAAGTGGACCTACCCTCCTTCCAAAACTTAGATCCTTCTATACCACTTCCATTTTACCTAGAGTGAGGAGCAATCAATAGGACTTTCATTATTCCCCATAAAATAACTTCACCTTGTTAGAGTAGTCTATGATATAATTCACCACTGTATAATATGTGTCCAAGAAGATGAACTGGGGACATGGATTTCTCCACCTACAGTTCTGAGGCAACCCTCATTCCCTGTCTTGTAGGATTTTGTCTATGGGTATGACAATGACTCATTAACAGTCAGTTTAATACTATAACTATTTATTAGAACACTAGTATTGGGTTCTCTCCTATGTCTTGTAAACTATCCAGCCTCAAGTTCCTAAGCCTGAAATCAGTGTTGAGAATGGGCTCCATCCTAGTAAGTGGTCCTAAAATCCAATTAAAGAGTAGTTGGTAATCTCCATAGAACTTGTGCCACTATTGCTCCAGTGGCCGTATCTTGCTAGGCCAGATGATATATTACTTCACAAGATGCACAATTGCATATGGATGATATTCAGTTTTTCCTTGTGGTAGCTGGATAGCACATTCTAGCTCTACAAACAATAGACATGAGGCTCTGACATCAGTACCAGCTTGATTTCTCCTCATTTGTTCTACAGCTCTCATTTATGTAGTCTCTTTGGAAATAAGGTCTTATCTCACAGTTCTAGTGAGTAAACAAGAGCAGGACAATGCCATTATTGTTTGAGGGCCTAGGGGACCCATGGCCAACAGCTTCTAGACAGTCATTTCTGGCTTTGAGGGTTTTTTGCTTTGTTTTATTTTGTTTTGTTGTTTGTTTGTTTTGTTTTTTGCATATGGTATCTAGAAAGGAAAATGTCTGCATTATAGAATAATTCCTTTTAATTATTTTATGATACATATGAATATACTTTAAGAAGCCTTTATAGAGGGAGGTTTAAATATTGCTTTACATAAGTACCTTCAATTAATCCTTCCTCCCCATACACCTCCTCTGCCACGTCCTCCCATTCCCCACCCCATTTAGCCCTTTTCAGTCTAATGCTCCCTTTTCTCCTTTCTTTTTTAAATATTTTAATTTAATTATTTAAATTTATTTTGGCTGACACATACAAAGTTGTACATATTTATAGGGTCACATGATGTTTCATGCATTTATATATTGTTTAAAACTTAAAACTGCTGAACATGTCTAGGTAATTAAACATGTATAATTTCTTTGTGGTTAGAAATTCCACAGTTCTGAACAAAATTACACAGTCCTTTCTTTGAGGCTTTTGAAATGCATGTAATATCACATCTATATTGATCCTACTGTAAAATTGTACACCACAGCATCACGCTGTATGTAACCAATTTGGTATTTATTGATCAGTTTCATTCACACATCCCTTCTTTTTTATTATGTTCAGGGGTTCAGATTTTTCTTTTAATTTTATATTACTCTAAAATATAAATATATACCTTCTACCCATCTACATTAATTACGATGCCTGAAAGTAGGTTGTAAGTTAATTCTAGGGCTCATTAAGATGTTCATATTATAACATCACGGTTGCTTTCAGATAGAAAGAAATATAACAATAACATTGCTTAGATTGTCTTTCAATTGCGGGATTTGTTACTAGAATCCACAAATGAGGGAAACCATTCCCCGTTTGGTTTTTTTTGGGACTGTGTTACTTCACTTAGCATAATGGCTTCAAGTTCTATCCATTTACCTTCAAAGTTCATGACGTCATCTTTCTTTTTACTGTTGCATAGAACTCCATTGTGTAGATATACCACATTTTTTGTCATCCACTCATCAGTTGAGGGGCATTTGGGTTGGTTCCAACTCTTCGCTATTGTGAAAAGAGCTGCAATAAATTTAGTTGTGCATGTAGTTTTGCAGTAGGATGAGTCTTGTGGGTATATACCCAGGAGTGGTATGGCTGGGTCAGGTGGTAGGCTCATTTTGAGTCTTTTAAGGATTCTCCACACTGCTTTCCACAGTGGTTGTATGAGTTTACATTCCCACCAGCAGTGGATGAGTATTCCCCTTTCCCCATAACCTCTCCAGCATTTGGTGTCTTTTGTTTTCTTGATCTTAGCCAGTCTTATTGGAGTGAGATGATATCTTAGAGTGGTTTTAATTTGTATTTCCTTAATTATTAATGTTGTTGAACACTTTCTAAGATATTTCTCAGCCATCTTTACTTCCTTATCTGTAAAGTCTCTGTTCATCTCCTTATTCCATCTTTTGAGTCAGTCATTTGTTTTCTTCTTTGTTTTTTGAATAGTTTATATATTATGGATGTTAATTAATGTTCTGTCTAATGTATCACTGGTGAAGGTTTCCTTCCACTCTATCGGTTTTCTCTAAAGAAATAATCAAAGAATTGAAGAGAAAACCAGTTTCTCCTTTCAAATCACTGGATTCTCCCACCCTCCCAGGAAGCCTCCCAACCTCACCACCACCCATGGCCATTTATTAATTTCATTAGCTCTCTGAATTTTCAAATTGAAGCATTTACATCAATGATTTCAAAGCTATGAGAGAGATTTGACATTTGCCTTTTTGGGTCTGGGTTATCTTACTCAAGACGAGTGCTTTAGTTCCACCCATTTACCCGTGAATGCCATAATGCCATTTTTCAAGAGCTCAAAAATATTCCATTATGAATATATGTCATACATTATTTATCCATTCATCAGTTTATGGACATCTATGTTATTTCTGTTCTCTGTTAATTACACAAAGACAGCAATGGACATGGATGGATAGGTTTCTCTGCAGTAGAGTATAGCCTTTTTTTTTAAATTTTTTTATTTATTTTTGTATGTGTATGAATGTACTGTCTGCATGTAGGTTTGTGCACCTGTGTCGTGCAATGCCTCGGAGGTCAGAAGAGGGTCTCAGGTTCCCCTGGAACTGGAGTTACAGATGGTTCTCAGCCGCCATGTGGGTGCTGGGGATAGAACCCGGGTCCTCTGCAAGAGCAGTCAGTGCTCTTAACCGCTAGGCTATCTCTCCAGCCCCGAGCCTAGCCTTTGTGTTTATGCTAAAGAATGGTGTGACTGGATCATATGGAAGATCAACTTCAAGATTTCTAAGAAAGCTTTCACACTAATTTCCATAAAGGCTGCAGACTTTGCACTCCACCAGAAGTGGCAAAGATCTCCCCCTTCTCAGCATCCTTGCCAGCATTTTTCACTGTCTGTTTTCTGGAACTTTGCCATTCCAAGAAGGATACAATGAAATCTTGAAGTGATTTGAATCTTTGTTTCCCAGATTACTAAAGATATTGAATATTTTGCTGGGTGTCCCTTTTCCTAATTTAGGGAGAATTTTCTTCTGATTTTACTAAAAATGTATCTTTTCATTTGGCCTGGATTTATCATCCTTCTTCTATTCCTATGATACATGGGTTTTGTTTTTTTGTAGTGGCCCAGAGATTGTTCATATTCCATTCTTGGCTTATTTTACATTTCTCATTTTCTTTGATTGAGTAATCCATTTCCCTGAGCTTGTCTTCAAGATCTGATGTTCTCTAGGCCAGTTTTTTCAAATTTTTAAAAATTATATTTATTTATTTATTTATTATTTATTTATTTATTTATTTTTGTTTGTTTGAGACACGGTCTCCCTGTAGCCCCAGATGGCCTGGAACTCACTTTGTAGAGCAGGCTGGCCTTGAACTCACAGAGATACACCTGCCTCTGCCTCCAGAGTGCTGGGATTAAAAGCCTGCACCACGATGCCTGGCTCAATTTCCTTTTTGCTTTTCTCCTCTAAGCTTTTTGTTTGAGTCCCTGATTTTTTTTTAATTTCATTTTATTTCAGATTGGGTTTTCCTTTTTTTTTTACTATAATATTTCATTGATGTTTTGTATATTTCAATTCAATTTAGACATATTCCCCTTTCCCTTCACCCCACCCCACCCTGGTTCATGCATTCTGCCTTACATGTCCTGCATCTTTCTCTCAATCTTTTAAAGTTTTTCTCTGCAGAGGTTTATTGTTTTTGGCAGAATTTAATTGTTTCACTCCGTTCTTTGACACAGTCCTTATGTTGTTGTTGTTACCTCCCATTTGTATTCCTCCAAAATATGCCTATATAAACATCATATATGTACCAGAATTATGTCCCTTGGGAATAAACTGTATGTTAATACTGTAATATGTTTAGGAATTCACATTTTTCCTTTTAATTTTATATTACTCTAAAATATGAATATATAACTTACATCCATATATGTTAATTACCATGTCTGAAAATAAGTGGTAAATTAATTCTAGGGCCCATTAACAGATTCACATTATAACATGACAGTTGGTTTCAGATAAAAACAAATATAACAATAACATTACTCAGCTTGCCTTTCAATTAGGGGATTTGTTGCTAGCAACCAGAAATGAGGGAAACTATTCCCCATTTGTTTCGTGGGACTGTGTTGCTTCATTTAGCACAATGGCTTCAAGTTCCATCCATTTACCTGCAAAGTTCAAGATGTCATCCTTCTTTAGTGCTGCATAGAACTCCATTGTGTGGGTGTACCATATTTTGTTATCCACGCATCTGTTGAGAGGCATTTGGGTTGGTTCCAGCTCTTCACTATTGTGAAGAGAGCTACAATAAACATAGCTATGCATGTATATTTGCAGTAAGATGAGTCTTGTTGATATATACCCAAGAGTGGTATGTTGGGTCAGGTAGTAGGTTCATTTTGAGTCTTTTAAGGGTTTCCACACTGCTTTCCACAGTGGTTGTATAAGTTTACATTCCCACCAGAAGTGGATGAATATTCCCCTTTCCCCATAACCTCTCCAGCATCTGGCGTCTTTTATTTTCTTGATCTTAGCCAGTCTTATCATAGTGAGATGATATCTGAGAGGTCTTAATTTGCATTTCCTTAATTATTAGAGATATTGAACACTTTTAAAGATGTTTCTTAGCCATCTTTACTTCCTTACTGATGAAGTCTCTTTTCAACCCTTTACTCCATCTTTTGAGTGTCATTTGTTTTCTTACTTCCTTGTTTTGTAAGTAGCTTATATATTCTGTATGTTGATGTTCTGTCAGATGTATCACTGGAGAAGGTTTTCTTCCACTCTGTTTGTATTCTCTTCACTTCCTTGACTGTTTTACTGTACAGAAGCCTTTGTGTCTCATGAGGCCCCACTCGTCAGCTGTTAACCTTGTTTTGTGCATGGCTGCTGTTTGATTTAGAGTGTCTTTTCCTACTTCTGTGTCTTGTAGATAGCTGTAAATGTTTTCTTCTATCACCTTCAGGGTTTGGGGTTTCAAGTTGAGGTCTTTTGATCCACTTGGAGTTGATTTGTATACAGGGTGAGAGGTAGGGGTTTAATTTTGCTCTTCTACGAATGGTGATCCAGTTTTGCCAGCACCATTAGCTGAAGATGCTAGCTTTCCTTCAACAAACTTTTTTGGCCCTTTTATCGAATATGAAGTGGCTGAAATTCTATGAGTTCAAGTTTGGATCTTAAATTTTGTTCCATTGTTCAACAGGTCTGTTTTTGTGCCAGCACCAGGCCATCTTTATGGATATAGCTTTGTAATATAGCTTGAAGTCAGTCTGGTAAGGTGATGCCCCTGCATTGCATTTTTCACTCAGGGTTTCTTTAGCTATTTTCTTTAGAGATTCTGTATCATTATTGATTTTTATTTTTACATTTTGAATTGTTATAGTTATTTCATTCAACTCTTTTCATTTTCATGATCTTCATTGAGTTTTTATTAGAATCCTTTTAAAATACTTTGAATATTTTTATAATTGCTATTTTGAAATCATTGCCTTTGATTCTCATTCTTTTTTAATTTTTTATTGTTTTTATAATGCTTTTATTGATGTTTTGTGCATTTCAGACATCATTTCTCAGTTCAATTTAGACATAGTCCCCTTTCACTTCCCCCCACCCCACCCCATATCATGCACTCTTCCATAACTGTCCTGCATCTTTCTCTCAGTCTTTTTTTGTTTAGGAATTCACATTTTCCTCCTTTAATTTTATATTACTCTAAAATATGAATACATACTTTATACTCATATACAGTAATTACAGAGTTTGAAATAAGTGGTGGATTGATTCTAGACCCAGTTAAGAGATTTACATTATAACAACATGGTTGCTTTCAGATAAACAGAAATATAACAATAATGTTGTTCAGCTTGCCTTTCATCTGTGGATTTGGTTTTAGCATCCACAAATAAGGATAACCATTTAGCACTTGTTTTTCTGGGACTGTTACTTAGCATAATGGCTTTGAGTTCTATCCATTTACCTGCAAAGTTCATGATGTCACCTTTTTTATTACACAACTCCATGTGTAGATATACCACATTTTTGTCATCCACTCATCAGTTGAGGGGCATTTGGGTTGATTCCAACTCTTTGCTATTGTGTAAAGAGCTGCAATAAACATAGATATGCATGTATCTCTGCAGAAGGATGAGACTTGTGGGTATATACCCAGGAACAGTATGGCTGGGTCAGGTGGTAGGCTCATTTTGAGTCCTTTAAGGGTTCTCCACACTGCTTTCCACAGTGGCTGTATGAGTTTACATTCCCACCAGCAGTGGATGAGTGCTCCCCTTTCCCCACAACCTCTCCAGCATTTGGTGTCTTTTGTTTTCTTGATCTTAGTCAGTCTTATTGGAGTGAGATGATATATGAGAGTAGTTTTAATTTGCATTTCCTTAATTATTAATGATGTTGAACACTTTCTAAGATGTTTCTTAGCCATCTTTATTTCCTCACTGGTGAATCTCTGCTTATCTCTTTACTCCATCTTTTGAGTAGGTCATTTGTTTTCTTTGTTTTTTTCTATATAGTCTTGATGTCAATGCTCTGTCAGATGAATCACTGGTGAAGATTTCCTCCCACTCTGTGAGCTCAAACAATTTCAGTCACCTCATATTTGACAAAGGGGGAAAAAAAACCCTGAATGGAGGAAGGTTAGTAGGAAATAAGGTTCTCATTCTAGGGAAACATTATGGTGGGGTTATTAATTTCATTATTAGCAATATTGTCCTGGTTATTCATGTTGCTTGTGTTTTATCCCTGAGGTGTGGGCATCTGGACTTTGGTGGTGGTGCGTCTTGTTATGGGTAAGTGATTGTTTGTACTTGTCTTTTGTTTCCACCACTTGCTCTGCTATGGCCCAGCTGAGTTGGCTTTCAGTTTGGAGGCTACGTTATGTCAATGTTGTTGTATAATTTGGATGACAGATAGTGATCTTAGTTCAGATAGAGATAGGTATAGCTTTTTAGTTGTGCTTTTAGGATAGACTGCATGTTGAGATGTACAGCAGATTGGCTGCTAAGTTAGGGTGGGAATACACAGTTCTGGGGAGAACAGAGCCCAGATTTTGGGGCACTGTGGATTCTCAGGGAAGAAATTCCAAGCCCAAGTCTGAAAAGTGGGAAGGAGAATCCTGAGACACCCAGGCTGACTCACTCTGCCAAAACCAGGTACAGTGTTATAATGAGTATTTTGTGAGACTTCTTTGGGGAAATGTGCCACAAATATCTATTCAGCCCAGACAGAGATAAAAACAGAACAATGTCACAATTCTACCAAAGTTCAATAAGGCAAACTAATCTACTTACTGCAGTTAGTTACAGAAGCATAGGTGAAAGCTACTTTATCATAACAAGGCCAATTCTAAGGCAAATGCATACAGAAAAATCTCCCTCCAACCTCAGCATAGATGACAGGAAAGCTGCAGACTTGCAGTTCACAAAGTCTCCTCCAAGAAGCTCAGCTAGTTTCAGAGTTTCTTCTCTTCCTACTTCACTTGTTAGTTGCTTTTAACATTCTAAAGAAGAGAATTTGAGTTTTGTTTATGTTACCTTTCTTGGGCTTCTGAAGTTTATTTACTTCCTGGATTTCCTGAACCTCAATGGAAGAGGCAATAACTTCAATTCTGAGAAAATTCCTGCACATTAAGATAATAGCCAGCAGTGGGGAAAAACCCAGAAAAAGGGTACAATATACAGACCTCTGTGTACATATGAGCTTTAATATCTATCTATCTATCTATCTATCTATCTATCTATCTATCTATCTAATCATTAATCATCCATCTCTATTTTCCATCTATCATCTCTCTACCTATCTCTATTTGCACCTATCACATTCTATAATCTTTCCATATGTCGAAAGGGATAAACTATATTATTTATAATTCTAAAGATCTTTAAGAAACACTCTCAGAGAAGCTGAGCTACCTAGAAGATACAAAGGCCAGTGGAGATGCATGAAAGAATTGCAGACCAACTGCACCACCCTGAAAAGACACTTTCTTGTCCAACTGCCTTCAGGTTTTTCATGGCACTCTGATAGTTCTCTGAGGTGTCACCCATGCTCAGGAGGGAGTTTGGTGATACGGTTGTTTTTGAGCCATTTCTTCTCCTGTTGCTAACCCCTTACCCATATTTCTTTAAGTAACTCCAATTAAACACATTGGTTCACCAAGCAGGATTTTGGTGATATCCTTTCTTTGGTTCCTTCTCTGGGATGAGTATGTTGTTCTTACAGCCCAAAGAATAAATTCTCACAATCGCAGTTTTCTCTCAATATCTCTTTAGTGACAGGATTGTTTGTGCTCCTCTCCTGTGCACTAACCTAGGTTGTATTTATTGTCAATTGTGATTAATGTCTAAATCTTATGTCAAAGCAGTATGGGTGTGGTGGCAAGTGTCTTCAATCCCCACCAGCAGGAGGCACAGGCAAGTGGAAATCTGAGGTCTGGACCATCCTGGTCCACAGAGTGAGTTCCAGGTGGGCTGAGACTAGGGAGATTTTTTTTTGTCAAAAAAAATTCCCACTGTCTCAATTTTGTCACAATAATTTATATTTTTATCTCAATTTTTGTAGTGAAAAAAATAAAAATTCTAGCAAATATTTGACTAGAAAGGTTAATAATATAGTAGAATACAAAGAATAAAAATTAACTCCAATTGGGTTTTTGTGTTTTAATAATTTTAATTTTAGGATTCTGTTACACCCTGCTCAATGGAGGGTAACTTCAAATCCATAATTCTTCCTGGTGGACTTTTTCAGTATCACAATATGGTGTGCATCCCTTCTCTGCAACTCTCCAGCATTTGGTATCATTTGTTTTCTTGATCCTAGCCATTCTTATCGGAGTGAGATGAGATCTATCTTAAATGTCTTTTAATTTGTATTTCCTTAATTATTAGCAATGTTGAACATGTTTAAGATGTTTCTCAGCCATCTTTATTTCCACATTTGTGATGTCTCTGTTCAGCTCTTTATTCCATCTTTTGAGTGACTCATTTGTTTTCTTACTTCTTTGTTTTTTGAGTAGTTTATGTATTCTGGAAGTCAATGCTCTGTCGGATATGTCACTGGTGAAGGTTTCCTCCCACTCTTGGGTTTTCTCTTCACTTCACTGATTGTTTCTTTAATACAGGGGGAATCACCATACCAGACTTCAAACAATATTACAGGGCTATATTCATAAAAACATCTTGGTACTGGCACAAAAACAGACCTCTGGACAAATAGAACAGAATTGAGGATCTAAACTGGAGCACACACAATTTCTGTCACCTCATATTTGACAAAGGGGCCAAAAAGACTCAATGGAGGAAAGACAGCATCTTCAGCAAATGGTGTTGGGAAAACTGGATCACCACTTGGAGAAGAATAAAACTAAACCCTTACCTCTCTCCCTGTACAAAAATCAACTCCAAATTGATCAGCGATCTCAGTAGGAAACCCGAAACTCTGAAGATGATAGAAGAAAACATTGGCAGCAACCTACAAGATATAGGCATAGAAGAAGACTTCGTAAATCAGATAGATGCTGCATGGGAAGTGAATTCAACAACTGACAAGTGGGACCTCATTAAAATCAAAAGCAGAAAATGAAATAAGAATGTTTCTAAGCAGCTGGGGACACAGGAAGATCCTGTTTCAAAAAGACTAAAATGAGAGAGAGAGAGAGAGAGAGAGAGAGAGAGAGAGAGATTTTCTTGTTTTATACACCCACAGATAGAAATTTTCTCTTTACCTTATTCCTCTATTTTTTCCATCTGTTAAGTTCATTCTGTGTTACATTCATTTGCACACACACAAACACACAGAGACATACACACACAGAGACACACACAGAGACACAGACACACAGACATGCACAGACACACACAGACACACAGACATAGACACACACACACACACACACACACACACACACAAGCACAT
>VZQC01013821.1:0-21281 GCA_009823505.1 Rhizomys pruinosus
AACGAAACCAAAACCCAACCAAACATTCTTTACAGAACCTATAGGAAACGGGAAGGCAGGATTAAGTAACACCCCCCACTCCCCCACCCCCCAACCCCCACCCCAAAACCAACCCCCCGCCTCCCCCACCCCACCCCCCCCCCCCCCACCCCACCCCCCCCCCCCCCCCCCTCCCTCCCCTCGCCCACAGTTACCAAGATGTGCCAGATGCCTTGTGGTAGGGAACCGTAGGATGTTGAGGGCTAGAGTATCTGAGGGGCCGGAAGACATTGGTCGGAGCGCATGGGCTCAAAGCCAGCCCGGCTCATCTCCCCCTTTGCCCCAACCTACTGGGACCGGCCCTGAGGTCTTGCTGCAATAAAGAAACACAACCGCGACAGCCGCCTCCCATACACCGCTGTCTCAACCTAGGCCGCCTCCTACGACCCCTTATAGACATGATTATTGGAGGGATGGTTGACCTGAATGGGAACACTTCAGCACCCTGTCCCTTGTTGTGTTTTAAAGTAAACTTTGTTTCGCACGTCTGGTGATGGGAAGCCTGTGCGTCATAAAGCTTATTTAAGATCCAAAAACCAGCTGGAAGATGCAAACACCTGACTCCGAGGATTGTTTAGGCAGGGCAGAGCGCAAGCTGGTCGTGTCAGCCGAGGACTTCAGGAGGCTGAAACAGGATGATTGCTGTGGAGGAATCCTGGTGGTCTGGAGTCTGTGGTGCCGCTGGGCTAAACCTGACCGTGAGACCATGTCCTTAAAAAAAAAAAAAAAAAAAATATATATATAATATATATATATATATTATATATATAGTATATATATATATGGGGTTATGTTTATGCTGTGTTTGGAAAATTCTTCAAAACAGCTAAAGAAGCAAGTGTTCACAGCTAGGGAGAACTAAGATGTTCTGGCCCCAAACCAAAGTACAGATGATGATTAGGTTTAATCTTTTTTTTTTTTTTTTTGATTTTTTGGGCTTGTTCGAGACAAACAGGGTCTCCCTGTAGCCCCAGCTGTCCTGGAACTCACTCTGTAGACCAGGCTGGCCTTGAACTCACAAAGATCCACCTGCCTCTGCCTCCCAAGTGCTAGGATTAAAGGCGCGCACCACCGCGCCCGGCTGGTTGTCATTTTTATGTCATCATTTTATGATTAGCACCTGAGCCCTATGTTCCTTTTCATGTTGGGCCGTGTTATCTCAGGAAATTCCTTTTTGAGTTCACTTGACCAATAGTTTTCAAAGGTGATATCCCAGGTGTAGGTCAGGACAGCTGACTTTTGATCTATAACTAGGTCAGGCTAATTGGGCTAGGATCTAGTCAAATGGTCATTTCAGTTTACAAAAGCAGATAAAGGGAGACATTTAGAATGCTGACACATTTGCTATACAGTTTTCTTGGATTATTGGACCAGGTGCCTCATTAAACCTTTTGATGAACTTTCCCCATCCTTTTAGTTTTACATCTTTATCAACATTTAGACTAAGTGTGCCTGGTGTGGTGGTTCACGCCTTTAATCCCAGCACTCAGGAGGCAGAGGCAGGCGGATCTCTGTGAGTTCAAAGATAGCTGAGACTATAGGGAGACTCTGTCTCAAAAAGACAAGACAAAACAAAACAAAAACATAACCAAGAAAACACCAACCAGGTGTGCTGGCGCACACCTTTAATCCCAGCACTCGGGAGGCACAGGCAGACGCAGACACATCTCTGTAATTTCAAGGACAACTAGGTCTACAGGGGGACCCTGTCGTGAAAAGACCAAAAAAAAAAAAGAATAAACTTTTTCTTATCATTACCAAGAAAAGTAAAAAGCAACCACACTTACCAGGCATCTGTGTGTGTATATATGTGTGTGTATTTGAAATATTTTAGAGACTTTTTAAAATTTTTTTAAAAATTTTTGTTTGTATAAATGTATTATCTGCATGTAGGTTTGTGCACCCGTGTCGTGCATTGCCACGGAGGTCAGAAGAGGGTGTCCGATACCCCTGGAACTGGAGTTCTCCTGGAATTGGAGTTACAGACAGTTCTCAGCCACCATGTGGATGTTGGGGATCGAACCCAGTCCTCTGCAAGAGCAGTCGGCACTCTTAACNACTCTGTAGACCAGGCTGGCCTTGAACTCACAGAGATCCACCTGTCTCTGCCTCCCAAGTGCTAGGATTAAAGGCATGCGCCACCACGCCCGGCATTTCCTGAATTTTCTATGCATACATTTAAATGGTCAGCAAATCATGTGCTCTTCTTTTCCCATGTTTATGTCAAGTGAGAAACTTGATATAAACACTACCATTTCAATGCTCTACTACAAAGTTAAGGGTCATGTAGGTTAAGTTGAATATAGAAAACTTTCCCTACTGCTCCTAATATCACCACAACTCTCCTGAGGCTCTGAGGAGGGGTGATGATTATAACTATACACACAACTAAAGCAGGAACTTATTTCTCAGCAAGCTAAAAAAACAAGTGGAAATGACAAACTTTTCTAATTACTACTGGTGCTGCAGACGCTTGCTGCCAAAATATCAGCCAGGAAAAAAACAAAAACCATGAGCTTCGAAACAGGATTTAAAATGCGACAGTTTACTATTACTTTCCTAAGTATTAGTTACAGAACAAAACCCCTAATATTAAAGAGAAAAGGCTAGTGAGTGGGCCATTTTCTTTAAATTAGTTTCTATGATTAAGTTCTACAGAAACATCTAATAGGAATATTAATACTAAATGTGTTTAGCAAATGCACACATACATATACATATGGCATGGAAAAAGTAACTGTTCAAAGCAAATGCACACATACATATACATATGGCATGGAAAAAGTAACTGTTCATATATATATATATGTAGTATTAAGAGGACAGTTTAGGTAGTACTTGAGAATTAGGAATAGTTATAATAATTAATGAAAAACAAAATTAAGAAATAAGCTGTTTCACTTAATGAAAACTCCAAATTAAGTTTCCTAAGTTATGCACTTTTGACTTTGGTTTACTTACTGCTCTAACACATAGTATACCTGTTACATGCATGAGTTTGCTACCAGTATGTTTTCCAAGTTGCAGTACTAAAATCCTGGTCTATTCACCAGTTATCCAAGGTGATGCTTACCTTATCAATTTGACAGAATTTAGAATTACTTGCTGTATTACCAGCAAGGTTTAACTGAGAAGACCTACCCTGAATGTGGACATGTCATGGCTGGGGTCTTGGACTGATTAAAAAGGAGAAAGCCAGCTGAACTCTAGTACTCATCTCTACTTTCTGATGGCACACAGAATGTGACCAGCTGCTTCTGCTCCCACTGCCGTCCCTTCCCTGCAAGGATGGACTGTGCATTCAAATACCAGCCATCCCTTCCCCGCAAGGATGGACTGTGCATTCAAATACCAGCCATCCCTTCCCCGCAAGGATGGACTGTGCATTCAAATACCAGCCATCCCTTCCCTGCAAGGATGGACTGTGCATTCAAATACCAGCCATCCCTTCCCTGCAAGGATGGACTGTGCATTCAAATACCAGCCATCCCTTCCCCGCAAGGATGGACTGTGCATTCAAATACCAGCCATCCCTTCCCCGCAAGGATGGACTGTGCATTCAAATACCAGCCATCCCTTCCCTGCAAGGATGGACTGTGCATTCAAATACCAGCCATCCCTTCCCTGCAAGGATGGACTGTGCATTCAAATACCAGCCATCCCTTCCCTGCAAGGATGGACTGTGCATTCAAATACCAGCCANAAAAAAAAAAAAAAAAAATGATAACTATATATTTATTATGTGTAAGTTATGGGTAAGTAGTCATGTCCTTGATTAGTTGCATGATTTAATCTTCATATCTTAATTTTATATTTATTAACTTTAAAAGGTGATGATAAATTCAACTACACCATAGTTTTAAAAAATTAAATCTTTTATAATTAAGAACCACTAACAAGCTGGGCATGGTGGTACACACCATTAATCTCAGCACGCTGGAGGCAGACACAGCAGAGCTCTGTGAGCTGAGGACAGCCTGGTCTACAGAGAGTTCCAGGCCAGCTGCGGCTATAGGAAACCCTGTCTCAAAAAGACAACTCTGTCTCAAAAAGACAAACAAACACAACATAACACAACACAACACAAACAGCAACAATAACAGAAATCTCAGATACTATGAATTCAGATTATAAGCCAAAAAGATTAAGGAAGTCAACTTTGTAGGACACATGAAGTGCTATAAAGGTTATCCTTATCATTAGATTGCCTGTGACATGGGGCACGCACACGTGCAGAATCTCAATTCCAACTTGCCATGTATGAATGTGGGCACAAGGACACCCAATGTTTTTGGACTATTTAGAAGTCAGCATTTCTTTTTTTTTTTTCTTTTTGGTATTTTTGAGACAGGATTTCCCTGTAGCCCCAGCTGTCCTGGAACTCACTCTGTAGACCAGGCTGGCCTTGAACTCACAAAGATCCACCTGCCTCTGCCTCCCAAATGCTAGGATTAAAGGCGTGCGCCACCACGCCCGGCTAGAAGTCAGCATTTCATTTTCACTATGACACCAAATCAAGAAGTGTATAGACAATCCCCAATTTATGACTTTTCAACCTTATGACGGCACAAAAGAAAACACACTGAGAACCATACTTTGAATTTTCATCTTTTCCCATTCCCATACCAGTCAACATTAGTACAATACTCTTCCACAGCCACTGATCTCAAGCTAAACAAAGATTATTTTATCATTTATTTTTTCATTATGGTATTCCATATATACATAAGATTAGTTGCATTTTAACTTACATTTTGTAACTATGATGGGGTTACCTTCTAGTAAACCAATATATTTTAACTTAAGGATTATCCTAACTTCAAATGTCATGGTTGTTTTTTTGTTTTTTTGTTTTTTTGTTTTTTGCGGGGGTGGGGGAGTCTTTTTGAGACAGGGTCTCCTTGTAGTTCCTGGTGTCCTGGAACTCACGATGTAGACCAGGCTGGCCTTAAACTCACAGAGATCCGCCTGCCTCTGACTCCCAAGTGCTAGGATTAAAGGCGTGCGCCACCACACTGGGCCTAATATCATGCTTTTAAAGACATTTTGGGGAGCTAGGGATGCTAGAGAGATGGCGTGTGGTTAAGAGCACTGGCTGCTTTTGCAGGGGACCTGGGTTTAATTCCCAGCACCTGCATGGCAGCTAAGATCCAGTTCCAGAAGATCCAATGCCCTCTTCTGACCCCCATGGACTTTATGCAAGATGGATGCGCTTACATACATGCAGACAAAACACTCATACACATACAAATAATAAATAAAATATTTTAAGGGGCTAGAGAGAGGTAGCTTAGCACTTAAGAGCATTTGCTGCTCTTATAGAGGGCCCAGTTCAGCTCCCTGCACCCACATGGCAGCTAACAACCATTAGCAACTCCGGTTCCTCTAGAATCTTCTTCTGGCCTCTGCAGGCACTTATTACACAAGCAGGCAAAACACCCATACACACAAAACAATAAAAATAATTTTAAAAAGACATTTAAAGTGCTATAGAGATTATTTTGTCATTGAGTTAGATAGCAAACCATATAATGACACTGTAGCAATGCTATAAACTGATACTATGTGACAACAGTACCTACCAGACTAAGCATTCATCACATTTCCAACTCACAGAACAGCAATCACAGACAAAGACACACACACACACAGAACAGAAAATAAAATATCTTATCACAGCAGAATTTCTTCACAAAAATAAATGAAAATAAATAAACCAAGTTAAGTGTCGGTGTGGCACATTTTTTATCCAGGCAAGAAAAACTATTTACCCATGGTGAGTTAATTATGTCTGACTGCAACGGCCAAATAAATCTTTCTCAAGAAACTTAAATCTTTTAGGTGCTGGGAAGTTGTATACCAGCTTTTTCCTCCAGACAGTATGATGCCAACTTGGGCATGGAATGTGGGAGCCATGGCAACTAGAGCAGAATAAAACAGGTGTGGCCAGGTCTTATAGTAATGGTAAGGGAGTTACAAAGAGTCCCTTGGGGGGTAGAGGAAGGAAGGGTCAGGACACCCTCACCAGAGATTCCTCCTCCCCTGACTGCAAGTAATCTGGGAAGATGCTAGACTATGGAAGGTTAATTCAAAACCAAACTCCATGATGGAGTAGGGACTGGCGGTGATGCAGCTGTTTGAGGAGGGGAGAGTCACATATACTCCTGTAAGTAATCCTTCACTTGTGCTCTATACACAAAACCAATAAACTCACTGGTCTCATCAAGCTAGGCTTTTGTGAAATCACTACTTAGTGTATATAGGTGCCCATCTGGGGTGATTTTGTTCCTTTATGTCTCCATAAGAAAAATTAATGCTGAGTTGGCAAAGGATCATGCAAAGATGAGACCTGAGCTTGATAACTGGCATCTACTTAAAAGGCAGAGAGGATGGAGGCCATGGCTTGTAATCTCTGCACTGGGTGCCCACTGGCCAGCCAGTCTAGTCTTATTACTGAGCTCCATATTTGGTGAGAGACCCTGTCTCAAAAACAAACAAACAAACAAACAATGGCTAGTAAGGAAAAACAGCAGAGGTGGACTTCTATCTGGTATACACACACACGCACACACACTTTTAGTCAGGCATCAGGGCATACTCTTGAAAGCACAGTACTCAAGAGGCAGAGACAATAAAAATTTGAGTTTGAGGCCAACCTCGGTTACATAGCATAAGTCCCTAAAAAAGCCAAAATAGCAGTGAGGGAGGAAGGTGAAAGAGGGCAGTATGTATTATGTACACATGTGAAACTGTCCAAGGACAAATTTATTAATGAAAAAAAATTCAACAACAAAAACTACCTATCAGCAAGACTACCCTACTTAAGGTAAGGGCACTGGGAATAAAAATATCAAAGTCCAACCAACAACTTCCTCAAAAGGTCTCATGATAAGTTGACAGGTACCTGTTGCAACTATTTTTTGAAGAAGCTAATTCCAAGTTACTTAAGGTTTTTCTTCTACGAAGCCTTTACATGATAATGGGCAAGAATATTTTCAAAGTTAAGAAAATGTTAATCCAGTATTTTATTTCACCTGAAGTGAAATCTGCTAAGATGTGTTACTACTAAGAGAGCAAAGACATGGGGGACAGTAAGAGACCAAATGATCAAACTTCCAACCTATGCTTTAAAAAGATGGTGCCGGAAGTTTATTGTTCTTCATTCTACTATTTATCAATAAGCTTTTTAGAAAGACAGTATTTTAATCTATCACTGTATCATTCAACCATACTGCCACCAGGGAACTTAATTTGCACTCAAAGATTTAGTCAGGTCTGTGCATCTCCATCAGAGACAGAAACTGAAGACTATGACTCACCTTACCACCTGGAAGCCTACTAGCTAGCTGTAGTTTTACTATGATTTTTTTTTTTTCTTATTTAAATATCGGCACAAATGAGATCCTCTGAACAAAAGGAACCATTATAAATGACAAAACAAAAGTTGTCTTTGGTGGGTAGAGAAATGGCTCAGTAGTTAAGAGCACTGGCTGCTCTTATAGATCACTGAATTCCACTCCCAGCACCCACATGGTAGCTAACTAACAACTGTCCTGTAACTCCAGGGAATCTGATGCCCTCTTCTGGCCTCCACAGGCATTGTATGCACATGGTTACTTACATTCAGGCAGGCAAACACAAGACCACTGATACACAAAAAATAAAAATAAGAAAATGTTTAAAACCCTTTCTTTGAAATCGGTACTTTGGTAGTGCCTTTATATTTCCTAGCAAATCTCACCTAAATGTCAATGCAAAACAATCCTTACATGAAAAATTTATACTACAATAAAGTCATTTGGACAACACTGCTCAAATCAGAAATAACAATTAATCTATTTTGTGTAGCTCCTGTGTTGTCCAAAGTTAAAACAAGATCTCCATGCATATACCAATTTTTTTTCTAATGTGTATGAGTGTACTGTCTGCATGTAGGTTGGTACGCCCCTGTCATGCAACACTGAGGAGGTCAGAAGAGGGTGTTAGATTCCCCTGGAACTGGAGTTAAAGATGATTCTTAGCTGCCATGTGGGCATACACCAATTTTTTTACATATACACATTTTATAGATACATTTTTCAAACTTAATCTCCAGTTAACTTCCAGTTATGCTTTTCACAAGTTCACAAGGATCTCCTTTAATTGGAAGTAGTTAAGCTGCATGCTAAATGGAAAATATCAAGAGAATGTAGAAGTCTGTAAATGCCTTCCAAACAGTAACTATACTCATTAAGAAAATATGTAGAGTACATACCTAGTTTTCACAAACTGGGTTTCAAAACCCTCAAAACAAGAAAAAAGATCATATGTATCTGGCAATAACTACATTCAAATGCTTCAAAGATGAAATCATAAAACTGCATTAGAGATCTGCATTAACGGATAAACATCTATCAATATTCTGATAGCATAACTTTAAGCCATAATTAAGTATAATATCCTGAAAAAAAAGAATTCCAATCATTTCACTTTGTACTACAACAAACTGTGTTCAATTAATGTTACTGTGTTTTGGGATTGTGGCTATTTATTTTACTTTATCATATATTTTCTCTTTCCTGTTTAACACTCCCAATTTTTGCCTTTTGGCCTGAGAGTCTAAAATACCATCTGGCCCTTTACAGAGAAGTCTGCCAGCCTCTGCTAGATGGTGGTGTTGTTCCCAGTGCAATATCACCTCAGAATGTCTTAGCAATGCAAATTCTCAGCCTACTTCTAGCCTATTGAATCACAATTTATGAGCTGGACCAGTAATTTTTTTAACGAGCTCTCCAGATGATTCTTATGCAAGCTAAAATTTGAAAACCACTACTTTAAATCAAGATTTTAGAGTGTTATATACTCTTGGATAAATTACTGAATTCTTTCAATCAGTAAAATATGAAGTGTCACCAAATTCATACAAGTACTGAAAAGATTAAATTAAAAAGTATATAAAATGTAGCATAACTGACATAAACAGTTCTTAATAAATGGTAATTATTACATAGTGTGTTGAAGACTCCTCTACCAGCCCATGAGATATGATTATTAAATTTTTGGAAAATTTCAGGCAGTTATTAAAACAGTCATTACTGAAAATTAAATGACACAAATTTAAATCAGTCATTAACATGCATTTATATTCAAAACCATCACTGTTTACTGTATTTTAAATTAGCTGTGTCCATGAAATTATCATGCCTACATGGTTGGTATGCAATATAATCATGTGCTAGGAAATTGATAACCACTGGGGGAAGGGGAAAGCAGCACTCCTCTAATTATACACTGAGTTCACTTTTCAACCATGGGCTTGAAGTAACTACTCATGTAGTAATGTCTAATAATCTGCTAGATACAAAGCTGTAGCCCAGGACGCACATGCTGGTGCTAGCATATGCCAATAGGCACCTAAAGTTATTCTGGGAAGAAAACAAAACAAAACAAAATCACCAGAGGGACTATGGAATTTACAAGTACAGATAGTCTTAGCTAACAGGCCAATTAAACCACTGCCATTTACCAGTATCCTATGCCCCTGACTTAACTCCTGGAATTCTTCAACTACCAACCATTGTATAAATACATGCACTATATTATATTAATCTTCAGTTTGAATACAGTAGCCCTATCTCAGTCAGCATGAGATGGCTCTTTATTTAGAAAACACTAACTGGTTCAAACAATTAAGTTGCTTCATTAAATAGAAACAGACATTTCAACACTAAAGAAAAACTAATTATATAGAAAGAAATATGACATAGGTGATACTGAATATATTTCAAACTTTAGTTTCAAATACCACAGGATTCTGCAATCAAAATACTCTGCAATGCTACAGTTTAAATACTTTTGCTCACTCCAGAACTTATGTTGAACAGCAATCTACAAAACTAAAACATTGTACAATCCTAAGACATAAAGACATAAGAAAGGGAATTCTCAAAGAAAGGTGAGGCACTACTGCAAGATTACAAATTATTCTCAGGTAAGAAAAACAGTACACACATTTCCTGTAAAGCATAACACTTTACTACATAAAAATACTTAATAGTCCTTCAATTGATAGGTCAAGACCAAACTCTCCAGTTTGGCATTTAAAATCTTCCATTATCTGGTGATTATTAATACTTTTTCAAAACCCCTGCCACCCACTACTTCTATAAATCTTTCTCTAGCCAAACAGGCTATTTTTTTTTTTTTTTTTTTTTTTTTTTTTTTTTTTTTTTTTTTTTTTTTTTTTTTTTTTTTTTTTTTTTTTTTGTCTTTTAGAGACAGGGTCTCCCTGTAGCTCCAGCTGTCCTGGAACTTGTTAGGTAGACCAGGCTGGCCTTGAACTCACAAAGATCTGCCTGCCTCAGCCTCTCAAGTGCTAGGATTAAAGGCGTGCGCCACCACGCCCGGTCCAAACAGGCTATTTAATCATACCCTAGAAACTTCTCAAACTTTCCCTATTTTCTTTTATGTCATCTTTTTCTTCTATTAAACAGTCTTCATTCCGACCTCTTAGATGCTTATCTAATCCTAGGTTCAAATTAACATTTCTCTAAAACTATATACTTACACTTCAAACAAACAAACAAACAAACAAACAAACAAACAAAACTAAGATAGGATCTAGGACTTCCCTATGCAGTCCTGGGTTGGCCTCAACTCAACCACCTTCTTATCCTCCTGCCTCAACTTCGAATGTGGTGGGATTCCAGATGTATGTCACCACACCTGGCTACTTACACATTTATTTCTACTACAGTTATTTTGTGTCATATAGTTCCTATTACAATTAGGGTCATATAGTTCCTATTACAATTATTAGAAACTTGAAGTATGGAAGTCTTACTCATTTTTCTCCTCTCTAAAATCCATATGACTAATTTTCAATCAATAAATATTAAAATAACATATATATGTGTGTATGTGTGTGTTCTGCAAGGTTACATAGAAATTTTCCTGTACTTTCTTGTGGAGGGTCACTGCCATAAAAATCTTTTAAGGAGTGAGGGGTTAGAGGGGAACATTTGCTTAATATACACAAAGGTTCAAGCCCTTTCCCAAAGAGCACAAAACCAAAACAAAACAGTATCTTTAAAATACATACATACATACATAAAATATGAGCACTTTTTATTTCTTTTAGACAGTAAAAAGTGTTCACCTACCATTAACCAGGATATATCAGGAAATAGTTATAACATCACTGGTTCAGATATAAAATTATTTTCCAACGTTTTTATGTTAACATTATTATCAATACCTTCTGATAACACACTAAACCTCTTCATCATTGAAAACAGCAATTTAGAAGGAAATGGACTCCCTGAGGAGCACCTCAAAACCTGTACCCCTAAGACAAGGCTACACTTTTTTAATGAGAGGCCACAAAATTGAACTTTTCTGTTCCTGCTTCTACACCTTCATGTCTATCATCCTACATGTTTGTTTAGAGTTCATATTTTCAAATTCAAAAACTGGAAATAGTATTAAGAATCTGACCAAGATTTACTAAATACCTAGTATGTGAAAAGTACTAGAAGAGGAACAAAAATTAAGACAAAAAAATTTTATCTTCTTGAAGTTAAGATTAAATGGACAATACACACAAATAACTCCATTAGGAATTAGAGATTATGTAAGTGCTCAAAAGTTTCTGTCAAAATATAGAGTGCTAAGAGAAAGGGAGCTGTAATTCCTGAGAATCTTCAAAATGAGATTTGATTTGATTCTATTTGGACCCCACTCTCTTTCTCCTCCCTCCCCTTGTCCCTTCCCTCTCTCATTTTCTAATTTTTTTTAATCAAGAAATGGCATTTAAGAGTTTCAAAATTATGTTTTAACTTTAAGATTTTTAAAATGAAAACTTAAGAGTATTAAGTAATTTCTTCTGTTTTGAGTATTTTTATTCACTATTATTCCCTCACTGGAGAACTACTGATTCAAAATTTAAGTGTTTAGTTAAATGGATTTTATTAAAGCTCACCTTGGTGGGCGTGGTAGCACAAGCCTTTAATCCCGGCACTCAGAAGGCAGAGGCAGGGGGATCTCTGTGAGTTCAGGCCAGCCTGGTCTACACAGTTCTAGGACAGCTGGGGTTGCAGGAAGACCATCTCAAAAACGAAAAGAAAAAACCAAACCTGTTCCTGTAATTAAAATCTGTGCATGTTCAAAAGGAAGATACATTATATACTGTTGAATGATCTGGCTTAATACTAAAAATTCTAGTCCAAGACTAAGGGTAGAGCACACAAATGGGCCATCTTGTTTTTATAGAAATCTATCCCACACATCAATAGTATTCACATTAAAAGGTAAACAAATGAAAATAAATTCAGGGTCCCAGATAGTCTTTCAAACCACCTCCTGCAACTGTTCTTTGAACTATATGGGCAAAGGTCTTTTTTCTTTTTTTTTGCAAAGGTCTTAATTAGAGCTTTGATCAGTTGCTCTTCCAGAAAGCTCCAGAACACCATTTCTAGATTTACATACTTCCTTGGGGGTTCTAAATTGCCATGACCTAACTCGGAATACGTGTTGAGCATTGTATTGAAAGATCAAAGAACCACGCTCATCTAGAGCTTAAAATAATTGGCATAGGAGTGGAGGGAGTCCGAGTGCGGGGATACCAATGAAGTCAATTTTTAAAAGAGGAAATTATGACAAACGGGAGTGGAAGCAAACTGGGCAACATTTACTGCTACGAGAATCCAAGTTACAAGTATTAACAAAAAGTTTTCACTCTTAATTACACTACAGAATTTATCAGGCATGTTTGTAATTACCGTCAGGTAAGCAGTATCTGATGAAAAAAATCAGTTTAAATTATACTTTTATAAAACATATTTGCTTTTAAATATCCACTCTCTTGGGACTGACTATAAATACAATGGAACGAAAATCAGATTATGCAGATTTAGGCAGAGGGAGGTGGGGAAGAATAACTAGCATGCAATTCTGTAACAATGTGTTGCAGGGTGCAGTTTCCTGATACAGTAGCCAGAGGAGGAATCTAGAAAACCCGTTGAGCTCCAGAACAGTGTCCACCGTAGTCACCCAACACTAATTCAACAGCTAGCGGCTCCAGCCGGCCTCGCGAGCCCCTGGCCTCTGACAAGTCATCATCTCCACCTACGAGGCAGTATGCTCTCCCCCAGTGGAAAAATCAATCGCCGGCAGGTTGTAAATCGCCCTCCCAAACTACTTGCTCGCACTTCCGCGCGCCAGCGCCAGCCGTCCCCGGGCCGGGGAGAGGTCGCGCGGCCAGAGAAGGAAGTTCCGCCCGGGGGTCTCCCTAGCGTAGGGACCCGTCGGCCGCGGGGCGGGGCGGGCAGGAGGCTCGGGAGCAGGCGGCCCGGACCCGTGCCGGCAGGAAGCGGGGAGGAAGAAAGGCCCCGGAGGCGAGGCGCGGAGCCGGCCAACCGCACCCCGGCCCGCGACCCCGCCGGCTCCCCGCGTGCGCTCCGCGTGCAGCCGCGCTCTCCGGAGAGGGCCGCCGCCCCGCAGCCGGAGGATCCGGGAATCAGGCAACTTTGCAGGACCAAGGCTTCCCAGCCTGCAGCGCTGAGAGGGGAAATGTCAGGATGACGGCAGGAGGAGGATGACTTACCCATGTTCCTCTCACAGGGCGAGGGCAGGCAGGGCGAGGCGAAGGGCTCGGGTGCGGGCGCGCCGGCGTCCTCCGTGTCTCCCGCAGCCAGGGAGGGACCCGCTGGGGGCGGCCGCCAGGGAGGAGCAGCGGCTGCGGCTGCAGGCGGCGCGGCCGCGGTGGGGACAAGCGGCTGGGGGTGGGGTGGGGGGTGCGGGGCGGGGCGCGGGGCGGGGCGGCGGGGCGCAGCCTGCGGCGGGCGCGGCCCGAGCGTGCGAGAGGGGAGCGTCCCGCCCTCCCCGCCGCGCATGCTCAGTGCGGCTCTTCCCTGGGCCGGTGGCTACGGAGCCCAGCACGCCGGTGGGCGTGTGTCTGCGGACCCGGTGCGGCTGCGACTCCAGAGATCCACCTCAGGGCGACCGTCTCCGGCCTCCGGGATGCGGGGTCCGAACCTGGCCGACCCATGTGGACCCAGCACGGGAACGAGCGGCAGCCTCCCCGGAAGCCGCCTCAGCCCCGGAGGGTGCGGGCGGGCAGCGGAGCACACGACTGAGGCGAGGCTGGCCAGCACGTGGGGGCCCGGCGCGCAGCTTTGGGGATGCTGGGCCGGCCCTGGGCGGGGCGCTCGGCAGGACAACTCCGGGTCGGCGGGGTTCGGCTGGCGTGCGGCCTTCCCCGCCCCGGGCGCGCCGGCCGCTGTCACCTCGCCGAGGTCTGCTAAGTCCTAGGGTGTATCCGCCGAACTTCAGGCCAGAAACACGAAAGTCCTTCTGCGGGCCCGGGAACCCGCCTCCACCCGACACGGAACCGAGGAGTGCTCTGGGGAGGGGGCACCTGTGTGCGGTTGGAAGGTCAGGACTCCCCTGGGGCCGTGTCCAGCTGACCGCACTACCTGTATGACCGGAAGCTGAAGCCACGGTTCTCTCCTCTGAACTTTTACTCTCCGATGTGGAGAAGGGGCTTATTCTTCATGTGACTCTGACAGATCAGCCTTTTCTGTATTGTCATATTACTCCTAAGGGGCCCTTCATATGTTAAGCACAGAGATTTTATGTGATTTTTCTGAAAAACGCGACATAAACATAAGTGTGGTTTTATACGAATAAGGAATGTGCAGAAGTCAAACACTTTTGTGATGCAGAAGTTAATTAAGCAACAAATCTCTTAAGAATATTCTTCCTATTTCCCTCCAATCCTAGGGCTGCTGCAATGATTACCACAAACTGAGGACTAGAGCAAGAAAATTACAGTTGAGGCCAGAAAACCAGTCCGAATAGGGCCATGCGCGGACCGATCGCCACCTCTTAGCTTCTAATTCTTTTACATCCCTATGTACTTACGGGTTCAAATTGTCTTTTTTTTTTTTTTTTTTTTTTNAAGGCATGTGCCACCACACCTACCTTATGTTTCCTTTTTTTTTTTTTGGTCTTTTGGTCCTTTCGAGACAGGGTCTCCCTGTAGCCCCAGCTGTCCTGGAACTCACTCTGTAGACCAGGCTGGTCTTGAACTCACAAAGATCCGCCTGCCTCTGCCTCCCGAATGCTAGGATTAAAGGCATGCGCCACCAAGCCCGGCTCTAATTGTCCTTTTTCATAAGACACTGGTCATGTTAGATCGGAGCTACCCACTATATTGTCTGCAATGACTCACATGTATTGGGGACTGCACAATTCAGCTGATAAGCCACCAAATCATATCTAATAAACATAACTTCTGCGGTAGTCCATACCCCCCCCTTAAATGTCTCCAGAAAACTATAGGGAACCTTCGTATGCTGCTTGTGCTTGGTTCTGCCCTCCTTAGTTTTCTCATCTCTTTTCCAGATTTCAAATTCATATGCTTTAATTTTTCTGATGCTTGCATTACCAATTATGTTACAATAATTTCAGAATATTTTCTTGATTTGATTTAGATTATATGAGTTGAAATTAGTGGCTGAGGGGCTGGAGAGATGGCCTAGCAGTTAAGATCGCAGAGCTCTGACCGCTCTTGCAGAGGACCCGGGTTCGATCCCCAGCACCCATAGGGCTGCTGAGAACCATCTGTGACTCCAATTCCAGGAGAACTCCAGTTCCAGGGGAATCCGACACCCTCTTCTGACCTCCGGGGCATTGCACGGCTCGGGTGCACAAACCTATAAGCAGACAGTACATTCATACACATAAAAAAATAAAAAAAAGAAAAGTGGCTGAAATGGCTTCGTGTCCTCTCACCCAGTTTAAGCACCAGTTTTGTTGAATCCACAGCCATCCCTTTCAGTCCTCTTACCAGTTCAAACTACAGGACTGTCCAGTCATAGTTTTTACACTGAAATTCAGTATCCTGTTGTGAAACTAGTGAGACCCCCATACTACACCGAGAAGTGGCCCACCTCTGCAATGTAGAAAGTGGACCACCTGCTTGTTGGTGTTTCTTTTAATTTGGGAGGAGGGGTTTATGTGTATGAGTGTTTCACCCGAATCCATACAAGTGTACCGTGTTGTCCAATGCCTGTGGGGGCCAAGAGAGAGCCTTGGATCTGCTGGAACTGGAATTACTGACAGTTGTGAGCTGTCCTGTGGGTGCTGGGAACTGAACCTAGGCCTTCTGGAAGAGCAGCCAGTTCTCTTAACACTAAACTATCTCTCCATCCCAGTTTTTGATGCTTTTGTTTTTGTTTTTGAGATAGTTTCTCTGTAGCCCTAGCTGGCCTGGAACTTGATATGTAGACTAGGCTTTTTTTTTTTTTTTCTTTTCTTTTTTTCTATAAGGTCTGGCTATGTAGTCTTGGCTGCCCCAATATAATCTTACAACTGACATCAGTTCTCCTTCCTTGACCTCTAAACTTGCTGAGTTTAAAGGATGGCCCAGCACACTGTGATCAATAACATACTTTTTGCAACACAGCTCTTTCCTCCTTTCTTGTCCTTTTATAGGATATAATGGTTTTCATTTTCATATTTTTGTTTATGAACCCTTCCATAGCCATCTTATCTAGATTCTAAATATTCCCACTTTATATCCCTACTTCTAAACTTTTATTTTTCTCTTTAATATATATCACGAGGATGATATATATTTTGGTTTTTGGCTATTATGCACATTTAAATGTAAGTTGTGGGACTGGAGAGATTGCTCAGTGGTTAAGAGCACTGGCTTCTCTTGCAGAGAATCCAGGTTTGATTCTCAGCACCACATGGTGGCTAACAACCATTTGTAATTCTGGTTCTGGGGAATCCACTGCCTTCTTACCTCCACAGGCATTGCACAGCACAAGTTCACTTATACACATGCAGGCAATACACTCATACACAAATGATATTAATAAATTTAATATATACATAAAATACTCAAAGAGTGGTTTTTGCCTTTCTTTGTTTGCTGTTCTTTATATCCCAGGATAGGGCAAATGCTGCTGCTGTATGTGTAAAAGTCTTTACTGTCTTCCCCCCACCCCCTAGAGATTTTATCCTGAGGGTGAGGTTTTCCTTATAAATTCTAGTAAGAACAAAAAAGAAAAATTCCAGTACCCCATTAAATAAAATTAGTTAATAACTATGATGATGATGACAGCTACTCTGTATTGTTTCTGTCTTAAACTATGATCCCCTACTAGGTGGAGTCAGTCAATCTGCCATAGAGGTTTATTGAATGTGTATGCTGTATGTGAATTATGATAAATACTAGGGATATAAACTCAAACTAAGGTCCCTGCCTCCACACAAGATGATAGACTAGAAAAATTATTTTTGTTATACTGCTAGTCATAATCTCAAAAGTAACCATAAATATGCACCTTATATCAGAAATTCTTCCAGGATTTAATTCACTTTTCCCCAGGTTAGATAGACAGTAGTCAAGATTTAGGTAGGCCCATTACAAAATGAAATAGAGATTTGTAAATTCCCTCCATGAAATATGTGCTAGGTATCATGTTTATTTGAATAACAAGTTCTGTTGAAAATTGACATGATTCAATAAATGTTTTGGAGAAGAAAAACATCAAAGAAAATATCTGTTAGTAAAGATCAGAAGCAGTACTATACTTTAAGCAAGACTTGTAACTTAGCTAATTAATGCACGTAGCCTCAAGTTAGAAGCTGATTTAAGTTCTTTAAAGGAACCCAGCTGGGAAGAGAAGGGCAAAAAGACAGAGAAGAGTAGAGAGAGGATGTCTTTAAAAGAACAATAGGGTGCTGATTGCCTTTTCTTTGCCTTAGTGTTCTGAGTAATCGTTTGGAGGAATCTCACTGGAGTAGTTAACTAAACTTTGCAGTGATAAAATGAATAATTTGGCAGTGAAGAGTTTTCTACCTAAACTATTTTTAAAGGTCCCATTGGTGCTGGGCATTGTGGTACAGGTGGATCTCTGTGAGCTTGAGACCTGGTCTGCATAATGAATTCCAGGCCAGGTGAGGTTACAGGGAGACCCTGTCTCCAAAAACCAAAACAAAATAAAAGGCTGAATTTCATTGGTGAAATTAGGCTAGTCCAGACTGAACGACTGAAATGTTTTAACCTTATCTTAATCCCTACGTCATTTTTCTCCATGCCATTTATTTAAATATTAATCGTTTTCTAAATCCTGTGAAATCTGTTTTCTTCTTTTCATAGTCTGTCAATTCAAGTTAATGTCTATGCATTTCAAGAAGTTATAGACCTATATTATATATATATTTTAGATAGGCAAGACTCCAAAATGAGTCAACCTATCCCTTCTAGACTTTGTACTGTGCTAGTATGTTGGTTACTTTCCATGTTTCTATGATCAAATACCTGACAAAAGTAACTTAAAGGAGGATGAGTTTATTTTGGCTCACAGTTTGAGAGGATATAGCCCATCATGGGACAGAAGGCTTGGTAGCAAGAGCATGGCACAGCTGGCAACTTACCTCCCCAGTGAGAAAGTAGAAAGTGATGAATGCTGGCCTGGGGCAACTTTTCTTCTTTTTATTCCATCCATGCCCCAAGCCCATAGAACTGCTGCCTGCAGTCAGGATGGTTAATCTAGAAATTCCTTCATAGACATGTCCAGAGATTTGTTTGCATGGTGATTCTAAATCCTACCAAGTTTATAATCAAGATTAACCTTCGAAGGTTAGTTATCACCATAGATATATATCATGTAAAATGTCTTCCTATTAGAAAATTCTCATAAGTTTTTGAATGCCAAACGTAAAGAAAAGAAGCCAGGGCTGGAGAGATGGCCTAGCGGTTAAGAGCGCTGACTGCTCTTGAAGAGGACCTGGGTTCGATCCCCAGCACCCACATGGCAGCTGAGAACCGTCTTTAACTCCAGTTCCAGGGGAATCCGACACCCTCTTCTGACCTCCGCGGCTTTGCACCACATGGGTGCACAAACCTACATGCAGACAGTACATTCATACACATAAAAATATTTTAAAAATTAAAAAAAAAGAAAAGAAGCCAAAGACGACTTCATACTATATTTAAAGAAAGGATAAAATAGCCGGGCGTGGTGGCGCACGCCTTTAATCCTAGCACTCGGGAGGCAGAGGCAGGTGGATCTCTGTGAGTTCAAAGCCAGCCTGGTCTACAGAGTGAGCTCCAGGACAGCTGGGACTAAAGGGAGACCCTGTCTCAAAAATACCAAAAAAAGGATAAAACTAAAAAGAAAAAGAAAAAAAAGGATAAAATGGAGTGGGGTGGGGAGAGAATCAATTCTAAGAGAAACAATCATCATGACCTACAACACATATGTCTTATTTACCAGACTATTAAAGAGATACCTGTTAATAAAGATTGGAGATTCAGTATGGAAGATACGTTGTGAGGGACTGAGGAGGCCAGGCAAAGAAATGTAAACTTGATAAGATTACATAGCAGTGCAACATTGTAGCTAAAACTGCTGAAAGAAAAGAATAGTTCATGAAAGTACGTACTGTCATTTACGTAGTGCAGAGAATGTTTCCTAGAGAAGTTAGTACACAGGATGAACACAATCGTGTTTTGGTCCTTGAAGGACCAAAGGGTAGAAGGAAAGAGAGACAAGGAAATAATTAAAATATAGCGCTATGACTACCACAGTGGGGCAATGTGGAAGGACTATTTATTACCAGGTAGAATATTTACAGAAAACCTGGAGGACATGCTGCAAGCAGTGGCCTGAGGATGAATACAAGTCAACTAGGAAGAAAGCTGTATGTGCGCAGGCCTACAGGAATCTCCAAGGACTTCCTGTGGCTGGAGTGGGGCAGCAAGGACATAGAAGGGCAGAAGTGGAATAGAGTAGCGCAAAGGGCTCAGACCTTAGAGGGCCTCGGTGGCCCAGTTAAAGTATTGGATATTACCCTGAAAGGCAACAGAGAGTCATCAAAGTTTTACATTTGAAAATGATGCTGTTAAATTTATAGCTGTGACATATAAAATGGCAAAGGAGATCTAGACTGGAATCTGGAAGATTGTTGGGAAATTTTTGTAATATTCCAGGTATGATATGAACAAAATAAAAGTAGTGGAGTTAAAGAGAAATGGATAGTCTCAGGAAAATTTAAGAATGATTTAAGAATGATTTGGTGATTAGTTAGAAGTTGCATAATAGTCTTTTGAAAATAAAAAAAATCGTTCTTTACATTCATTTTGTGTGTGTGTCTGTGTGTGTGTCTGTGTGTGTATGCATGTACATATGTGCATGTGCATGCTGTAGTGCATGTGTGGACATCAGAGAACAATGTGTGAGAGAGAGAGTTGAATCTCTCCACCACATGGGCTCCGGGGATTGAATTCAGACTATTAGGCTTGGCTGCAAGCTCTCCCCCCTCTGAGCCATCTCACCAGCTTGCATAATAGTCATTTTAAATAACAAATTTTAAAAAAATGAAAAAAAAAATAATAAAATGACACCATTTGTTTTGGGGGGGTTGGGGTTTTTTTTTTTTTTTTTTTTTTTTGGAGAATGGGTCTCCCTTTTAGTCCCAGCTGGCTTGGAGGTCACTATGTAGACCACGGTGGCCTTGAACTCACAGATATCCATCCACCTGCCTCCACCTCTCGAGTGCTAGGATTAAAGGGGTGTCCCACCACGCCTGGCCAAAATGATGCCATTTGTAAGGTAGTCTCTCTGCTTTACATGTTCAGAGGTTGAATCATTTAACTTAGAATCTACAATAGAATAAGAAAGCAGAAGTAAAATCTGACCGTTTCTTGGTCAAATGAACACTGTGATAAACTGTAAACAGATATACTGAGCGACACCGTCTTATACTTTGTGTGACCGCACTTAAGTAAAAAAGACTGTTATGGCCGGGCATGGTGGTGCATGCCTTTAATCCTAGCACTCAGGAGGCAGGTGGATCTCTGTGAGTTCAAGGCCACCGTGGTCTACATAGTGAGCTCCAAGCCAGCTGGTACTAAAAGGGAGACCCTGTCTCAAAAAGGCAAAAAAAAAAAAGACCGTTATGAAATATATTTATATAAAGCAAAAGTTTTGAGTCTTTATTTTTGTTTGATCCCCAGCATTTCCACCAAAAAAAAACCCCAACAATAAAATAAAATATATTTTTGTAGAAAAAAAAGTTCTGGGCATGGTGGCACATGCTTTTAATCCTAGCGCTTGGGAGGCAGAGGCAGGCAGATCTCTGTGAGTTCAAGGCCAGCCTGGTCTACAGAGTGAGTTCCAGGACAGCTGGGACTACAGGGAGACCCTGTCTCGAAAAGACAAAAAAATAAAAAAATAAAAAAA
>VZQC01013821.1:26920-153830 GCA_009823505.1 Rhizomys pruinosus
GGCTCAGGAGATCTCAAATCTCAAGAGTCACACAAGCGTGCCTTTAATACTGGCTGGGAGGATAACTCCGCCCCCACAGCCACTAGATCTAATCAAGCCAAAGACCACACCTTTAATATATATATATATATTCCCTTTTTTCTGAAATTTACAAATATAAAAGAATTGCATTGCTATAGTATCATTTTATATAAATATTAACAAAACTAATTTTCTTTAGGATGTGGGTTTATTCTTGAAATAACAGAGAAGCTTCACCGAGTGTTCTCACTTCATTTTATATTTCAAATATCATAATGAGAAAGTTGTGCCAAAGTAAAGAAGTGGCTTGAGAACTGCAGGAGACTTGCTGGGTAAGAACATTACTGCAGAGGAAGAGTTCAAGACCCAGTTCCAAGTTCCATCCCACTGACATCTATGTCCGCAGTGGTGAATTTTATCTTCTGGGAAGATTACTTAACCTCTGACTTTCTGAGGAAGACATGATGATGAATATGTCTGTAATCCTAACACTTAGGAGGGAGGCTGAGATAGGAAGATGAGGTCAACCTGTTAAGACAGCAAGTTGCAGGCCAGCCTGAGATACAGAGCAGGATCCTGTAAAGGGGAGAGAGAGGAGAAGGGGAAAGAAAGAGGTGGAAGGGAAGAGAAGAAAATGAAATAGAGGAAGAAAGAATTGCGAATTGTGTTCCTATGAAGCTTTGCTCTGGTAGAGATATTTAGCCCTACCACTTAAAGTCATCTCCATTCTCTACCCAACCCCACACATGTGTACATACTTATAGACTCACTAAAAATTATTTGAAGTCTTTTATTAATATTTTATTATTTTGTGCATATAATGTGCAATGCTTACATGCATGTACATGCACCCATGTGGTGCAGTGTCCATAGAGGTCAGAAGAGGGGATCAGATTCCTCTGAAACTGGAGTTATGGACAGTTGTTAGCTGCCATGTAGTTGCTGGGAATCAAACCCAGGTCCTCTGCAAGAGCAGCCAGTGCTCATAACCAACTGAGCCACTTTTCCAGCCCCATGATGTCTGAAAGCATTCTATTCCCCCTAGCCTGTAGTGTCCTAAAGCAAAACTAGGAAGTAATTAAAATGAGCTTTTTATGTTCTTGAGATTATTTATGTGTAAAACTAATTATATGAGTTAAGCATTTTACAGATAAAGAAATACAGAAGATTGTAGTTCGCTTCTGTAATTTCATTTGACCAATGAAACATTAGAGTTATGATTTGAGCCAAATTTAAGTAGTCCAAGCCAATAGACTTGTAATTATTCTATTAGTTACTTTTCTTGTCACTGTGACCAAAATATCTGAGAAAAACAGTTTAAGAGGGAAAGGCGTATTCTCAGTCCATGATTTTGGAGGTACAGTCCATCATGGTGCAAACGCATGGCACTGTTCATGACGGCAGCTGCTCACATGGTGGAAACCAGGAAACAGAGGGTACAGGCCAGAACCAGAAATGAATGCAGCCTTTAAACACTCATCTGCAGGGCAGGTGAGATGGCTCTGCTGATACGGCACTAGCCATGCAACCTGGCAGCCTGAGTTTGATGCCTGGAACTCACAACATAAAGGTGAAAGGAGAAGATCAACTCCACTAAGTTGTCCTCTGACCTTCACATGTGTGCAGTGGCATACTGCCCCCCAATCATAATAATTTTTCAAAGACCCACTGTTACTGGCCTATGTATACCAGCCAGGCACCAAGTCCCAAGGTTCTAAAATGTCCCAAACCACCAGTTAGGGACCAAGGGTTTCAGCGCATAAAACTGTGAGTGACATTTCACATTCAAACCATAAGATCTTTCCAAATGATTGTACAGTGTGTACATTTTAAAAGATTCCTTAGATGAAAAGTAAGTCATTCAAATTTATTCGAGTGAGCATATCTTGCTTCTTTATATGTGTAGTTCAATCCATCTAAGTTGCTCATTCTCTGCCTCTTCCATATTTTCTTGAACTCTCTACTATCTCTTTTCAAGTTTTCTCTTTATGTTTTCAAAGTTCATCTGAATTTTTATTTTCTTCAGAAGGGATTTCCTAATTTAATCTCACCCAATCCTGATTAAGAAATTCATGGTGCTTGTGAAGCTTCTGTAATAAACAGTGGTTCATTCAGCCTTCTGAACTGAAAAGCCTCATTAACCAGGATGTCTATTTACCTAGAGTCCACTGATAATTGTTTCCCATAATGATGACCCTGAGGGGCTATAAGCATCTGAAGTACCAAAAGCTACATAAAATTTGCTTAATGTATTTGCATTCATTTCCTATGGTTGCTGTAACAAATGACCCCAAATGTAGTGGCTTCAAATGACACAGATTTATTATTTTACAGATCTGTAGGTAGGAAGTCCCAAATGGATCTTACTGGGGTAATCTCCAAAATTGGGCGTGGCTGTGCTCTCTTTGGAAGTTTATGGAATCCATGTTCTCATCTCTTGCAGCTTCTAGAGGCTACTGGCTTTCCTTACTTTGTGTTTCCTCTCCAGGCAGATACATTATTCAAGCTCTGCTTCTCTTTCCACATCTATCACTCTCCAGCATCTTTTTCTCCCTTATCAGGACTCTTGATGATTATATTGGGCCTACTCTGATAATCTGTAATAATCTTTCTATTTTATGATCCTTAATTTAAACACATCTGCAGTGATCCCTTTTGCCATGTGAGGTGCCATATACATAAGTTCCAGGGATTAGGATATGGACATCCTATGGGGCGTTGTAAGATTGCTATAGAACCATAAACAGACATGCTTCTTTTCAAATGTCAGATTTTTTTTTAATTTTATTTATTTTTGTATGTGTATGAATGTACTGTCTGCATGTAGGTTTGTGTACCCGTGTCGTGCAATGCCTGGAGGTCAGAAGAGGGTCTTGTATTCCCATGGAACTGGAGTTCTCCTGGAATTGGAGTTACAGATGGTTCTCAGCCACCATGTGGGTGCTGGGGATCCAACCCAGATCCTCTGCAAGAGCAGTCGGTGCTCTTAACCGCTAAGCTATTTCTCCAGCCCCTCAAATGTCAGATTTTTTTGAGTAAGAATACATTTACAAGCTACGTCAGTTTTGTTAGCTGTAGTTTGCCAAGTAGTCCTATTTCTTGATTGCTGGCTGTTGGCTGCTGAAGTTCCTTTTTTGTTTGTTTTGTTTTGTTTTTAAGCCTTTGTGAGACAGGGGTCTCCCTGTAACCCCAGCTGTCCTGGAACTCACTATGTAGATGAGGCTGCCCTTGAACTCACAGAGATCCTTCTGCCTCTGCCTCCCGAGTGGTAGGATTAAAGGCATGTGCCACCATACCCAGCTGGTTAATTTCTTTTATTCCAATTTTAATTTATTACAGATTATCAGAGTAGGCCCAATATAATCATCAAGAGTCCTTATAAGGGAGAAAAAGATGCTAATGCTAACTCTCACATCACATATTACTCATTACACAAATCTGCGTGTGTGTGTGTGTGTGTGTGTGTGTGTGTGTGTTATAGAATGGCTACAAAAAAAGTTAATGAGGCCATAGCAGAGTTTAGGTAGTCTGGAGGGGCTACTATGGACACAGACAGAGCTGAGAGAGATGAAAAGAAAATCTCAGTAGTTAGATAACTAGTTTGGTTGGAGATCAGGGTCACAAGTTTGTGTTAGTGGGCCTTGGGGTTGAGTTGTGCTGTAGAAGCACAGCATGGAACTGTAGAGGTCACAGAGGCAGAGGGCAGAACTAGTTCTAGACAGACAGATGAGCAGGCAGATGGATGGCCATTTGAGTAGGTTGCTTTAAGCTGAAGCCCTTAAGCTCCTTGACCCAAGGGTTTCAGCTTAGTGTGGATCCCACTGTTGTGCAACCTACCCAAGTGGTCAGATGATAGGTTGGTATGGTCTTTTTTTGCAGACCAAGTTGCCTTTGATCTCACAGATATCCACCTGCCTCTGCTTCCAGGGTGCTGGGATTAAAGGTGTGTGCCACCCTTCCTGGCTTCATTAAGTATTCTTTTTTTTTTTACTTTTATTGAGTGCATTTCATACAACATTTCTTAATCAAATTTAGACTCATTCCCCCATCCATGCCCACCCCTCATGCCCCCTGCCCTTCCACCCCCCATCAGAGCTCTTGGATTCTGTCATACATATTAAGTCCTGTCTTCTATCTTTTTCTCAGTCTTTTATAACCTTTTTGATGCACAAGTTTACTGTTTTGGTCAGTTCTTTGAATAGGTATCTTCCACCCATATATGGTAATTACAATGTGTGAATACAAGTGGTAGGTCAATTCTAGAGCCCATTAAGAGATTCACATTATAATAGCACAGTTGCTTCAGATACAGTGAAATATAATAATAAAGTTGCTCAGTTTGACTGCCAACTCGGGATTTGGTGTTAACATCCACAAATGAAGGAAACCATTTGCCTTTTTTTTTTTTTTTCCAGGACTCTGTTACTTCACTTAGCATAATGGCCTCGAGTTCCATCCATTTACCTGCAAAGTTCATGATGTCATCTTTCTTTACTACTGCATAGAACTCCATTGTATAGATGTACCACATTTTTGTTATCCAGTCATCAGTTGAGGGGAATTTGGGTTGGTTCCAGCTCTTTGCTATTATGAAGAGAGGTGCAATAAACATAGCTGTGCATGTATCTTTGCAGTAGTATGCATCTTGTGGGTATATACCCAGGAGTGGTATGGCTGGGTCAGGTGGTAGGCTCATTTTGAGTCTTTTAAGGGTTCTTCACACTGCTTTCCACAGTTAAGTATTCTTAAAGTGAACATTTTTCCAAGGCATTTTCATTTTTGGAGCTCAGTTTTATGATTTAAAAAAAAGTATTGCTTTGTAGGAAGAAAGCAATTATGGGAGTGTGAAAACTTATTACATGATTATTAATTGAAGTAAACACTTCATAATTATCAAGTTAGCAAGCTAGTTCCATGTAATCATTCATCCATTACTAGCCTGTGACAAAGTTTTATGGATGCAGTAGTAAACCAGGAGCAGTTTCCTCATCAGGGCCTTTCCAGTGAGGAGGGTGAACAATAAGCAAATAGACAGCACATAGAGATGTGTCAGTGCTGTGAGGGGTGTAGACAAGGAGCCAACAGAGGCCAAACAGCTCTGGAGAAGCCATGTAGCACTGTGGACAGAATGGACTTCATCTAAGTCCTGAAGATAAAGAAGCAGCCAATCATCTAAGAAACCTGGGAGGAATACTTCAGGCAGTGAACTAACTGTGCAGGCAAAGGGCATCAGGAAAGCTGGCTCTTTTAAGAGTGGGAGAAGGCCAGAGTAACTGAGGCCTAGTAAATGGAGAGTGACCAAAATGCACTTGCATTTTTGCATTTACTAGAGGTAATAAAAAGGCAAATAACAGAGTTCAGGGCTTTAGCGCATGATAAATAACCAGGCAAGAGAGATGAGACTCAGGAGCCAACAGCAAATGGAGATCAGAATAGTATTACTGTTTGTGCCAGTCGGAAAACTGCAGCTAAATGGACTTGCTGCTATGCTTTTGGCTGCCATCACCCTGAAGAAGTTTACCTTCTCTGTTGTTCCAAGTGGAGCTGAGCTGAAGCCTCACCCCACATCCTTGCCAGGGGTAGCCATGACTGAGAAGTACGCTCTCTAAGAGAATTCAAGACAACCATGAGCCATGTGTGCTGCTTCTGTTCCCATCTTACTAATGAGAATTCTCTACTTCCCTATTAGAGTAAGACAGGAGGGGAGGTAGTCCCCGAGAAAAATGAGAAAGGTTTCTATAATTGTCTTCCTGTAGAAAGAATGTTCTCTCCTCTATGGAGTGTAGGGAGCTAGGGATAAATATTAACCTGACACTCCCATGAGACCCTTATGGGCCATGAGACCCTTTAGATTTCATTTCAACTACAAGCAAGCATTGAAAAGTTTTCATCAGTGGTGGGATATAGGTGCATTTATGATTTTCAAGAACACTGGCTGCTGTGGAGACAAGGAAAGATAATGTCTAGGAGGTGCTCTCTGACTATGCCAAGGTAGTTGTGGAAATGAAGAAAAGCAAGAACAATAGATGTCTACAGGGAGATAGGTTGGGTTTTCCTCAGGGATTAGATTTAGGGGAGCATATCAAGGAATTCAGACTAAGTCTGAGATTTCTGGTTTAAAGGACTATATAGATAGTGAAAGCATGGGAGAAAAATTAGACGGCAACAGAATCATTACTCCTTGAATTTGACAACCTAAAGATGGTAAGTGATTTGGCAAGAATAGAGAATAGTTTTGTGAATACTGGGAAAGGAAGTCAGGTTCAGAATTTGAAGAACGCCTCCTAAGTGACTGTTAGTATATACTTTAAAAGAAGTTTTGCTCTTGGAGTTAGTGGAGAAATTACAAAATATGTTTGTTTTTACATTAAAGCAAATGCTATACTTTTTAAAAAGATAGAATAACAGGTGGTACAGAATTTTGGAAAGGCAAGAGGGAGTGTGATCTACAGCTGTAGTGGCATGATGGGCCCAAGAGTGAGACAGCTGGGGCGAACCTTGTAACTGCAGGGAAGAGGACACAGACACAGATATGCCAATAGATGTGATGGTAGGAAGATGGAATAAGAGCTTCATTCCTGGAGCGCAAGGGAATGCCACTGATGGAGGGTAAGAGAAAGGAGAAAGAAAAAGGATGTTGGGAGAGACAGGAGCATGAAGTACTTGGGTCCAAAAACATGAAGTGGGACCCTGAAGCATGAAGTAAGTACTGTCTACTGTCGCTGGGCAGCACTGAGTTTCTATCTGTGGACTGTAATAATTGCAAAGTGTAATGCTTCAGCCTGATTGAGTCATTTTCCTCAGTGACCTTTCATTGCTTATTGGAGAGACTGATGGTGGTCAAGAATGGATGCAACGGAGATAATAGATATGTAAACCAAAAGGATCAAAAGTTTAACATTTGTATTGAAGAGGTCATTCCTTTTATAAGTTCTCAAGTTTGATGACAATGGGAGAGGGAGCTGAAGATGGGTAGAGGAACAATTAAAAAAATCTAGAAACGGAACCAGGCATCCCTTTAATCACAGTACTCAGGAGGCAGAGGCAGCTGGGGTTACAAGGAAACCCTGTCTCAAAAGGAAGGAGGGAGAGAGGGAGAAAGGGAGAAAGGAAAGAAAGAAGGAAGTGAGAAAGGAAGGAAAGAAGGGAGGGAGGGAGGAAGGAAGGAAGGAAGGAAGGAAGGAAAGAAGGAAGGAAGGAAGGAAGGAAAGAGGGAAGAAATCCAGCAATTGAGAGGAAGGTTATAGGCTAAGTCATCCACATGATTGTTGAAATTACAGGGCATGATGAAAAAAAGTCGGAGTGGGCTGTGTTCCAGGAGCTAGGTTATTTGTGAATCCAGAGGAATGGCCAAAAAGTCAGCAGATGGCAGCAACAAGATTTAGAGACCCAGGTAGCCAGATGGCATGAACTTCAAGAGAGCAAAGGTCTCTACAAGAAGACTGCAGGGAGCAAGGAGAACACCTGCTCTCCCCATTGGCCCTGTAATAGGTGGGCTGTGAGGGACAGAGCAGTGTCACCTGAAAAGACTATATGATGCAATGTCCTTTATAGGACATTGTACAAAGTCTCAAGTTACTTTATCCTTAAGAAAGGAAGGAATGTTCCCAAAAGACTGACTATTAGAAGAGGGATTTCTTATCCATTGTTGTTTAATATATGACATCCAAAACCAATTTGTTATTTCTCAAAAATACTATAGGTTTGCTGGACCCAGACTGTTGATTATAATGAGTCACAAGATTCAGATGGAGCTGAAATTGTTTGGGATTTGATGGGCTGGAGCACGAAGAGTCATTTGAATATCTAGTGCCTCAGTGGAAGTGGCAGGAAGTCAAGCTCAGCTCTGTTTCCTTCCTCCCGAGGCCTTCTTCCTCTCTGCATAAGTTTTACACTTTCTGCAGTGTACCTAAGCTTTTTACATGACACTTTAGAGCTCGCAAACATATACAAACAGAAGCTACCAGGCCTTAAAGCTTTGATCTGGAATTGTCACAATGCGAGTTCTGCTTTCTCTTGATTAAAGTTAATCAAGGGTCAGTGCAGATTCAAGTGAAGAGACTCACAATGATGTCAATAACAAGAAGGTGAGATCCATGGGAAATGGCTATAGATATTAGTTATAGATGGAAGTCTATTGCTCTTAGTGACAGAATGCCTGAGGGTAGAGTGGAAGGGTGATGGTAGGACTGGGGTTCACTCAGCTTAGAAGATGATAGAGAGAGAAGTGTACCAAATGCAAAAGCAGACATAGTAGATGAGGAAAGGACTTGAATGAACTTCCAAAGATGACTGAAGCGAACAGGGATTGGAGGCAATGTGGGACCAACCCTACTAAAGTGGTGATCTCCTGAACCCCTTTTGATTATGTATCCCTAGAGAAAAATATTTTGAATACACCTGAAGTTTAATAGTTATATAATTATAGTAATTCAATAACATTCTATATAATATGTGCTTTATAAAACAAACACAAAAAGACAAGTTACTGGGGCTGGGGAGATAGCTCAACAGTTAAATGTATGGCTGCTCTTGCAGAGGACTTGGGTTCAATTCCCAGCACCCACATGATGGATAACAACTGTCTATAAATCCAGTTCCAGAGGATCTGGTACCCTCTTCTGATCTCTGCAGGTATTGCATGACATGGGTGCATCTACCTACATGTAGGCAATATACTTATACATAAAATAAAAGTAATAAATAAAATGTTTTAAACAACAAATTACTTTTATATTAATAGTATAATACTTTTTGACCTGTCTAAAGAGGACAATTTAGTTTAAAACCCCTCATCAACATAAAAAAAAAAATCTTAGTTTAAATAGTTTGAGATTTAGGAACTAGAAGTCTGGTTCAAAGTTAAGTCTATATATATGCCCATATCATTTTTGATAGATGTTTTAGTTGAAAGAGCAGTGTGTCAAAACAAGTACAGGTAGATAGAAGGACACATTGCTGACACAACAGTCATTTTTTAGCCCTACCCCCAGTGATATGAAGGGTTTTATTGAAATTCAATCGGCAAATATGTATTAGTCCCAATATCAGTTGTTCTTGTAACTATCAGGAATTGCTGCATTTTTTTAATTTTAAAGATTCCAACTTTATTGAAATTACTCATTTGGAATACTTTTTTTAGTTTTAAAAACTATTCTGTTTTTAATCGTGCAGCTATTAAAAGTTTTTTTACATGAAGTTTTTATCAAGGAAATTATATAATGATGGAACATTCCTATTTTTGAAATGCTGCTTTTGTAGCACAAATGCTCTGAGGAGCAATCGTTTTCTTCTTCTTCTTCTTCTTTTTTTTTTTTTTTTGTTAGATTACCCTTATCTGAAGAAACTGATTACTATTATTTCTAGAAATCTGGCGGTCATTTGTGTTCATGGGAAAGGTCAGCAGAAAAAAAAGCTCATTTTGGAAAAGGGAATCCTTCTATAAAACTATCAGTAAACTGGTTACTATGTGACTTTCATGGTCAGCCCTTATCTTATTACAAAGACTCCATTAAGGATTTTCAACAGCTGCATTGGCAATATCCTGTAGCAACATAAGCCATAGGGCAATATAATAGATGGAAAGCAGATGCACTTAAGAGGGTCTTGCTGCTAAACTCTGCTGGGGCTATTTTATATACTCTGTTTAAATTCTGGAGCAAATAAGGAAAACAGTGTTTTTCAGTACACTAAGTACCTTGAGTGAAGCATAAATCCTTTCTTTTAGATACAAAATAAATACCAGTGCAAAATGTAATATCTTCTTTCTGTTTCTGTTGTTTCATTTTTCTCTACTTTATTTTACTGTTTGGGAAGCAATATTCTTTTGAGGAGGAAACAAGGATGCTTTGTGCTAGCAATACCACCTGAAGCAAAACAGCTGAACAGTAACTTCAAGGTTACTCTTCCTTCTGGAGACATCTAGAGCGTGTGGAGGTCAGGGGACTTATGGGCCTCAAAGCCTTAATGTAGCTCAATTATTATTACATGTAGACAATGATTTTAACAAGACTTTCACATTGAGAGACAAAAATTGGGGAGGAGAGAGATTGATGAAGAAACTGATACTAGCAGCTTTCTCTTCTCACAAAAAGGTTTAGACACCAAATCAAAGAGAGAAAACACCCCTACAAAACTAATAATGTTGAGGACTGGGAAGAAAGTTCAGCAGGTAAGTGTGATTGCTGTGAGGGCAAGATGACCTGTTCAACCCCCAGCACCCATGAAAAAAAGCCGGGCATGACTATGCCTATAACTCCAACACTGGTGGGTGGGAACAGGCTGATCCTGGAAATTCACTGGCAAGCCAGCTTAGCTGAGACATTGTTTCAATAAACAAAACAAAACAAAACAAGGCAGATACCCAGAATCTGAGGAAAGGGAGGTAGGGACTATGCTTCAGTTCTTAGACACAGGAAAGAACTTTATGAACAGGACGCTAGTATCATAAGCATTTAGACCAACAATTGACAAATGGAGCAAGACTCCTACAGTAAAGGGCATCATCATTTGAGTGAAGAGTTGAGAAGAGTGAAGAATGGGAAAAGAATCTTTACCAACTGTATATCTGACAGAGGGTTAGTATCTAGAATATACAACAAAGACCTAAAAATCTAAACACTGAGCAAACAAAGAACCCAATTAAAAATTGGAGCATAGAACAAAACAGAGAGTTCTCAAAAGGAGAAATACAAATGGTTGAGAAACATTTTTAATAAAAATTTTAATTGAATTTTTATGTTTCAGACATAATTTTTCAATCAGTCTTAATCACCTTTGTACCTGCTTCTCCCTTGGTACCCTCCTGCAGTCCCCAGAGTTCACATATTCAGTCATTTGTGCTAGGTCCATTGTTCCAAACTACTCTCCCTGCCCACTCCTCAGTGGCAGCTTATCCTGTGAGCTCTGGTCAGCCTATCCAGAGTCCCTTTCCTAAAGAAGTCCAGTTCTGCCTCACCCAACTGCGATCAGCTGCCAATATTTCTTCAGTGAAGGTGAAACATTTTCCTTTTTAAAGATTCAACATCCTTAGCCTTCAGAGAAATGCAAATTAAGATTATGTTGAGATTTTATCTTACCCCAGTCAGAATAGCTAAGATCAAAAACAAAACCATACCAGGTGTTGTGGCACACACCTTTTATCCCAGTCCTTGGGAGGCAGAGGCACAGGTAGGAGGATCTCTGTGAGTTCAAAGCCAGCCTGGTCTACTTAAAGAGTTCGAGGCTAGCTGGGGCTCTGGGGAAACCCTGTCTCCAAAAAAGATAAGAAAACGATAACAAGAACAACAACAACAACAACAACAACAACAAAACACAACTGGCTAACATGCAGAGAATAAGAGACGGCAGAGTGATTATCCCTGAATTGGATACTGATATGGAGCTTCTGTCTCTAAAAGCTCAGGCAGAAGTGGCAGGAAGATTGTAAGAACCAGAGGTGGTGGATGGCCACAAAGAAACATAGTTTTTCAAACAGTTGGTCAGTTACTCATATGAACTCCCAGCAATGGTGACAGCATATACAAGTCCCATGCAAGCTTAAACCAGACAAAATCCCAGCATAGACATGGGCAAGTAGGTAGGAAGTTCCAACCCTATTTGAGAAACTATTGGAAACCAGTGGCTACCGGGAAGGGGAGAGTCAGTCTCTTTAAGGGTGTGACTCTTGGTAGGTTAAGGAGACTTCAGTGGATGGATCCACACTGAAGAATGTTTAGGAATGCGAATTTAGCTCTATAGACATATAATATATATGTGTAATATATATTTATAAAAGATTACATGAAACTGGGTCAGGATAGTAAGGGAAATACAAATGGGGAAGGGAGCCAAATATGTTAAAATATATGAAATTTACAAAAATTCAATTAAAAAATGACTGCAAATGTGTACAACCATTATGGAAATCACTGTGAAACTCTTCAAATAGCTAACAGATCAACTATATGACCCAGCTCTACCACTCCTAGACATATACCCAAAGGACTTTATATCCTACTACAGAAATAATTGCTCATCCATGTTCATTCCTGCTCTGTTCACAATGGATAGGAATAGAAACAACCTAGAATTCCATCAATGTGTGAAGGGACAATGAAAATGTGGTGCATAATACACAATGATATGTTGCTCAGAAAGAAAAATAAAATTATGAAATTGACAGGTAAATGGGTGGAGCTGGAAATAATCACTCTGAATATGGTAACCCACACCTAGAGAGACAAATGCCACATATTCGGTCTTATATGCAAATGATGAATTTGAATATTTAGATATGTTTGTTTAAAGTAGAGTGCCAAGAGAAGCTAGGAAACTAGTACAGGGCCATGGGATATCGAGGGAAAGGGGAGTAGAACACAGGTAATGTGAAGGGGAAAGAGGAATAACTGAAAGGGAAGGGTTAAATGGGGCAGGGATTGAAGGGCAGGGCAGAGGTTTGAGTATGGGGAGGGATAACTAACACTGAAGATCTTTGAAGATTCCATATGGAAGTCTAGTGCTGTACAAGCTTCCTAAAATGTATATATAAACATATTTAGAAGAGTTTCATGGAGTTACCTATAATGGGGATGGGGGCGGGGGGTAGGGGGGCAATGCCTTCTCCAGACACCATAGGTTATCACATTATAAGTCCAGTGCAATGTATGGTTCACCTCTTTTTGCGTTGTAAGTGGGGTCCCAGGGACTTGTCCCCACCCCAAACATTACAGGGGATTACCATTGCTCTTGATTTCTCTCCAGCATTTTATGGCAAGATCTTATTAGTGAAGGAACCATATACTTAAGTCATAGAAAATGGAGAAATCATGTTGGTACTGACTTATAAGCTCCATCTCTCTTGGTCGGCTTTCATATTGCTACAAGGTCCTATATATTCTCACTACTAGGAAAGAAAACCAACAGTTTTGTACAACTTTGAACCTTGTAAGCCTCAATAATGACTGGCCTGGCAAGATATGCCCACTGGTGCAACAGTGGGTGAGTGCTATGGGTGGAACTAACTATTTTTTTTAAATTTTATTTTTTTTAATTTATTTTTCTCTATGTGTATGAATGTACTGTCTGCATGCAGGTCTGTGCACCCGTGTTGTGCAGTGCCGCGGAGGTCAGAAGAGGGTGTCGGATTCCCCTGGAACTGGAGTTCTCCTGGAATTGGAGTTTCAGACGGTTCTCAAGCGCCATGTGGGTGCTGGGGATCGAACCCGGGTCCTCTGCAAGAGCAATCGGCGCTCTTAACCTCTAGGTCATTTCTCCAGCCCCGGAACTAACTACTTTTTGATTGACTTTAAAGCCCACTCCAAGATAGAACCTTGCCTGATTCCATTAACTGGGCCAAGAACCTGTGGCTGGCTAGGTATCAAGCCCTAAGCCCTAGACGATAACTTAATACTAGTATTCTGCTAAATGGACATTGTAATAAACTGTGCCCTAAGCTTTTATCCTCATACCATAGAGCTGAACATTTCTCAACCTTCATCAAAGAAGCTTTATTTTTATTTGTTTATTTATTTATATTTATTATTTTTTATATGTATGAGTGTACTGTCTGCATGTAGGTTGGTGCACCTGTGTTGTGCAATGCCTCGGAGGTCAGAAGAGGGAGTTGGATTCCCCTGAAACTGGAGTTAAAGACGGTTCTTAGCCGCCATGTGGGTGCTGGGAATCGAACCTGGGTCCTCTGCAATAGCAGTCGGCACTCTTTTTTTATTTATTTATTTTTATTTATTTCTGTATGTGTATGAATGTACTGTCTGCATGCAAGTTTGTGCACCCGTGTCGTGCAATGCCGCAGAGATCAGAAGAGGGTGTCAGATTCCCCTGGAACTGGAGTTCTCCTGGAATTGGAGTTTCAGACGGTTCTCAGCCGCCATGTGGTTGCTGGGGATTGAACCCGGGTCCTCTGTAAGAGCAGTCGGCGCTCTTAACCACTAGGCCATCTCTCCAGCCCAGCAGTCGCCACTCTTAACCACTGGGCCATCTCTCCAGCCCCAAGCAGCTTTATTTTATTTATTTACTTTTTAAGTTTATTTTTGTATGTGTATGAATGTACTGTCTGGATATAGGTCTGTGCGCCCATGTTGTGCAATGCCGCGGAGGTCAGAAGAGGGTGTCGGATTCCCCTGGAACTGGAATTCTCCTGGAATTGGAGTTACAGATGGTTCTTAGCCGCCATGTGGGTGCTGGGGACCAAACCCGGGTCCTCTGCAAGAGCAGTTGGTGCTCTTAACCGCTAGGCTCTCTCTCCAGCCCCAGCAGCTTTATTTTTTAAGCATATGCCCGTTGCTACAGAGATCCACAGCTGGTCAAGATGCAGAGAATAAGAGACTGTGGAGTAACTAGCTCCAAATGTGACATAGATAGATAGATAGATAGATAGATAGATAGATAGATAGATCACACCCTCTCATCCCAAATCTCAGGGATCATCCCAGAAGAGGGGATTGAAAGAGTGTAAGAGCCAGGGGTAGTAGACATCTGTATTGAAACAGTGTTTGATGGAATGAGAGGGCCTGTTGCACACATTCACTCATAGCAGCTGTGACTTCATGTACAATATCTGAACAAGATCAAACCAGCCGAAATCCCAGCATGAATGGAGGAGGGCTTCATAAAGTCCCACCCCTGGCTTAGGATTTATTGGTAATTAATAGCTGCTGGAAAGGGGGAGTCAGTTTTCTTCAGGTATGTGGTCCTTGAGAGACTACCTATGCTGTAGTAAGTGGGAGAGAGAGAGAAAGAGAGAGAGAGAGAGAGAGAGAGAGAGAGAGAGAGAGAGAGAGAGAGAGAACATGGATTTAGGAGAGAAAATGGTGGGGGCAGTGGGGGAAAAATTGGAGCAGTGAAATTGGGATGGATTTAACAAAAATGCTTTGTATATATGTGTGTATTTCTCAAACTTTTGTAAAAAGGCAACTTTCTAGCCAGACTAGAAAAAAACATATATCAAAAGCTCTCAAATACCCAAAAGACCAGATCTGATCTGACTCTTATTCTTCAGGTATGTTTTATAATATTGTTTTATTCACTTGACATTTTTTTTACAAGGACCTGATATGCATACATTTTAGAGATGAGACAAATGTGCTTTGAGCATTTACCAAATTGTACTCTGTCCATGACACTACTAAGCCAAACACTCCACTTAAGGAGAACATCAAGTTACTGAGATGGAATTTAATCAGGCATGAAATGCTAGAAACAAAAAGGAAACACACACATTCTCCCAAAACAAAAGGCTCAACAGGACTTGTGTCATCAGGGGAAGCATCCTGATGCCAAAGTCAGATAGCAGTATGTGGAGTTCAGAAATGACAGGTGAGTGGTTTGCATCAGTTAAAAGAAGGAAGTTGTCAGAAACATTTACCTGCTGGGAACAAATAAGCACAGCGAACCAGTCAAATTCTAGGATTTCTATGAATAATAAGATAGGAAAGGAGATTTTGCTGGCTCTTCTGAAGTGACTCTAAAGTGGGGGAATGAACGGATGGAGATGTAGGAGAGAAGAATCTGTTCTGTATGGTTCCTCAAAACCCGGACTCTCTTCCCTCTTCATTTTCTCCTCTCTCCTCTATAAATCTTCCTGGAATGTTTTCTCATTTAAAAATACTTTTATTGATTCTTTGAAAACTTCATACAGTGTGTTTTGGTCACTCACCTTCAGCCCCCCTTCCTCATCTCCATCCCACTCTGCTGTCTCCCCCCAACTTCACGTCCTCCATTATTATTTTTCCCTTGAATATTTTCATTTAGTCTCAAGGCTATGACATCCTTGATCCCAGCATAGCTCAGTGTATATTCCAGTTATCTAAAATAATATGTTCTAGATTTCAAAAATTTCAAATTTTATATGACTCAAACAGAATTCTGTTTGTTGTGGCTAGAAAGATGTCTCAGTGATTATGAGCACTGGCTGCTCTTGCAGAGGACCCAGGTTTAATTCCTACCACTCACATCTATCCAACTAACAACCATCTGTAACTCCAGTTCCACGGGCCCTAATGCCCTCTCTTACCTCTTTAGGCATAACACATATGTTTTACACTTGCATACATGTAGGCAAAACACTCATACACATAAAAATAAGTAAAAAAATTAAATTCTGGGAATTATGACCACTCCAGCCATGTGTATTTGGCTGTTTACAGTGTCACCCATGAGTTCTTTCCCACTGGTAGGGCTTTCTAGTCTAACAAGATAATTGTTGATTACCCCTAAATAAAAGTGCTGTAGTTTGTTCTGCTGGTCACTGTTGTGGTTATTAGGCTTTAAATCTCAGGTTGGACCACTGATTGATTTTCACCCTTAGCAGCCTACATAGCATCCTGTGAAGCTATGAGAGCTAGTCACGAGGGAGGAGTCTTCCAGGTCAGTTCCAGCTCCATTGCTCCAAGTCCTGTGTTGAAAGTATGTCCTGTCTTCAGCAATAGGGTCTTGTCTTCAAGTTCTGGGAGGATATCAATAGTCTGTGTTATTTTGAGAGTCTCTTGGACTACTATAACCAACAAATAAAAGGGAGATTTCTCTTATCTGGAACTGTGTTTCTTGTTATAGGGCCTTCAGTTATACACATGTACTTATGTACAGGTATTATATGTATATTTTTCAGTAGGCTTTTGAACTAATGCATTCCCCTCTGGTTTTTCATACCACCTAAGCTTTATTTATCTCCCCCCATCTCTCCTTGTCTAACCCTCCCTCCTCCCTCCCCAGTTAAGGATATATACACTTGTCTAAGGTTTTAGTGCTAGGATCAGCAAATGAGAAAGAACATATATCACTTGTTTTTCTCAGTATGTTACTTCACTTAGTATAACAGTTTTTAGTTTCATCCATTTATCTGTAAAGTTCAAAATTTCATCTTTCTTTACTGCTGAATAGAACTCTATAGTGTAAATGTACCACATTTTCATTATCCATTCATCAGTTGAGGAACATTTAGGTTGTTTCCATTTCTTAGGTATTGTGAAAAGAACAGCAACAAACATGGATGCACAAGTATCTCCACACTAGAGATGAGTCCTTTGGGAATATGTTGAGGAGTTACTAGTATAAGCAGATCATATGGTAGCTTTATTTTTATTTTATTTTTTTTTTGTCTTTTCGAGACAGGGTCTCTCTGTAGCCCCCGCTGTCCTGGAACTCACTCTGTAGACCAGGCTGGCCTTGAACTCACAGAGATCCACCTGCCTCTGCCTCCCAAGTGCTGGGATTAAAGGCGTGTGCCTTTTTTTTTTTTTGGTCTGGTAGCTTTATTTTTAGTTTTTAAAGAGTTCTCCATACTTTTTCCATAGTGGTTGTGCCAGTTTGCAATCATACCAGCAGTGTTCACCTTTCCTCACATCCTTGCCAGCATTTGGTGTCATTTGTTCTCTTGATTTTAGCCATTCTAACTGGGGTAAGATGAAATCTTAAAGTGGTTTTGATTTGCATTTCCCTAATTAATAATGTCTATCACATCCTTAGACAAATGTAATTTCTTACTGTATCCTACCTGTGGATCCTTATCTTTACAAAGTATACCCGTCACCCCTTATCAAAGAAGCTTCTTTTTGGAACAGATAGAGACCATTACAGAGTTCCACAACTGGTCCTACACAGAGAATACGTGTCTGAGAGATGCCTAGACCTAGGTGACACATCTACAATGGAACCTATACACCTAAGGCTCACAGAACGTCAGGAGGTAGAGAGAATACCAGCATCGCTCAGCTCTCATCAGGTAAGCTTCCTCATGTAACAGAGGATAATTAGCACTGATGGCCACAACTGGCCAAAAAATAAGAGACTGCAGAGTGCACGTCTCTGGTTAAGACTCCTATATTAAACCTCACCCACCCAGGGCTCAGGGACCATTGCAGAACAGGGGAGGCAGAAAGATTTTAACAGACAAGGACAGTGGATGATTACAAGAAAGCAGAGTCTTCTAGGCATCTGGGGACTTGCTCATATGAACTTACAGCAATAGGGATAGCATGCACAAGACTCATGCAAAATCAACCAAACAAAAAAGCAGCATAGAACTGGGGAAATGGACAGGAGGCCCCAACATTAGCTGAGGAACTATTGGCAGCTGATCACTGCTAGGTGAGGGAGAGTTGGTTTTCTTTAAAGGAGTGATGTTAGGCAGGTTGACTAGGCTCCAGTTGATGAACTCACTCTGAGAGACATCTAAGTACATAAACTTGACTCAATAAGTCTTTTTAAAAATTTTTTATTCATTTATTTATGTGCATGAATGTACTGTCTGCATGTAGGTCTGTGCACCTGTGTCATCCAATGCTGTGGAGGTCAGAAGAGGGTGTTGGATTCCCCTGGAACTGGAGTTAAAGACGGTTCTCAGCCGCCATGTGGGTGCTGGGGATCGAACCCTGATCCTCTGCAAGAGTAGTCGGCTCTCTTAACCACTAAGCCATCTCTCCAGCCCCAATAAGTCTTAACATATATGATAGAATGTAGGAAATCCTGTGAGGGGTGGGGACTATGAGGGGTGTAGTTAAGGGGGGGTGTCCAAATAGGATTAAGATATATTGTACGAATTGCACAAAAATTCAATAAAATATATGTTGAAGAAAATTCTGGTTATTTTTCTACCTCCCCATCTACTCGTCTTCTGTTTTTTCTTTTTTTTTTTAAACCATCTCATTTTGTTTCAACATTGACCTGCAAGTCATCTGTTATTCTCTTTCCTTCTTTGTTTTTTCTGCCTACCCCTATCCACTACCAATTTGTTTCTTCCTTCTTTCAAAATACTTTCACAGCTGTCCATACCTATTAGGATACCAGTTTTTCATACCCAGGCTTCAAGATCTTCCTAACTGTTCATTTGCTCTCATTTCCCCTCTTGCTACCCCCAATCTAATTACCACACCACAGAGACTCATCATTATAAAATGTAAATCAGGTCCAGTATTGTTATGCTTAAAGTCTTCCGCACACTTCCTGTTTTACATCGAAGAAAATCTAAACCCTGTAACTGCTTGTAAGACCTCAATTAATCTACCCCATGCTTATATCTGTGTATAATCTGCGTATTTATATCTTTTCCCACCTTGCACCCTCTCTCTGCTTCCTGAACATGCCACACTCACTGCCGCCTGACAGCCACTAAAATAGCTGTTCTCTCAGCCAGGAATGCTCCTGCCTCAAATATTTCTGTAACTCTCCTTGACATTCAGGTCCCAGATCAAGTATCTCATTATATAATGTACACAAACAAGTAAACCTAAAATAATCACCTACTGTATCAGATTTATTTTCTTTATAGCCTAGTTGTTCGATATTTTCTTGTTTTGTTTGTTTGCTTTCTCCTTGCACTAGAATGTAATGACAATAGAATAAAGATTTTGTCATTCCTGGAACTGGCACTGTTAGGACAAAGCCTGACATGAGTTTCTTTCAAACATCAATTGCATGCCTAATTGCCTGCAGTGGAAGAGAGAGCTTTAAAGATAGAATATTAAGGAGCCTCATTAGAATGATCTCATATCTAATTCTATTTAATGGGAGAAAGAGCCATATCCAACATCACTTGTTTGGTAACAGGAGAGATGTCTAATGGAACAACTGTTTTCTAAAGAATCTTAATAGCTTTAGACTTCTGATCAGGGAATGGAAGAATAGGCTCAGAGAGCTATTCTGAGCATGTGCTGTGCTGCTGGTAGTGATAGGATTATGTAGAGATAAGACAGTGGAAAAGAGCCAACTCATTTGTCCAGCTGATTGTACAATGAAGGATTGGGAGAAGAGAACAGAAAGATAGCATTAAAATTGCAATTATAGGAGAAATACAAGATAAAGCTGGATAGAATTTAAATCAATTGCATAAATAGAGATCGGTCCCCGTAAAATATGATTAATGCTTTCAAGGAAATTCTTACAATATGGAGAAGGAGGCAACTATATCCTTAGTTAAATGGAATCCAAGTTCTTTATTCACTTCATGCATGCCTTCAGGTCAAGCCCTTTAGTTTTAGTCCTGAAATAATCCTAGCCTTGGAGTGTCATTCAAAAATATAGCCACTAGGTGTGTAATAGAACACCGAAGATGGAACCGTATACATTGAAAAACTGGCTGAAATACAGTTGTTTTGGTGTATTTTGAGGTGTTTTTTGTTGTTTGAGAATGGATCTCAGTATGTAGCTCTGCCTGGCTTGGAACTTGCTATGTAGACTGCTGATGGCCTTGATCTCACAGAGCTCTGCCTGCTGAGATTGCAGGCAGACACCACCGCGGAAGGCTAAAATGCAGTTCTTTCTGTAAAGTTTTTCCCTTGCAATTGCTCTTTTCCTTCTGGTTTGGACTCAGAATATCTTCAGAAGCCTTTCTCACTATGTTCTTCGGCCCTCGTTTTTTCACCAAAATGCAGCTAGCTTGCATGTTTCTTGGGAAATGGATAGGATTTCGTTGGATATAAATCAGAAAAGGTAGCTCAGGGAATAATTATCCTTGAATGGCATTCCAAATGTTTTTGTTTTCTAGACCTCTGGGGAAGATAGAGATTTCCGAAGATCTAGGTTTTAGGATCAAATTTAGATTTTAGGAAGATAACTCTGAAAACAGTAGGAGGGATAAAGTAGAGAAATGGCCAACTAAGGTGGGAACACAATTTGAAACTACTTTAAAGGTATTCAACACAGACGACATAAGAGAAGACTGTAGATGACATGGAGGAGACATTATATAGCTGTATTTTAAATTGGAGAACATTTAGAATTTTAAGTTTGACTGGATGTAGATGGTGAGAGGTTCCCTTGTTTCTGGTTTTAGCAACCAGTGGGAGAATGATACAATTAAGTGAGGAATATGAACAATGACTAGCTCTGCTATTTTTTACCTGTATTTTATGATTTGTTTTTGTGGGCAGAGATAATGATTTAGATGTCAAACCAGACGAGTGTGTGCAGGAACACTGTACACCCACGTGAAGATGTGTAGCCCTTGGAAGTGTAGCTGTGAGGCTCAGGCCAGAAGGAAATAAAGTTGTATAGAATGACAATAAAGATTTGGAAGCAGGGGCTGGAGAGATGACCTAGTGGTTAAGAGCACCAACTGCTCTTGCAGAGGACCCGGGTTCAATCCCCAGCACCCACATGGTGGCTGAGAACTGTCTTTAACTCCAGTTCCAGGGGAATCCGACGCCGTCTTCTGACCTCTGAGGCATTGCATGACACGGGTGCACAAACCTACATGCAGACAGTACATTCATACACATACAAAAATAATAAAATAAATAAAATAAATTTAAAAAAAGAATACATTTGAAAAATCCCAAAGATTTAGAAGCATATAAATAATGTGTGAGCAAGGGGGGAGAGGGGAGTGGGAGAAAGTAGTGCTTAGAATGTGTGTGGTATCACACTCAAGAAAACTGTGCACAAAGATGAGCAAACGAGTTGATGAGTAATCAGAAGGAGGACTGCCATTAAAAATGAGAGTTTTATTTTTTTCTTATATGTATTCACATATATATGAATTGTCTGCATGCAGGTTTGTGCACCGTGTTGTGCAATGCTGCAGAGGTCAGAAGAGGGTGTCAGATTCCCCTGGAACTGGAGTTAAAGACGGTTCTCAGCGGCCATGTGGGTGCTGGGGATCGGACCCGGGTCCTCTGCAAGAGTGGTCGGTGCTCTCAGCTGCTAGGCCATCTCTCCAGCCCCGAGAGTTTTATTTTTGAAAAATTGAAAATAGGGGCTCGGAGATGGTCCTGCAGTTAAGAACACTGACTGCTCTTGCAGAGGACCAAGGTTTGATTCTCAGAACCCACATGGTGGCTAACAACAGTCTGTAACTCCAGTTCTGGGGAATCTGATGCCCTTTTCTCACCTCCAAGGGCACTCACTGCATGACATGGGTGCTCTTACATACATGCAGGCAATACACTCATACACATTAAAAAAAAATAATAAGTAAAATGTTTTAAAAAAGAAAATTTGAAAACAATGAAACTTCAGGTAAAAAGAATAATAGGATGGGTTAAAAGTAGATCTGGGTAAAGTATTCTGGGTTGGCATCCATAGTCTTTTAACACTGGGAATGCTTTGCTCCATGTTCTTCTTGCTTTCATGGTTTGCAGAGAGAAGTCAGTTGTAATTCTGATGGGTTTCCCTTTGTATGTGACTTGTTTTTCTTTTGTGGCCTTTGGTATTTTATCTTTGTTTGGGGCATCTAGCATTTTGACTATGATGTGGCGTGGGGAGTTTCTTTTCTGATCTTGTCTATTTGGAGTTCTATGTGCTTCTTGTATTTGAATGGGTTTGTCTATTTTTAGTTTGGGGAAGTTTTCATCTATTATTCTGTTGAAGATATGATCAATACTATTCTCTTGAGATTCTTCTCCTTCCTCTATTCCTATGATGTGGAGGTTTGATCTTTTCATAGTGTCCCATATTTCCTGGTTGTTCCAGTTTTGTGTATTTTTAAATTTTTCATAATCTTTATTTGAGTTTTTTAGTTGCTCTGTGTTATCTTCCAGATCTGATATTCTTTGTTCTGCTTCCTCCATGAAGGATGCTTATACTCACAAATTATCACTTATTGTTAAAAAAATGAAAACAAAACAAAACAAAACAAAAAAACAAAGATGCAGAAAAGTTATGGCAGAATGCATGATCTGGGATGGATAGGGGTGGGGTGGGGGGAAGGGAAAGGGATATATGCCTGAACTGAATTGGGAAATGATGTATGAAATACACAAAGCATCAATTAACAAAAAGGAAAGCAGTGCTAAATGAAAGAATCACAATATATGTCTGAACTGAATTGGAAAATGAGGTATGAAATGCACAAAGCACCAATAAAAAAAAAAAAAGAAAAGACCAAAAATAAATAAATAAATAAATAAATAAAAAAGTAGATCTGGAATCCTGCTATGCCATAGGTGTGCTTCACAAAAGCTGTTCTTAGTCCCAAGCCTTGATTACAGTGATGTTGGGAGAGCAGGATAAGGGAGACATTTCATCTCTGAGGGTGGGAAAGAACCAAAAGAATTCCAATTTTTAGGGCTTCCCTGTTCTTTTTCTGTATCTTCGTGACTTGCAATGTCAGCAACTTTTTCCTTTAAAAACTAAATAATAAGTTCAGATCACACTTCCTAGCTATTTTAATATTTATTTATTTATATTTATCTGGTCTTTTTGAGGCATTGTTTCTCTATAGCCACAGTTAATTTGGAACTCACTATGTAGACCAGAGTGGCCTCTATCTCATAGAGATCCACCTGGCTCTGCCTCTTAAGTGCTGGAATTAAAGGTGTGTGCTATCATGCCCAGCTGATTATTTATTTATTTATTTTGGTCTTTTTGAGACAGGGTCTTTCTGTATAGCCCCAGCTGGCTTGGAACTCACTATGTAGACCAGACTGGCCTGGAACTCATTACGTAGACCAGATTGGCCTTGAACTCACAGAGATCTGCCTGCCTGAGTTTTAATTTTTTTAAGGTAAAGATCTGTATAGTTAGCTGGATAGCCACAGGACTTTTGATATTCTTTGGAATCTTGTCAACAATATAAAATTTCATGGCTCTTTGATTTTCCTCTTTAGTCTTGATTTATTTTTAGTCTTGATTATAATGGATTAATTAACATAGTAAGAAACAAACCAAGCTCACTGATATGTTTAAGCTATAGGATATTTGTTTGTATTGATTAATGTACTTTAATTATATACTATTAATGGAAATACTTAAAACAGACTGAAAACAAATAAAATGGATTATATTATTGTTTTGTAACTTCAAAAATGATATTTATTATTTTTTATATGTATAAGTGAATTGTCTGCATGTATGTAAGTGCTTCATGTCATACAATGCCCCTGGAGGTCAGAAGAGGGCATCAGATCTCTTGGAACTGGAGTTACCTGCCATGTGTATCCTGGGAACCAAACCCAGGTCCTTTGCAAGAGCAGCCAGTGCTCTTAACCACTAAGTCATTTCTCCAGCCCCCTACCTTTTTAACTTTTTGACTGGTGTTTCCTATGTGCATTATTCAACATGGTGCTCTTTCTTAGTCATTACAAACACAGCATATTCCTATTCATTTATTCATTGAAACTTTATTGAGTGACATGATTGAAACAAAATGAAATGTGCTGAGAATACAGCAATAATCTCGTTCAATCTTTACCTTCTGTAAGTTCTTTGTCAAAGGAGAACTGATTCTCTAGTGAGGGATGTCTTTGCATCATTCCAACCAAGTGTTCAGAAGGAACGACTTAAAGGAGGAAGGATTTCTTTTTCTCCTGGGTTCAGCCCATTGTGGCAGGGAGAGGGGTAGAGCAGAGCTATTTACCTTGTGGCACCCAGGAAGCAGAGCACTGTACATTACAGTGAACAAGAAGTAGAGAAAAGGGACTAGGAAGGGGCCAGATAAGAACCAACTGCTAGGACACACCCCTAATGATCTGCTGCTTCCAGTTAGCACCCATTTTCTATATTTTGTCATTTCTCAATAATGCCATAATATCATGAATCCATCAAGCAAATAGTCTACTCATCTGGACATAGCATCATAATCTGTCTTAGAAATACCATCAAAGTTACATGGCTCAGTGTCTGACTTATGTCCCAGGCATTTCTAAATCCAATCAAAGTGAAAGTTACAAGTAACCATCACAGAGAGAATAGTCTATTGTGCCAAATATGTCAGAATGCTTAACTCTGAGGAAAGACAGTTATATTTAGTGGCAGTCCTCAGAGAGGAGGGGTTTTAGTATAAGTGGACACAATTTTTTATTCTTCACACTGTGCTGCTGTGCTGAGATTCCCAACAGCATGGCACACGGCCAGAGTATTTGTCTCTCAATTGGGTTGGTATGTTTTACAATATACTTTCCTAATGCACTGGGATTCTCAGTTATAACCAATAGAAACCAGCTGTGCTAAACATAGCCAAAAAGGAATATAGTAAAGGATATTAGGTATGTCTCAAAATCTGTAGATGGAGAATCACATTTGGAGGTTACACAGATAACAACTAAGTCTAGCAAATGTAGTTAAGTTAGTCTCATAAAGGCACCACTGCCCAGACACTGCATCTTGACTATCTGTCAACACTGATAAGAAACATTAGGTACAATTGCTACAATGCTACCACAGCAACATCTGGATTGGATGGCACACAATCCCTGCTTCTTATGACAGTAACTCCTAAGTCAAATTGGAGCCTAGATAAATTTTATCCTACCTGCCCGAGACACTAGGAGTATCCAGTTCTATATTGGACAGGGAGGCTTTGTTTCCTGTCAAGATTCATAGAGGATAGAATCACCCGAATTCAGAAAACAGATCAAATGGTGAGTGGTCAAAAATAATTGACAAAACAATAGAATTTAGAAATAAGGGTACAGATATCCTTTCCCTGTTTGACTTAAATCTAAGGCTTAAAATCAGTCCTAAACAATTAGGACTTTTTCTAGGTCGCAGGCGAGACGCCATAACCCGCCAGGGCAGGTACACAGCTCTACAGCTCTAGGGGTGGTCTGGAGGGGGGCAGCTGGGAGAGGGTCTCGCTCTGAACCCATCTACGGGGTCCCTGGCCCAGAGGGACCGTGCTCTTCCGCGGCAGGGTGAGTGGAGGGTCGCGTTTGCTTCTGCTCTGGTCCCGGCCTGACTTGTGGGTGGGAACCTGGGTCGCAGGGGAGACGCCATAACGCGCCAGGGCAGGTACACAGCTCTACAGCTCTAGGGATGGTCTGGCGGTGGGCAGCTGGGAGAGGGTCTCGCTCTGAACCCGCCTACGGGGTCCCAGGCCCAGAGGTACCAGGGCGCGGGCTAGATCAGGCACACAATATCCCCCCCCACGCGCCAAGTGAATTGCTAAGAATCCAAGTGGTCTTCCTTTTAGACAACCTTCAGAACAGAAAGAGAAGACTAACTTAAGCTTCCAACATCCAATATATACACAAAACCGAAAACCTAAAACCTAGGCAAGTCAATACACCATAAAAATAAAAAAATAAAATAAAAAAAAAGGAGGAGGAAAGGGGGAAAAAAAAAAGCATCGGAAGGAGGCAAGCAAAACCATCCGCTAATATAGTGAAAAGTCGTTTGTGACTTGAACCACAAAAGGGAAATCCATATGCCAGGGACACGACAAAGGGACAACATGGGAAAGGCATAGGATACTCCCACACCAGGCCCTACCAAACCTGGAGGAGATAGCCACAATGGGATCCCCTTGGAGGAGACCCAAGGAACAGAGCTTAGACGAATAATTGCAGACATATGCAGAGAAATTAAAGAAAATAAAGAAGAAGTCATGGAATTAAAGAGAGAGAATGAAAAACTCAAAAAGGACCTAGAGGGATACAATGACAAACTTCGGAAAGAACTAAAGGAACAGAATGACAAACTCCAGAAAGAACTAGCGGAAGAAACCAAACAAAACTTCTGAAATGGAATAGAAAACACTGAAAAAGGAAGCCAACCAAAGAAGAAAGGAGCACAGCAAGAAGAGATTGAGAAGCATAAAGAAGGATTGAGAAGCTCAAAAAGGAAATGGAAGTACTAAGAAACAACACGAGGAGGAAACAAAAAAAGGAAATTAGAACACTCATCAATCAAAGAAGAAGAAAAGGGAAAAAACCTCAAGAAGTAGAATGGAGGAAGCAGAACAAAGAATTCAGCACCTGGAAGATAAACAGACAGCAATTAAAAAGCTCAATAAAGTTATGAAAAACAAAAACACAAAAAAGTGGAACACCAGGAAAATGGGGCACTTGAAAAACCAAACCTCCGCATCCTGGGAATAGAGGAAAGAGAGAAGAATCTCAAGAGAATAGTATTGATCAGATCTTCAAACAGAATAATAAAAAAAATTTCCCCAAACTAAAAAATGACAACAAGACCATACACATAGAAGACACATAAGACCCCAAATAGACAAGATCAGAAAAAAGAAACACCCCACGCCATATCATAGTTAATGCTAGATGCCCAAACAAAGAAGCAAAATTCGCTGAGCGTCACAAAAGAAAAACACAGTCAATAACAAAGGGAAACCCATCAGAATTACAAACTGACTTCTCGCCTCAAACCATGAAAGCAAGAAGAACATGAGCAAGCATTCCCTGTGTTAAGGGACTATGGATGCCAACCCAGAAGACTTTACCAGCAAAATTTCGATGATACTTGAGGAGAGAGAAAATTTTCCATGACATATAACAAGTGATGGAATACATGTCTGGAAAACCAAACCTCTTCATAAATACTTGAAGCAATTCAAAGGGCAGAAGAGAGGAGCAACAATCCTCAAAACACCTAGGAAAAGGAACTAAACAACAAAACATAACCATGGAGCAAAATCAAGGCTAGAAGTCCAAATGGTAATAAAGTGAAATGAAAGAAACATCAATCTATCAATTATAACCTTAAATATTAATGGGCCTTAAAATCCCCCAATCAAAGGCATAGCACTGGGGAAGGATTAGGAAACAAACCCATTTATATGCTGTCTACAAGAACCATCTCATTTCAGGATAGGCACCACTTAAGGTGAAGGGATGGAGAAAGTATTCCAAGCAATGGTACCAAAAAGAAAAGAGGGTGTGGTATTCTAATATCAGAAAAATAGACTTCAAAGCAAAAGAAATCAAAAGAGACAAAGAGGGCCATACATCCTATAAAGGAACAATTGCCATGAAGATTCACAATCATAAATATATATGCACTCAAACATCAGGCCCAAACTTATAAAAGACAATTTCTTCAGGAATCTCAAAAGGCACAGATTACCCAGCACATATTACTAGGGCCTTCAATACCCATTGAGCACTTTGGACAGACAACACTGACAAAGGATAAGACAGGAGATAATTCTGAACTAAATTGACACAATACACCAACTGGACTCACAGACACACCGAATATTTACCCAAACACCAGAGAATACTACTTTTCTACTCAGCACCTCATGACATTCTCCAAAAATAGACCATATACTGGGACACAGGAAAAAATCAGTAAATATAAAAAGATTGAAAATAATTCTATGGCCATTCTATCAGACCACACGTGCAATATAAACTCAATTATCAACACAGAATAAACCCTACCACCCTACAGTAACCACATGGAGACTAAACAACACTTCTCCTGAATAATGAGTAGGTGTATAGGGGAAGAAATTAAAGAAAGAAATAAAAAAAACATTCTGGAACTGAATGACAATTGATAAAATAAACACAGCAAACTATGGGCCACTCTAAAAGCAATTCCTAACGAGGGAAGTTTATATAGCTCTAAGTGCCCACATTAAAAAAACAGAAAAAAAAAAAAGTAATGATCTAACATGCAGCTAAAAATACTTGAGAGAGCAACAACAACATGAACCCTTAAAGGAGCAGACACGAAGAAATAACAAAAATCACGGAGCGATGCATCAAGAAGTAGAACAAAGAAACCATACAAAAAATCAATGAATCCAAAATTTGGTTCTTTGAGAGGAATAAACAAAAAGATAGGGACAAGGCCTCTAGCCCAGTTAACCAAAAAGAAAGAGTGAACAACTCCACATCAATAGAATCTGTGATGAAAGGAAATCATCAACAGACAATTGAAAAGATCCAGGACAATCCCTATGGGACTACGTCAAAAACTTATAATCTACTAAGTTTTGAAACACCTAGAAGAAACTGGAAAAATATCTCAAATCCTGGGAATCACAAAACTCAACAAGAGCGATCGACAGGCCTAACACGACCTAGTACAAATGATGTAATAGTAGCCTCCCAAACCAAAAAATGCCCAGGCCGATGGATCACTGCAGAATTCTATAAAAATATTCGGAAAAGAATTCAAAACCATTCCTAACTTTAAAATGTTTAGAGTACAAATGGAGGGACTTTTCTCCCAAATTCCTTCTATTGAACGCCAGGCATTACCCTATACCAAAACCAGGGAAAATACAACCAAAAAGAGAAAATATAGACCCATCTCCAATTGAACGAAACAGATGCCAAAAATTCAACAAAGGATTCTGGCCAAATCGCTACAGGACTCACAATCAAGAAAATCACTCCACCTATGACTAAAGTTGGTTCATACCAAGCATGCAGGGATGGTTCAACATATGAAACATCTAATAAATCACAAACATATCAATGGACTGAGGACAAAACACACCTCATCTCAATTGATTGCGGAAGGAAAGCCTTTGACAACATCTCAGAGACCCTTTTCATGTTTAAAGTCCTGGAGGGAATTGGTCGGAGGATCATTCCTCAATGTAATCCAAAGCATTCATGCAGAAAACCCACAGCCAATATCATCACTTAAAATTGGGGAAATTGATACAGAAGCATTCCCCTTAAAGGTAGGAACTTTGGGCAAGGCTGCCCCCTAGTACCAACCTCTTCATATTAGTCAGACAACCTTGCTACGGTAATAAGGCAAGAAAAGGAAAAATTAAAGGAGTTCTAATTGGAAAAGAGGAAGTCAAGCTATCCCTTTTTGTGATGATATGATTGTCACCCTAAGGGATGCTAAGAACTCACCCAGGAAAACTCTCTAGAAATGATTAAGCGCTGTCGTCAAAGGGCAGGATACAAAAAAACCTAGAAAATCATTAGGCCTTTTGTACACCAACAAACGAGCAATTTGAAGAAGGACATACAAGGAGACACTTCCCACATCACAATAGCCTCAAAAACAATAAAATACCTAGGAACCAAACCTAACCAAAAGGACACCAAGGATCTTCTACAACAAAAAATTTTTAAACCCCTGAAAACAGGAATCTGAGGGGAAGACACCAGATGAGATGGACAAAACCTCCCATGGCTCATGGATTGGGAAAATAAATTAGTAAAAAACTGTCCATCCTACCCAAACTAGTGTACAGATTCAATGCTGATCCCAACAAAAATCCCCAAGAGTTTCTTTCACAGGCCTGGAACAAACAAAAATCCTCAATTTCATTTGGAAAAAACAAAAAAGACCCCGAATAACCAAAGCAAAACCCTGAGTTGAAAAGAGCAATACCAGGGGGGATCTGCTATACCAGACATTCAAACTATACTACAGGGGAATAGTCATGAAAAAAAGCTCTGGGTACAATGGCACAAAAACACGACCAGTTGACCAATGGATAAAATTGAAGATCCAAACCTGAGCTCATACAATTTCAGCTACTTCATATTTGACAAGGGGCCAAGAAGACCACAACTGGTAAGAAAAGCACAATCTCAGCAAGTGCTGTTTGCAAAAACTGGATCACCACTTGGTATAAGAATGAAATTAAAACCCCCATACCTCTCACCTTGTACAAAGGTCACAACTCCAGATGGACCAAAGGACCGTCACCGATGAAAACCAAATCTGAGAGGTGATATAGAAGAAACGTGCGCAGCAAGACTACAAGGACATAGGTTTGTAGGAAAAGACTTTCCTAAATCAGGCGACGCCAGCATGCACAAAAGAAATAAGATCGACAATGTTGACAAACTGGTACCTCTCATTAAACTCAAAAAACTTCTGTACATCAAAGGAGCATAAGGAAGAATGGGAGAAGACCCACAAGAGTGGGAGGGAAACTTCACAGCAATACAGTTAGGAAAAAAAAAGAAATATATAAAAGACTTACTCAAAAAAACAAAAGAAGAAAGAAAAACAAATGCAATCATTCAAAAGATGGACCAAAGATTCTTGAAATTAGCGACTCACAGAGGAGGAGGAATTAGAGTCGGGCGAGAAACATCTTGACTGACCAAAAGTAGACGTGTTCAAACTCTTCTGATAATTAAGGAAATGCAAATTAAAAAAACCACTCTGAGATATCACCTATCCAATAAGGACTTGGCTAGATCAGGAAACCGAATGATACCAAGTGCTTGCAGAGGTTGGGGGAAAGCGGGTAACTACATCCACTGCTGGTGGAAGTTTAACATTGTACAGCCACTATGGAAAGCAAGTTATGTGAAGAACCTTAGAAGACTCAAAATGACGCCATTTGACCCACCTCACTACCACTCCTGGGTATATACCCAACAAGACACAACTACTGCCAAAGATACATGCACGCTATGTTTATTGCACTTGATTCACAATAGCAAAAAAGCTGGAAACCAGGCCCTAGTGCCCCTCAATGGATGTAATGGATTAGATAGAAAATGTGGCTACATGTTATACAATGAAGTACTATGCAGCAGTAAAGAAAGACAACTACATGGAACTTTGCAGGTAAATGGATGGAGCTGGAAGACATTATGTTCAGTTGAAGTATAACCAGTCCCAGAAAAACAAACGATACAATTTGGTTGTCCCTTCATATATGGCATGCTAGTACCAAAAACCAGACTATACATATTTCTCCGTGGAGAAGGGATGCATAGTAAAAGAACAACAACAGAAAGACTGCATCAGAAAATGGACTGAACATGGTGAAATTGGGAAGGAGGGATGGGTGGTGAGGAGGGACACGGGTGTATATTTCATTAAGGTATATTTAATTTATGTGAGTTCAGCAAGTACCCATGTTTCAGCCTAGACACTGTGCCCGGGACACATTGGTGTTTTAGGACTTAGTAAAAGTAAATATGTGATATTAAAACAACATTGGTTTACAAGCATCTTGATAAACAGCGGGTAATGCATTCTGAGTTAATGGAAGATATAATTCGCTGGTTGCCACAATTTTTTTGCTTTTACATAAAAAAAATTTTTTTTTCTTGAGGAGCTAATAACTTTGGGATTGAACTATACAAATGTTCTCTATTAATTTCTCTGTTGTACAGTTATCACCTTTGTAACATTTTCTTTAGATGATTAACGTAAAAAATATGTTTGCTTTCCCAAGTTATATACATATAGTCACCCAACAACATTGCTGGGTGAATTTGATGAAATCGTGCCTTGACCTCCCTATAGTTCATGTATAATACAACTTCTTCTGGAGACTCCATACACGATAAAAAAAAAAATGGTGGGGGGGGGAATACAGAAAGACATGAAAAACCTTTGTCAAAACCCTTCCAATTCAAATCTTAAAACCTACTTTTGGAAAAAGATTTGTTTGTTCCAACAGGACCAAACGTCACCAACTTAACGGCTGATCTGAAAAGAAAAGAATATACAGCTTTGCATTATGTAGGATTACCAAAAGTTGGCAAACGGAAAGGTGACCCGTCTGTTTTTAACATCAAAGGGAAAGAAAAAGCCTCAGATTGCACATAACAATCGAACCCTCTGTGGACTCCTACATGTAACAACTCTTCTAATGAATGGAGTCCAACGAACTTACCTTCTAGGTGCCACAAGGTTCTTTGATATGAGAGACTTCTTGCCTTCCCCCTATAGAACAAGGAGAGAAATATGAACGATGATGAGGTCTGTCTCCAACTGTAAGATTGGATCAACTATATAGAGATTAATCTCTTTATAAAACCGGTAAAACTTCTTCTTTAATTGGACTACTAGACATGGGAAACTTGGAAGGGATTACTCTCTGTTCAGAACCAAATATTAATTACTAAAGTCCAGGCGCTATGCACTTAGGCAAAGTATATTAATGCAGCAGCTCTGACATCACAAATGGATTGTTCTACCTGGTGGCCTATTGGCCCAGGCGTGATCCAAGGCCCCACAAAGGTTAAGGGGCTCCTTGCTTCTAAGGTTGGTACATGCAGGAGGAGGGCACCATAAGCCTTGCTGCCACGAAAGACCTGAGTTAACTGAGGAGGGGTGTATGAGACGCATATGCAAGTTTACAGCATGCTTACTGGAATGCTCAGTGAAGAGCTAGAGTGACACGCAAAGGCACTAAACCAATAAAGCAAATAAGGGTTCTCCCTGAGTCAAGGAAGACTTCCACCGTCAGCACCAAGCTACACCTCACACTGCCTCGGAAATACTGTGCACGAGAGGGCACCATATGGCTGTATATCCCAAATCTCTAATGGCTTATTGCTCTCTCCTTGGAGAAATAGACACATGGCTGATGCCACAGCGTTTACATCCTCTACAGGTTAGGAGATGTTATAAGCCACAGTAAGGACCCTGTCATATTACAGGGGAAAAAATGTAATTCTTATGGTATTAACATATCCAAATATGTGTCTATGCTAAAGTAACCTACCATAACTATTAGTGTGCTAAATACCTATATATTAATTGCTTGTGCTTTCATTAGTTAGGATCGATAAGTGTTATTCCTGGACCAAACTGTCAGCCCATGAAAGGGAAACAGCCAGAACTTGACCAGAGTCCAAGTCAACAGTTCCAGAGAGAGTGGATTGTTTTGCCTCTCCATCCACCTGTGCCCCTTTTCTAAGCCTAGGGAACCAACTGCGGAGAGGGGGCGGGTAGAATGTAAGGGCTGCGATTGGGTGAATGGTGCAAACTTACAGCAATGTTAGTCTGGACACTCATTGTCAACTTGATTGAACAAACAAACCGTGTACCCCATGGATGGTGGGGGCTGGGGTTTGGGCACAAAAGCCCGGCAAAATGAGTTTTCACAAGAAGGACCGATGCTTGTACTCATGGACTATCAACTTATAGCTTTAAAAAATGAAAAAAAAAAACTGAGAGGACAAGATGCAGGACGTTATGGCAGGATGAATGATCGGAATAGGGTGGAGTGGGGGGGAAGGGAAGGGAAATTATGCCTGAACTGAATTTGCGAAAAAATGTATGAATAAGACAAAAGCATCAACTAAAAATTAATTAAAAAAAAAACCATTAGGACTTTTTCTACCCCTGTAGGCATAATTCCTCCAGCAAGGCCACATTCTAAAAGTTCTCCAAAACTAGCTCCACCAACTGGGGACCAAGCAATCAAATACCTGAGTCTCTGAGGGACTTTTTGCAGACCAATTTATATTTTTTTAAATTTTTTTTATTGTATTTTAAAATTTTTTCCATAGGTCATACATCATTTTCTCAATAAATCTAGAGTGCGCTCCCCTTCCTGTCCCCCACCCCACACCACAGTCCCTGCCCACGCCTACTGTCCTGATCTTTTTTCCGAGTCTTCCAGAGTTTTTTTTCTTTCGGGCAGTTCTTGTGTGGTGTTTCTCTCCAACGTGTATGCACAGTATATACTACCATATTATACATAGTATATATATTACACATAAATATATTACAACAATATACACACATATCACTTGAATTGAAAAACTTTTTTTTCTGAAAAAAAAAATAGATGTGATGTTTTCCTTAAGGGAGGTGCTCAAAAGTTGCCTCCTTTGGCCAACCAAATAACCATAACTCTACACTTTGCTCACATTGTTGTCTATTTTCCTCTCCCATTGTCCCCTCATATGAAGTCCAGTAAGCATGGGCTCCTATCTTGATACCCTTGCACTGGCCACCATGATACAGCCAAGTAGTCCAACAATGCCGTCTATATCTCTGACGAGACTGAACTCCCCTTATCTGTTTAGTCCAACAAGTGCTGATACTCAGTAGTCCCCTTATCTGGCATTGAAGGTTTGGAGGATCTTGGGGAGACATAATGTCCTCAGTCCATATGTGGAAGGTTAAAAACTGTCTGGTTAAGACCAATTTTATAAAAAGGCAGGTAGTGTTTGTTTGCCCACAGCTTCGTCCTATGTATTCTGTTCATAAGATTGGACTAACATGCTCTTTTTTTTCCATTTCATATTGCATATAACTAGTCTATAGATGGACGTTTGCTGTTTGTATGACAGGTACCAGCCTGGCACTCCTTGGGTCAAATTCTGCCTGCAGGTTTTTTTTGTTTTTTGAGCACAGCGGCTTTTTTTTTTTTTTTTTTTTTTTTTTTCTGAGAGCAGGGTCTCCCTTGTCGCCCCAGGCTGGCCTGGGACTCACTCTGTAAAGACACAGGATGGGCCTTGAATAATGAGATTCGGCCTGCTTCCCTCCGCTTTGCGAGTGCCTAGGATTAAAGGCTTGCACCCACCCACCCGGCTTCATACGGATTCTCCAGCCGCCACAGTGGTGCTGGAATCGAACCCGCGATTCTTTGCAAGAGGCAGTTGGCACTCTCTAACCGCTGAGCCATCTCTCCAGCCCCAGCACACAGTTTTTAAACATTAAAAAAAGATGAGTTAATACCTTTCAACCACTACCACCTCTTCAGCCTCTGGAGGCTGTGCCATCTTTTGCTCTTTATATATTCACGTTTTCTACCCTGATCTTTGAAATCATTGGCTTTGAGCCCGTGCTTAAAAGGTTGTCTAGTGATCAGAACTTTTTTCCACATTTGTGAAGTTGGACTCAATGCCTTTGGATCATTGGCTTGTACCTAACTATTTCTTTTAAATACCTTTTCTATTGTGCATAGTACATTGTGAATACAATGGAGTATATAAAACTGTTATTTTAATAACAGTTTGTCCATTTAATAATCGTACCAGTGGATCCCAACAGTGGTAATTCTTTTTTTTTCAAACATTTTTTTAATTAATTTTATTTATTTTATGTGCTATGAAATTACTGTCTGATGCAAGTTTGTTGCGTTATCCCGTGTCGTGCAATGCCGCGGAGGTCAGAAGAGGGTGTCGGATTCCCCTGGAGCTGGAGTTCTCCTGGAATTGGAGTTTCAGACGGTTCTCAGCCGCCATGTGGGTGCTGGGGATCAAACCCGGGTCCTCTGCAAGAGCGGTCGGCGCTCTTAACCGCTAGGCCATCTCTCCAGCCCCCAACTTGGAAATTTCTAAATATTCTTATTTATCCTCGTTTTCTCTTTCTTAGCAAGACAGATATCTTTATCTGTAGATTAGCGGAGGATACTGTGATGCCTCTGATGAGATGTGATCAGTCCCTCTGGAGCCAGTGTGAGGCCAGGCTCCATGTGCTCACAGGCCCACCTGTCCCTAGAGTTTCTGCTCCTTCTGTCACCTCTGCTTCCTGCAGCGTTTTCTGAGCACTGAAATCACATCTGCCGGCATGCCACCTATCTTTAGATTTCCAATGAATTCCTTCCTGCTGGCAAGAATCAGATAAGCTGTTCGCAAATCTAAAAATATAGAAAATCTATGGTTATCTTATTTGATTTCAGAAGTGTTTTGGAAGTAAATATATTTGGTCTTTTCTTAATGATTTAAAAAATCATTTTTCTTCTCTCTTCCTCTGTCCTGGAAGAATAGGAGACTGCATCTCGGTTGAGGCTATAAACGGCTTTGGATTGAAGCCATGTTCTCTAGCATTCCTGCCTCTTCTACCCTCTTGGCACCTCCTTTGCACTTGCTGTCATGTCACTGAAATCATGATATGGAGGCTGGGTTGAATTTTCAGGGGTCGCTGCTTTGGGACGTCTGTGTGGAAGAGGTGAGTGAGGGCCAACCTTTAATAAAAGCCATATGACAACAGGCCAGAAGAATCCTTGAGTCTTTCCTGAAGCATCAGTCTATTTTATCAGTGAGAAACAAAACGGCACACACGATCAACGCTTTTGCCTGAAATGCGCGTTGGGATCTGAGCATGGCAGCTGGCTAGGAAATAGGGTTTAGAACGCTGGCCATATGTCTTTCCTCAGAGATGCTCTAAAAACATTCCATTTCCTGGGCTTTAAGTCATGGTTGATTTGCTTGCTATAAAAGACTCATTCTGTCCTATTATTTTATGCTTTCTATTCTGCGTTTCTAATTTCTTTTATCAAATGATAAGGCAAGCTCACCACAATTCCAATAGTGTCGGGCTTCTGTTACTGAGAATAATTTTCTGATTTGCTGTGCTACCCTTACTGTTGCTGCAAATCTGCAGAAGGACAAAAACATTTTTCCTTAGTTATCATTATCTATTTTCTTTCCTATTTTTAAGTTATAAAGGCAAAATGTACTATTTAACATTTTTGCCTTCATAATAAATTGCTCTCTCTAAATTGGACTTTAGGACTTCTTCCAATGTATATCTTATATTAACCCAATTCCATTAAAATTAAGATAGAGATCTCTCTGCTCCCATTGCTGACCAGCTGTTGTATATGAATTATTTGGTTTTCAAGGTAATTATTAGATACACATGCCTAGGTTTTTCTTGTAGAAGGTTCATAATTTTAATTGCCTACTTTTCCCCCCCAATTTGACTTCTTCCAAAAGTCTCTCCGGAGATAAAACAAACAAAAGCAGTGGGGTGGTGGCACATGTCTTTAATTCCAGCAGTCTGTAGATCTCTGTAAGTTGCAGGCCAGCTTGATCTACACAGTGAGTTCCATGTCAGTCTGGTCTGCATAATGAGTTCCAGGCCAGCTAGGGCTACACAAAAAAATAAAAAACAAACAAAGCAAACAAATAGAAAACCAAAAAGCAATCTATAACAATACTATCTAATATAATTTCCAACAATGATGGAAATGTTTTATAACTGTGCTGTCCAGTATGATAAATGTTAGCCATGTTGTGGGGATTGAGCACTTTGATTGTGACCAATGAAACTGAAGAATGAAAATTTTAAGTTTTTGTGGTTGCACATACTGGTAGGATATGCTTAGGAGATAGAGGCTAAAGAATGCATTCAGGGCCAGGCTGGGCTACACCTTAAGGGCCAGATATATGGCTCAGTGGGTAGAAGTGCCTAACGATCTGAGTTCAATCCCTGGCACCCACATAGTGGAAGGAGAGTGCCAACTCCTGTGAGTTGTCACATACTTCTACATGCATGCTGTGGAGTACAATACCCACCCCCTGCCACATAAACACAATAAATAATAAATTTAAAATGTACATTAAAGTAAATTTAAATAACAATATGTATCTAGTGACTTATTGAGCAGCTCTGAATAGAGCATACTTTCTGAAATTAACATTTTACCACACCCTCCCCTACCAACCAGTCTATATAGACAATGAAAGCAACAATCTAAGATTCCATGGGATTAAAGGCTCTAGTACAAAAGACAAAATTCTATGTGAATGATTCTTTTGTTTCTCTGTGTCCCTAGGAACATTAAACTTCAATTGAACTTAAAAGCATGAATAACTTCATTTCAAAGTCCAGTGATATAATAATGCTTTCAATTGTTGTATCAAACCAGCATACAGTTCACTTGAACATGATACAGAAGAAGGAATTCTGGTTTTAGCCTTACAAGATTAATGTTCCATTCACAGCTCAGCCATCTAGTTGGGAGGCTCTGGCCAGATTACTTACCTTGTCCTCAATTTCCTTAGCATGAGGATACTTATCTTTGTCCTATCAGAATTAAAGGATTGGTGAAGTATTAAACCCCTAAATGTATCATTAATACATACCATCACTTTCTAGTTATATTAAGCACATTAATCTAGGTGCTTTCAAACACTATGTCACAGCTATTGGATTTTATTAGCTATTTCTCAAGTTGTCTGTGGGGACTGCCAGATTTTTAAAAATTTTAAGCATTTTTTAAAGAATTTTTATTTATTTATTATTTTTTATGTGTATGAGTATACTGTCTGCATGTAGGTTGGTGCACCCATGTCGTGCAATGCCGCAGAGGTCAGAAGAGGGCATCTGATTCCCCTGGAACCAGCGTTAAAGACGGTTCTTAGCTGCCATGTGAGTGCTGGGAATCGAACTTGGGTCCTCTGCAAGAGCAGTCAGCACTCTTAACCTCTGAGCCATCTCTCCAGCCCCATTTTTAAGCACTTTTAACCTGTGCAATAGAAATGAACTACTAGAAAAAAATAATGAAAAGATGTGTTTTTAGAGTTAATACAAGTACAATTGTCATTTTTTTTTTTTTTTTTTTTTTGGTAAGAAGTTCCAACGTTTCTCTCTGCTTTCTCAATTTATAAAGCACAGATCACTTACAGTTTCTGGATAAGCAGTCATGCTCAGAATGTACTTTAAACAGCATTGTTCTAAGCAAGCCAGGGCTGCAGAGTTAAAGAGCATACTAGTAGTATTCACACCAACTCTCCCATTAAATTTAAGATAACACACTAATTATTCACTTAAAATGTAAGAATTATAGGCCAATTGTTAATTATTGTCCTTTTTGAAGAACTCAACAGTCTCTCTCTCTCTTTCACCTCTCTGTGTCTCTGTCTCACTTTTTGATTTTCTGTTTTGGTTCTGTGGTAAGGCATCGACCTCATCGGATAAGTCAAGGGACATATAACAGCCATATATTATACTATTATTCTTCTATATTATATTATATTTATCTCATTGACTGATACAGTGCTGGGGATTAAAACCCAAGACTTCATGAATCCTAGGAAAAGACAGCACCACAGAACTCCAGTCCCAGGATCCCAGAATCTTACTGATTTGTGTGGAATTGTCTTTGATATGAATATGGACCCCTATGAAAATTGAAGAAATGGAAAATCAATAGAACTATGGAAAATATAGATGCTAAAATATAGTCTACTTCTCTACTATTTGTTTAAGAAAAAAACAAAATCACAGGATACCCAGTACTGTGTCTGTTTACACAGATTTTTTAACATGCTTAGTTCATAAGTTGGGACAATTGCTTGCATAACAGCACTTACTACAGCTTCTGTTGGTGTGCTAAGATCCAACCTGAGTTTTATACTTCCTCTAAATGTAAATAAGTACTTTCATGATTAAAATTGGTAGATGTTTAAAAAATCTTGCATTTTTACTGATTACAAGATAGTAAAATAAGGAGATGTACTTCTCCTGAGCTTATTGATTTCTTGTTTAAAACTCAGCACTGATGATCAAGGTATACAAATCTTCCTTTTAATTAAAATTTATGAATTGGATCCAGCCAGAGAAAATGATGCATGCTTTTGGATGATGGATATTTTTATCAGTAAGTCAACCGACTTGCTGTATTTTTCTTAGTTCTTCCTTGCCTCAGCTTCATGGCATACAGATTCTTTAAACAACTGGTCTCAAAAAGACATGTGGCCAAGGGGCAGACTAGTTGGTGGCTTTAGTGCAGGTTCAACTTTTTTCAGAAAAGGTAAGCTTTAATAGCTCATTAAAGGCCTCAAAAGAACCCAGACTTTAGATGAATTTTAACATTATAGTGTTTATTTATTAACTTAAATTATTTATTTTTATTTTATATGTATGAGTGTTTGCCTATGTGTATGTCAGTTGTACCATGTACATTCAATGCCCTCAGAGCTCAGAAGAGGGGACTAGATCCCTTGGAACTGGAGTTACAGATGGTTGTTATCTATCATGTGGGTGCTGAGAACTGAACTTTGGTCCTTTGCAAGAGCAGCCAGTGTTCTCACTACTGAACCATCTCTCTCCAGCCCCTCAGCATTATAATGTTTTAAATAAGTAATAGGCCATTATTTAGAAAAATTACAATGCTTGCTTGTTGATCTTTTATAATATACTTGCTAAACACTGAATTTAGATAAGAACTGTATCACATGGCAGCTACAGGCTGCCATCTTGTAAATGTAAATGTAAGTATTCTTATATATTATTTTTCATTTGGTAAAGGTTTTCTTTTTTTTTTTTTTTTGTTTTGTTTTTGGTCTTTTCAAGACAGTGTCTCCCTTTAGCCCCAGCTGTCCTGGAACTCACTCTGTAGACCAGGCTGGCCTTGAACTCACAAAGATCCACCTGCCTCTACCTCCCAAGTGCTAGGATTAAAAGCATGCACCACCACGCCCGGCTGGTAAAGGTTTTCGCTGGGCACTTGTTTACCTACATTTTACCACATTTTAAAACCACAAAAGTACTAAGAATAATATCATGAATACCCTCATATTCACCATTCAGATTTAAGATATTCTGATATTTTGGCAAATTTGGATTCCTTTTAAAATATTTTATTTATTATAATTTTTATTTTATGCATATGAGTATATTGCCTACCAGTGTCCTGGAGTATCTGCAGAGGTCAGAAGAGGGCATCAGATATCCTGGAACTGGAGTTATGGACAGTTGTTAGCTGCCATGTGGGTGCTGAGAATCAAACCCAGATCCTCTGCAAGAGCAATCAGTGTACTTAACCACTGAGCAATCTACAGCCCTGGATTCTTTTTTATTAAAACATAATAAGAAGCTTTCTGTGTACCCTTCCTTGCTTGTTGGATTTCCTTTTCATTTCTTGCCTTTATTTTCACTACTGTGGCAGAGACAGCTAGCTGATGGTGTTGCAATACCTCATTTACATTCTACATGAGCATGTTACCACATAAATTAACCAAGTTTCCCAGTTTCCCTTGTAACAAGGCATAAAATTATTAAAATAAAATTTTTACTATAATTAAAATTGAATTTATAATCACAAATTTATTATAATTAATTTTTATTTATAATTTTATTATCATAAAAGTATTTAGTTATAAATTCAGGACAATTGCAAGTAAACTGAAATGATGATGCTTGTAACCTTTTAAAGATGCTTGAACTCAGGGATAGAATCTTATCACCTGCAAATAAGGATAGTTTGACTTGTTCCTTTCCAATTTGTATCCTCTATATCTCTTCCACTTGTTTTATTGACTTTTAGCATGAAGGGGATGTTGGATTTTGTCAAAGGACTTTCTCCATCTAATGAGATGATCATGTGGTTTCTACCTTTGAGTCTGTTTATGTGATGAATTACATTGATGAATTTATATATGTTGAACCATCCCTGCATCTGTGGGATAAAGCCAACTTGATCACAGTGGGTAATCTTTTTGATGTACTCTTGCATTTGATTTGTATTTTATTCAGAATTCTTGTGTATGTTCATCAGAGAAACTAGCCTATAATTTTCTTTTGTGGTTTGGTTTTTGGTTTTGGTAACAGAGTAATATTGGCTTCATAGAAAGATTTGCAAGTGTTCCTTTTCTATTTTACAAAATAACATGAATATTACTATTAATTCTGCTTTGAAGGTCTGGTAGAATTCTGTACTGAATCTACCTGGTCCTAGACTCTTTTTAGCTGGAAATTAAAAAAAAATTATTGAAGTTTTGTGCATTTCATACATTATTTCATTATTTTTCTGTTAAATTTAGACTCATTTCCCTTTCCTTCCCCCCCCACCCCCCGAGTTCATAAATTCTGCCATACATGTCTTGTATCTTTTTCTGAGTTTTTTAAAAAGTTTTTCAAAGCAAAGGATTATTGCTTTGGGGAGAAATTTACTGATTCAGTCAGTTCTTTGTCCCATTTCTTTTGTTGTTGTTCCCTCCAATTGTTATTGCTTCAACAATATATATATCAAACCTACACTAAAATTATGTCATCTGAAAACAAACTGTATGTTATTTTCAAATCATATTTCTGGTTTCACATTTTTCCCTTTTACTTTTATATTACTCTAAAATATGCATACATACCTTCCACCCATATACCAAGATTACAAAGTCTGAAAATAAGTTAATTCTAGAGCCTGTTAAGGGATTTACATTATAAGAGCACAGTTGCTTTTGGCTAAAGAGGAATATAACATTAACATTGCACAGTTTGCCTTATAACTAGGTACTGGAACTAGCATCCTCAAATGAGGAATACCATTAGTCCTTTGTTTTTCTGGGATTATGTTACTTCACTTAGCATAATATCTTCTAGTTCCATCTATTTACCTGCAAAGTTCATGATGTCAACTTTCTTTACCGTTCCATAGAATGCCATTGTATAGATGACCACATTTTCTCTATTGAAGGGCACTGGGTTGGTTCCAGCTCTTCACTATTGTGAAGAGAGCTTCAATTAGCATGGATGTGCATGTATCTCTGCGGTAGGATGAGTCTTGTGGGTATATACCCAGGAGTGGTATGACTGGGTGAGATGGTAGGTTCATTTTGAGTTTTTTAAGGGTTCTCCACACTGCTTTCCATAGTGATTATATGAGTTTACATTCCCACCAGCAGTGGATGAGTGTTCCCTTTTTCCCACAACCACTTTAGCATTTGGTACCATTTGTTTTCTTGATCCTAGCCGGTCTTATCAGAATGAGATGATATCTTAAAGTGGTCTTAATTTGCATTTCCTTAATTATTAGTGATGTTGAACACTTTTTAAGATGTTTCTCAGCCATCTTTATTTACTCACATGTGAAGTCTCTGTTCAGCTCTTTACTCCATCTTTTGAGTGAGTCATTTGTTTTTTGAATAGTTTATATATTCTGGAAGTTAATGCTCTGATCAGCAGTGAAGGTTTCCTTCTACTCTGTGGGTTTTCTCTTCACTTCCCTGATTCTTTCTCTGTACAGAAGTTTTTGAGTTTAATGACGTCCCACTTGTCAATTGTTGACCTTACTTCCTGTGCAGTTGCTGCCTGATTTAGAAAGTCTTTTCCTACTCCTATGTCTTATAGGTTGCTGCCAATGTTTTCTTCTATCACCTTCAGAGTTTTAGGTTCCACATTGAGGTCTTTGATCCATTTTGAGTTGATTTTTGTACAAGGCAAGAGGTAAGGGTTTAATTTTATTTTTCTACAAATGGTGATCCAGTTTTGCCAACCCTGAAGATTCTGTCTTTCCTCCATTGAGTCTTCTTGGCCCCTTTGTCAAACATGAGGTGGCTGAAATTATGCTCAAGTTTGGATCTTTAATTTTGTTCCATTGGCCAAAGGGTCTGTTTTCATGCCAGTACCAGGCTGTTTTATGACTATAGCCCCGTAATATAGTTTGAAGTCTGGTATAGTGATACCTCCTGTATTGATTTTTTTGCTTGGGGTTGCTTTGGCTATTCGGGGTCTTTGTTTTTCATATGAATTTAAGGATGATTTTTGTCCAAGTCTGAAAAGAAAATCTTGGGGATTTTAATTGGGATTGCATTGAATCTGTATATTAATTTGGGTAGAATGGACATTTTTACTATTTTTCCAATCCATGAGCATGGGAGTTCTTTCCATCTTCTGACATCTTCTTCAATCTCTTTCTTCAGGGGTTTAAATATTTTGTTATAGAATTCTTTGGTGTCTTTGGTTAGGTTTGTTCCTAGGTATTTTATTGTTTTTGAGGCTATTGTGAGTGGGAAGGTCTCCTTATATTACTTCCTCAGTTGCTTGTTGTTGGTGTAAAGAAAAACTACTGATTTTTCTAGGTTAATTTTGTATCCCTCCACTTTACTGAAACTCTTAATCATTTCTAGGAGTTTTCTGGTGGAGTTTTTAGCATCCCTTAGGTAAATTATCATATTGTCTACAAAAAGAGATAACTTGACTTCCTCTTTTCCAATTAGTACTCCTTTAATTTCCCTTTCTTGCCTTATTGCCCTAGCAAGCATTTCAAGTGCTATATTGAGGAGGAGTGGAAATAGAAGGCAGCCTTGCAGTGTTCTTGCCTTTAAGGGGAATGCTTCTAACTTTTCTCCATTTAGAATGATGTTGGCTGTGGGTTTGTTGTATATAGCTTTGATTACATTGAGGAATGATCCCTCCAGTCCAATTCACTCTAGGACTTTAAGCATGAAAGGATGCTGGATTTTTGTCAAAGGCTTTTTCTGCATCAATTTAGATGATCATGTGGGTTTTGTCTTCCAGTCCATTTATGTGTTTTATGATATTTATTGATTTATATATGTTGAACCATCCCTGCATCTCTGGTATGACTATAACTTGGTCATGATGGATGATCTTTTTGATGTAGGTCTGTATGTGGTTTGCAGGTATTTTGTTGAGAATTTTTGCATCTATGTTCATTAATGAGATGGGTCTATAATTTTCTTTATTGCTTATATCTTTGCCTGGTTTTGGTATTAGAGTGATGCTGGCTTCATAGAAGGAATTTAGGAGATTTCTCTCTGTATCTTTCTGAACAGCTTGAGTAGTAATGGTTGTAAGTCCTTTTTAATTGTTGCTTCTATAGTGTTGTTTTTATGGGTCTTTTTTAGACCCCCAAACAATCCTGATTATTGCCATTGCTTTTGGTTACCTGCTAGAACTTGACAGTAAGACCCTATTGTTGAAGAAACTATATATGTGAGTCATAGCATAAAGAGAAATCAAGCTGATACTGACTTTAAAGCTTCATCTCTACTGGCTAGCTTTCATAGTACTAGAAGGTACGATGCACACAACTGGAAGAGGAAAGTAATCATCAATCTGACCCAGTTGTGAACCCTGTGAGCTACACTAATTACTTGTCTGACAAGATATGCCCATTGTTGTAATACTGGCACAAATATGGGAAGAACCAACCACATTCTGATTGGCTTTAAGGCCTGTGTCACAAGCTGGAGCCCATACCTAGTACTATTACAAGGGCAAAGAACCTGTGACTAGATAGCTCACAGGCAGTAGGGGAGAACATACTATTATTATTCTGCTAAATAGATGTAGTACTAAACTGACTCCTAATGGCTTACTGTTATACTCACAGATTAGTACATCTCTCAACTCCCACCAGAGAAGCTTCTTGTTGCAGCAAATGGTGATTAACACAGAGACCCACAACTGGTCAATGTGCAGAGAATAAGAGACTGTGGACTGTTCAGCTCTAAATAAGCCATTTAGATCATACCCTCTCCTCCAAAGGCTCAGAAATCATTAATGAAGAGGAGAAAGATTGTAAGAGCCAGAGATGATAGATAAATGGAAATGGTATTGTCCAGAATCAACAGAGTAGTTACCCACATGAACCCAAAGTGCTCATGACAGCATGAATAAGATCTATACAAGCCCTACAGCACCCGGTATTCCCAGGCGGTCTCCCATCCAAGTACTTGAGCCGGGCGTGGTGGCGCATGCCTTTAATCCTAGCACTTGGGAGGCAGAGGCAGGCGGATCTTTGTGAGTTCAAGGCCAGCCTGGTCTACAGAGTGAGTTCCAGGACAGCTGGGACTACAGGGAGACCCTGTCTCGAAAAAACAAACAAACAAAAAAAGATCTATACAAGCCCAAGCCAGACAAAAACCTACCATGGATGATGGAAGTTGGCAAGAAGTCCCAGCCCTAACTGAAGATATACTGGCAGTTGATATCTGCTGGGAGAGGGAGTTATTTTTCCTTATGGGTGTGACTCTTTGTAGGTCTAAGGGATAGACCCATGTTCAAGACCATTTAAAGAACATGGATTAGAGTTGATAAGCCTTTAAAAATAATAATAGAGGACATGAAGTGGGGGGTGGTGGGGGGTTAACATGGGGTGGTCTGAATGTGATAAAATACATTGTATGAAATACTTGAAAAATAATCAATTAAAAAAAAAAGACGCATGTACTCTGATGCTTCCTCATTCTGATTGGTTAAAAATGCAACCAAAATAATCATTGGATAACCTCACAGAACAAAACTCATCACCAGCCCTTAGATTGGTGTGGAGATAGAAATAATTCTTGATCTTTTAAAAGAAATTTATCTTTTAAAAATGTTCATATTTCAAAAGGGATATGTTTTCTATGGACTTACATTACAGAACCATAAGTTGTATAATAGTGTTTTGGTCAATAATGGATCACATCACATATACAATGGTGGCCCCATAGGAGAATAATTGTGCTGAAAAGTTCCTGTTGTTCAGTGAATGTGTAGCTGAAGGGAAGCCAAGAAAAAAATAAACTTCAAGAGGGAAAAAAAGAAACCCCTCCAGGAAAATGCATAGAGAATAATTCAGAAGAAGCTTTTTTAGACCCCTAATAAGATCCTTAAAAAGTTTGAAAACATCAACCCAGTAAGCGAATGTTCTTCATTAACAGAGGATGGATGTTCATGAAGCATTATCTGCTCATGAGAAAATCTACAGTGAAAAGTAGAAACAAAGCAAGTCGGCCACAAGGGGCAGACTTCTGAGGAATGATGCCTGTTCCAGAAGAGCTCAGGCTGGAACTACAGCAGAGATCTTGAAGGTGCTTCCAGGAGAAGACAGCTCCAGGCAGGCTGTGTGCAGAGAACTCCACTGGGACACACTGGAGGTGGAAGACAGTGAGCCCTGTGGGCCTGTCTTGTGCAGTCCTAAGCTCAGGTGCATGGTGGGGACTCAATTTTTAAACAAAGTTTAATAGAAAAATAAATAAATAAGAAAATATAGATTAAGGATATAAAAGAAAATGGTTTTGTACAGTTATGCAATGTGTTTATTTTTCAAGCTCAGGCAGCGAGAAATCAAAAGAATGCAAATTAAAAAGTTTTGATACCATAAATAAATAAATAGTAAGTCCTGAGAAATTGTACTTCAGGTATAAAACTTGAGATCTTAGTAAAAAGACAAAAGAGCACAGTTGTTTTGACTGTCTTACTGGCAAGTGCAGCTACCCTGTGGCTGCCACTGCTTTTGTGATCCTTCAAAGAATGAGAAGACACAGCTTTTCAATCCTTCCAATATGGACCAAAGACTCATGTCTCTCCAAGAATCCTCCAAACCTTCAGTGCCAGATGGGGACTGCTGAGACATCCAACTTGTGGATTGAGCTACTACTGGGGTTTTCACTTCTTGAGAGTATAGACTGCCATTGTTGGACTACCCAGGCTGTATCATAGAGACCAGTACAGGAAGATCAAGACAGGACGCAGTGCTTACAGGACCTCATTTGGTGACCATGGGAAGGGAAAACCCCAGTGTGGAGCACAAGGGCAGAACTGATGGTGGTTTGGGCTTGCCAAGGAGGAGACTTCAAACATGACATTCTTTCAGCTTAATAAAAAAAATCATAAGCTGAAGATGCTAAAATCTATGACATATGTGGCATGCATATGTGCATATTTTGGAGTGATGGATATTGGAAGCAACAACAACAACAGAAAAGTCTGTGTCAAAGAACAGCACAGGTCTAGATTTGATTTGTAATATAATTTAATTTGTTTGAAATGCACAGAGCTTCAATGAAACATTGGCTTTAAAAAAGTTTTGAAATAAAAAATTTACAATAAGTTAAATTTAATTTATTGTTGAGGGGATATTTCTTTCCTTTTTTTTTTGATCTTTTTGAAACAGGGTCTCCCTTTAGTCCCAGCTGGCCTGGAGATAGCTATGTAGACCAGGATGGCCTTGAACTCACAGAGATCTGCCTGCCTCTGTCTCCTGAGTGCTGGGATTAAAGGTGTGTGCCACCACGCCTGGCATTGAGTGGATATTTCTATATATATTTATTACCTACAGGTACAGAGATTACAAATTCTTCAGTCATGTACAATGATGTCCTCAGTCTTCCTTTTGACTCGCCACTTACTAGCTAGAGCAGCTTCTGGTCCTGCAAGCTCCACTCCTTAAACTAAATGGATATCTACTAGTGTGACAGTGCCCCCACAACAATGGGCTCTCAGGAACTAAATTTTGTCCAAAAGATCACATGCCCAGGAGAGAATAGGCCAAAGCCTGGCCCAGAGGAGGAGAGGTGATCTTCTGGGAAGAGACTTCACACTGGTCTGATAACCTAACTCACAGCTAAATCTACATGTGTACATTTCCTCTTTTCTATAAATTATAACATTGCTACAGGAAAGGCAGATAGAAGCTAAGAACTTTTCTCTCCCCATTTCTGGCTAAGCTGTAAATCAATTTCCCCTTATCAGTTCCTGTCTCCTAGATTTCACTGGATCATGGATCTCAGATTCTGGATTCCAATGACAGATGAACATTTAAAAAATCCTTTATACCAAATTTTGCCCAAATTTTCTATGTTTTGATATGCTTATATACATAAATATTTACCATGATGTTACAATTAAGTACATTATTCAGTATAGAAACATGCTGTGCATGTTGATAGGCTAGGAGCATTGAGTTAACCTGCATGTGTGGTGAACTGTACTATTCAGGTTTGGATGAGTATACAATGATGTCTCCATAGCAATGAAAGTTGATTTTTACAATTTCATACATTATACCATGTATTGGGATTATAGTCACTATCTCCATTACCTGCTCTTGTCTCTCTCCCATTCCTGTTAACTTCCTCCTTCCCAATGGTCTCTCTTCTACTCTCATATCTTCTGGGTGAAGATAGCATTTCATAGCACTCCTGAAGTAGCTGCATTAATAATGTTTAGCTTTTCATTAAAAATTAACTTTAATTAAGTCCTATTTCTGTTTCTGACTCTGTCTCCCCTTCCTCCCCCATGCTTAAATTTAAAGTTTGTACTGTTTCTGATCTCTACTTAATAAACTCATGGCTTTACTCTGTCCCTTGAAGTTCTTTTCTGAGACCTAGTCAAGCATCTGGCTTGACCCGAATGGAATTCCTTAGGGGTCTCCTTAGGATGCTGACAGTGGTGCTGAGCCATGTTTCTCACCGTGGCTGGCATTTCTATCTCCAAATTCCAGCATCCGTGTTTATCTTTGTGTTTAGGGTCCATCAAGGCTTGCATTATCTCTCTTCAGCATCTTATCCATGGATATTTATTTTATGTTTCAGTCTGGCTAGATCTTTTTGGTTTTCTCTCTTCATGTTTTGTCTGTTACTGATCCATTTTTGGGTGCTGCAAAGGTAAATGAAAATCAATGCCTTCAGTCTCATCTTGACTATAAACGTCTCAAAACTCTTTTCAAGCCTAATATATCACATTTCTTCTGCACCAGAAAGCTTAGATGAGAAAGAACATTTTTCTGGGATGAGAAGTTATTCTGTTTAAACTTCATGTAGAAAAGGAGATCATATATTGTTTAAAAATTAATGGTATACTTATGCTTTGGAGGCAGGACATAGAGAAATCAAGCTGGAACCAAGATGAAAACTCTTCCTTGTTAGCTTGCTTTCATAGTACTGGAAGGTCCTATGCAGGCTGCTGAGGGAGAATTGTTACTGACAGTCTTATTTACACCTATGGCAAATCTTGCCTGGGACCTGCCAGGCAAGATTTGCCATAGGTGTAATAGTGACAAGACTGTTATGGGGGCAACCAACTACTTTCTACTTGGCTTTGAGGCCTGCTTCATCGATACTGGAAACCTGGTCAAAAGACTATATCTAGGGAAGTTATAAGCCCTTGTGGGGAAGCCACTATGGTTGTTTTGCTAAATGGACATGGTGTGCCATCAACATCTCTTCTAAACATATGAGTTTAATGCCTATATATTACCATTTCCCCCAGCTTTGGTCAAAGAAGTTTCCTTTGACAGTGGACAGTAATTACTGCCAAGAGTCATAACTGGTTGAAATGCAGGCAATAAAAGAACATTGACCACATCTCTAAATGAGTTATCTCCAAGGGCTAGTGAACATGGTGTAAGAGGGGAAGGAAAGAATATAAAAGCTGGAGGGAAAGGCGGAGTGTTGTGGAATGCTCTCTTCTAGGCATTATATGCCATTGTATTGCTGAACTCTCAGCAGCTATAATTATCTGCACAGACTCTCCATAAGATTGGGGCTGTAAGCATTCTACCATGGAGGGGATGGGGCTCCTAAAGGCCACTCCTCCTCAAGGACTCAGAGACAGTTAATGGTAGCTATTGGGGAGGGCCTCATGAGCTCCCAACACTATGTGAGGATCTATAGGCAGTTAATGGCTGCTAGAAGAGAGGCTATTTTCAATGGTGTAGTCTTTGGTAAGTTGTCTGTTTAAATAACCATAATTAAACTCATTGGTTCCCACACACACACACACACACACACACACACACATACCAACACACACACATACAGATATACATGAAAGTAAAAGGATAGTTGGGGAAAGAAGGGAATCAGCAGGCTCGAGGAAAGGACAAGAGAGGGAAAGGGGTGTGAATATGATCAAAATATACTATATACACACATGAAAATGTCATTATGACTTAGCCTTTCTGGATGGTTAATGACCATACTTAATGCCCATACCAATTTGGCTGAGGGACTTAAGGGGTAACTTTGTTTCTTGCCCTCAGAGGTTAACTAAGTCCCAGGGAACTATGCATGGGGGCATCTCTTGAAATGTCCTGCAAATGTGAGTCACCAGTCTTCCTGTGCAGGGAGGTCTTGGAGATCCACTAATGGGACTTCAGCCAGTGTCCAGTCTATAAAGGAGGAAAGTCTGCTCATGCTTCAGAAAGGGAAGCCTGATCTAGCAAGACCTGACTTTGTCCTCGAGTGGATGGAACTGGTAAATGAAAAGCCAAAAAGAGCCAAGGGCTCCCTCCCTCTCCAAAACCTGAGTGACCCCTGAGGACCAGATCCTCAACTGACTTTGAGAAAATAAACACCTTGGTTAATCTGGGCTAAATGTGTGGCCTTAAACATCCAAAAGGAAAGTATAACCAGAAATAAATAATCAGTAAGGCCTGAGAAATTGTACTTCAGATATAAAACTTGAGATCTTAGTATAAAGGCAAAAAAAAAAGCACAGTTGTTTTGCCTGTCTTCAATTCTTACTGTCAAGTACAGCTACCTGGAGGCTGCCCCTGCTTTTGCCATCCATCAAAGACATGAGACACAGCTTTTCAACCTTCCAGTATGGACTGAAGATTCATGTCTCTCCAAGAATCCTCCAAACCTTCAGTGCCAGATGGGGACTGCTGAGACATCCAACTTGTGGGCTGAAATACTACTGGGGTTTCCACCTCTTCAGAGTATAGACTGCCATTGTTGGATGACCTAGGCTTTATCATGGAGGCCAGTACAGAAAGATCAAGACAGGACACAGCGCTTATTGAACTTCATTTGATGACAACTGGAAGGGAAGACTCCAGTGTGGAGCACAAGGGCAGGACTGATGGTTGTTTGGACTTGCCAAGGAGGAGCCTTCGAACACTTCCTTAGGGAAAACATGACATCTTTCAGCCTAATAAAGGAAAAAAAAATTTAAAAAAAGAAAAAGAAATCATAAGCTGAAGACGCTAAAACCTATGACATGATAATCTTGATATATATGTGGCATGCATATATGCAAATTTTGGAGTAATGCAAATTGGAAGGAACAACAACAATAACAACAACAACAACAACCAAAGACTGGGTCAGAGAACTGACTGAAACGGTGAACTGCCCTAAACAGTAAACTTCTGCATCAAAAATTTTAAAAGAGACTGAGAATAAAGATGAGAACCATGTATGGCAGAATGCATGAGCTCTGGTGGGGTGGGGGACAAGGAAGTGGGAATGGGTCTAGACTTGATTGGGAAATGTTGTATGAGATGCACAAAGCATACGATTAATATGTGCTAATAAAACTAAAATGATAATAGTATAGATTCTAGACAGTTTCATAACTTCTCACAGGTAGAAATTATTAAAAATATACGGGTTGTCCAGAAAAAGATAAGCAGACAAAGTGGATGGGCAGTGTGTGTTGAAATTGCTGAAGAGATGGTACCATTAGAGGGAAACCAAAAACTGCATATAGACAATATAAAAGGTGCTCTGAGGGTAAGACCCCATTCACAAAAGGCTCCAGCCTCCAGCTATAAAACATGTAAGTTCATTTGAATGAAGAGAACCTAAACTGATAATAACATTGCATGGGTTCTTTGCTCAAAGACAACCCCTGGAGAAAGAATTTTCCCAGATTTAGTCATGAAAACACACAGAGGTGACTGTAGCTTTGATCCTAGGGACCAAACCACATCTTGAGCTGGCAGCAGAACTCAGCGTTGTCCAAGGAGAATTGGTGCTATCACACTTCCTCATACTACAAAAGCAGTAATATCAAAACCCAGCATGGGACTGGCACAAAACAGATACACAGACTGTATTAGTTACTTTGCAGTTGCTATAATGAAATACTATGACCAAGACAACCTAGAGAAGGAAGCATTTATTTTTGCTTATTGCTCCAGATGGGTCATCCATAATGGTGAGGGAGGCACGGCAGCAGGTGGCCAGAGCAGGAAGCTGAGAGTTTGTATCTTCCACAGCAAACATGAAGCAAAGAAATCCAAGTGGAAGTTGGGCTAGGCTCTCAACTCTCAAAGCCTTTCCCAATGCTGCGCATCCTCCAGAAAGACAGCACCTCCTGGAGATACGATAACTTTCCAAACAGTGCCACCAACTGGGGATAGAATGTCTACATTTTTGAGCCTATGGGGATCATTCTCATTCAAATCACCACACAGAGAAATGGAATAGATAGGTTACCTATAAATAACCTCATGTATTTACAGTTGATCAATTCTTTAAAAAACATTTTATTGAATTTCACGCATTTCATATAACAGATTTTAATGAAATTTAGACCTCCTCCCCCATCCATCCCACCCCATAGCCCCTTTCCACCAGATTTCATGCATTTGTCATATATGTTAAATACTGTCTGGTCAAGCATTTGTACCCAGATGTCCTTCAGTGCAAGTTTATCCAATGGAGTCTGCCATCCACCTAGTGTCCCTCTTTTAAAGATCTACTCTTCCTCACCCATCAGTAATTAGTTGCCAATAGTTCCTCAGCTAAGGATGGGGCCTTCTGCCCATTTCCCTCATTTTTTGATGGGTTTATGTCTGATTAAGTCCGCATGGGTCTTATGCATGCTGACACCATTGGCGCAAATTCACATGAGCAAGTTCTGTTTCAATGGAAGGGAAGTCATGGTAAATATAGCCAAATACACATAGCTGGAGAGGTCATAGATCCTACAAAAAATTATCTCTGTCCTATCTCTAGACAAATGAAATTTCTTACTACATGATAAATATGGATCCTATATTTACCAACAAGTATAACATACACCACTCATCAAAGAAGCTTTTATTTTCAACAGATGGAGGCTATTACACAACTGGTCATACATGGAGAATATATTTCTGAGAGATGTCCAGCTCTAAGTAACACATCTAGGGTGGAACCTCTGGACCGAAGGCTCATGGAACACAGTGCAACAGGGGGTAGAGAGAATAATAATACATCCTTCATCTCTTACCAGTCAATCTCCCTCATACAAGAGAGTGCAATGCACACACAAGGTCACAGCTGGCTAAGTTTCAGAGAATAAGAGACCAACAGAGTGCATGTCCCTGGATAGGATTCCTATGTTAAACCTCACCCACCATGGCTCAGGGAACATTGTGCAAGACGGGACAGAAAGATTGTAAGAGCCAGGGTTGGTCCATGAAAATAAGAAAACAGTCTTTCAGATAAATTTTTCTTAAAAAATATTGTATTTATTATGTTTATTTTATGTATATAAATGTATTGCTTGCATGCCTGCCATGTGTGTAAGCCCCCAGATATCAGAATAGGGTGTTAGATCCCCTGGAACTGGAGTTACAGATGGTTGTTAGCCACTATGTGCATGGGATCTGAGTCTGGGTCCTCTGTGAGAGCAGCCAGAACTCTTTTTTTTTATTTTAATTATTTTTATGTGTATGAATGTACTATCTGCATGCAGGTTTGTGCACCCATGTGGTGCAATGCTATGGAGGTCAGAAGAGGGTGTTAGATTCCCCTGAAACTGGAGTTAAAGACAGTTCTCAGCTGCCATGTCGGTGCTGGGGATCGAACCCGGATCCTCTGCAAGAGCAGTCAGCGCTCTTAACTGCTAGGTCATCTCTCCAGCCCGCAGCCAGAACTCTTTATCCCCTATAATTGATCAATTCTTAACAGAGGCTCAAAAAACGTGGCTTGGAGAAAGACAACCTTTTCATAAATGCTGCTGGAAAACTGGATGCTCACATGCAGAAGGGGGACAGATAAGGGAGCACATCACGATATCAATGTAGACAATGATTTAAAAAATTAGTTATGTATTTACTGTGGTGGGGCATCTCAGAATTGCCCATAGCTGTGCCATATTATGAACACCAGCTGAGCCTAGTAGTTAAAACTTAATTCAAAGTATGGAACAGACAACTAAACCAGGACAGGAATTGAGAACAGGTCAGCCTGTACCTGGTTGCTTAGAAACTCATATTGCTAACTTGATTCGTGGCTTCTGTTCTTTATGCTTGGCTTGCTTTTAGAAAATAGAAATTGTTAAAGGGGCTTACCATACCTAAGCTTGGGAACTTACACTTTTTACTCCTGGATATGGTTTTTCCTATATAAAACACCTCCTAACTGTAGCTCTTTGCTACACACCCTTGACTGAATGTCCAGTGTGGGGTTGTCAGCTGACTGAAGGCTTTCTATTGGCATCATTTTGTTTTGTCTGAGTGGTCTTCTCTGGTGAAATTACCCCATTCCATTATTTGTAGGTATATGAGTGTTTTTCCTGCATGTAAGTACACCTGTGAATGTAATGTCCTCAGAGGCCAGAGAGGACATCTGAGACTAGAGAACACAGATGGTTGTTAGCCTCTGCATGGGTGCTGGAAACCGAACGTGTGTCCTCTGCAAGAGCGGCCAGAGCTCTTAATTATTGACACATCTCTCCATCCCCCTACAAAGTTTTGTTTTTGAAGAATACTCCCAAGGTAGAGAAACAAAAGCAAAGCTGGACAAACTATACCACAGCAAAATAAACCACTGGGGGAAAGACAATTTATAGAATGGGTAAAAAAATTGCTGTCAATTCTGAAAAGGAATTAACATAAATAATAATATAAGAACATATGAGGAACTTAAAATTCAATAACAAAGAAACAATCCAATAGAAATGGGAAGAAGATATAAATACATGCTTTTTTTTTTTTTTTTTTTTTTTTTGGTCTTTTCGAGAACAGGTCCTCCTGTAGCCCCAGCTGTCCTGAACTCACTCTGTAGACCAGGCGGCCTTGAACTCACAAAGATCCGCCTGCCTCTGCCTCCCAAGTGCTAGGATTAAAGGCGTGCACCACCACGCCCGGCTTCTTAAAAGAGGACATGGATAACAAATTTAAGAATAAATGCTCAACTTTATTAGCTATCAGGAAAATGCAATGAGGTGTCATCTCATCCAAGTTATAATGCCTACTACCAAAAGAGTCAAAAAATAGCAAATGCACCAGGTGTGGTGGCACATGCCTTTGATCCCAGCGCTCTGGAGGCAGAGGCAGGTGGATCTCTGTGAGTTCAAGGCCAGCCTGGTCTACAGAGCAAGCTCCAGGCCAGCTGAGACTAAAGGGAGACCCTGTCTCAAAAAAGGCCAAAAAAAAAAAAAGCAAATGCTGGAGAGCAGGTGGAGAGGAGCTAGGTACAGTGTGGATAACAACGTAGAGGCCGGGCATGGGGGCACATGCCTTTAATCCAGCACTGGGAGGGGTTCACTCCAGTTGCGCAGCACCAGTTCAGGAAGAGATATCAGCCATATTTTTCTTTTACTTTTAGCATGGTTGAGTTCATATTTCAGAAGCAAGTTTTGAATGTAGGTTTCATAGTAGGTAACATAAGAAGTTCTTCATGTTCTAGCAAGGCTTTGGCACCTTGTTAGTACCCTGTGTGATTGCTATCTCTGTTAATGCAAGAAGACAGTACATATGTGCTAAAGCAAGCATCCATATCTTAACTGTAGAAAGTACCAAAAGTTTTTAGGTCTTGCCAAATTCACAGAACTAAATTTTTATTCAATGGCTTAAAATAAACAAATATCACAGTGATTATCTTCTGTTAGTAATTCTGTAGGTGGATTCATTATCATATAGTAACATTTTAAACTGTAAATGAAAATTTGGGTGAGAACTCTACACTTCTAGAAAGTGACTTCAAATTAAAAGGCATTTTTCCATGTTAACTAGTCAATGATAGCTACATCATAATGGTTTGGTAAGTGTTCAAGAATTACAATTTAGTAAAAGTTTTTAAATTCAGTTACCTCTGCCTTATTTACATTTTTTTTTTTCTTTTTTAAAATGCAGGAGCAGCCGGGCGGTGGTGCACGCCTTTAATCCTAGCACTTGGGAGGCAGAGGCAGGCAAATCTCTGTGAGTTCAAGGCCAGGCTGGTCTACTTAATGAGCTCCAGGCCAGCTGGGACTAAAGGTGAGACCTTGTCTCAAAGACAAAAAAAAAAAAAAAAAATGCAGGAGCAAAAAGGCAACAGTTTCTAAAAGAAACACTGATATTCAAACTCATAAACAGCTTCTCAAATCTAGTGGGATTTATCGTGAACATTAATCTTGCTTTAACATTTTTAGCTGGGCACAGCCAGAATAAAACTTTTAAATACACCTTTTGAGGACTCTTTCATTTTTATTAGTTTTATTGACCCAAATGTTATCATAAAAACAATACTAGTTTTTAACCAAGAGAGGCAAAATAACTATTGCTTTCAGATTTCAGATAAGAGGTACATTCTTGTAATCACTACAGTCTCTAAATGGACTGATTCATCATGATAGTGTGAAGCCATTTTACCTTAACAACCCAGTATTGCTTTTAGTGTTGACACTGGAGTTTAAATTCTTGAACCCAATTCATTTGCTTTGTTTGTTTTGTAGATGTAGTCTTCCCTGGTGGATTTTTTTCAAATATTGCATCAGTCTATGTTTCCTAGGCTCCCATGTCTGACAACTCAAATAAAGCCTCCCCAAGAGATTACACAGCTAAGCGAGACCTCATTATCTAAATATTTTTGGTTTAAATCTATGCACTAGAATTTGAATCAATTTATTGACATCTCCTTTCTGACTCCAATTATCAAAGTAGTTCAATATTGTCCAGTCATCACTTTTTAGTAGCAGAAAAGTAATATATATATATATATATTATTTATTTTATCTGTATGACTGCATTGCCTGCATATATGTAGGTAGCTGGGAATGAAACCTGGGTCTTCTGCAAGAGCAGCCAGCCAGTGCTCTTAACTGCTGAGACATCTCTCCAACCCCATAATATATATTTTTAATGCATATATAGATCTTTTCCAGACTGCACTTAAGACAGGCAATTCTTTAATCCAAGAAGTTGGGAGGCAGAAGTGCTATGGAACATAGCACTGAGGAAAATGGAGGAATTTGCAAGAAGGGCATGATGTGACATGGAGATGCAGGCAGACATTTCCAGCTATACTAAGAATCCTTTACATAGGGATGCAGGTGTGAGGAACCAGCCCCATCTTGTAAATAAGACTTTTAACATGTCAGTTAGCTGAGCTTGGTGGGATATGTCTTTAATCCCAGGACTCAGGAGGCAGAGACAGGAGAACCTCTGTAAATTTGAGGCCAATCTGGTCTACATAGTGAGTTCCAGGCCAGCCAGAGCTACAGAGTGAGACCCTATCTCAAACAAAAAACAAAAACAAAGAGCTGGAGAGATGGCTTAGCAGTTAAGAGCGCTGGATGATCTTGCAGAGGACCTGGGTTTGATTCCCAGCACCCATATGCTGACTAACAACTGTCCATAACTATAGTTCAAGGGGAGTCCAATGGCCTCTTCTGGGTAGAGGTACACTTACATACATGCAGGCAATACACTCATACACATAAAATAAAAAGAATAAATAAAATATTTAAAACAAAAGCAAAACAAAATGTCAGGGTTCCTTATGGCCCCACTAAGAGTTAAGGGTGTTTTGGAATAAAACATGGATTTGGACAGGAAGGACAGGAAAAGGTGTTCTGTTTTATTTTGTCCCAAGAAGTTCAGTTGTACGGACTTCATAGCTACTATAAGTATAACTGCTTCATCCTAACTCTAATGCTAGTAGACACTCTCTGTTCCCTGATACAAATTCAGTACTAGACAAATGACTGATAATGCATATTTGTTGAATCAATCAGTGGCAGTAAATAGAATGAAAGCAAAACTACCTCACAGCTCCTTTAAGATATATATATATATATATATATATATATATATATATGAATTTAGCTGCTTTCCTACCCCCTTGACTTCAAATCTTCTCTTCTTATATTCATTAGTGTGATTGATGGCATTGTCATGAATCTGCTCTCAAATTAGAAAGCTGCTGAATTCCTTTCCCCTCCCTAATGTATGTCTACATGACCTGAAAATGTTTTCATTTGTTTTAGACTGTCTTTAGCTTTGATTCTTCTATATAATGACATGGCTTTAAGCTAGCTGCTGTTATCTTTTAGTTTGCTGAGATAGCAATTTACTTTGTAGCCCCGGCTGGGCTAGAACTTTCTATGTAGAATAAGTTAGCCTTGAACTTGTAGCAATCCTCCTGCCTTTGCCTCTAGAGTGTTGGTATTCTAGGCATAAACCACCAGGCCTGGTAAAGTACTATTACTTATTATATGAAACATTATAACAACCACTCAATTGGATGTTTAGCTACTAAATTTCTACCCATTTTGATGTATATGGTGTAATTGGTGGTATTTTCCAAAACAATTATGCATGGATACCTTTCTGTTATTCATCTTTTTCAGTTTCCATATTAACTAAAAAAAAAAAATAGTCTTGCATCACATAAGCAGTAGTCCTCATCAGGGAGTTGGTATTGCTCCCTAGGGACTACCTGCTTGTTTGTAGTTGCATTTTGTTTGTCAGAGGGTCTGAGGGTACTACGGGGCCAGGGCCAGGGAGGATAGATGTTGTGCAGTGCATGGACAGACTTCCTCAGTGAAAAACTGTTTCATATTGTGCATACCTTCAAATATCTTCGGAGATAATATTCATGTTAATGAGAATGCTGTTTAAGCCTTTAATTAAGAGTTTTCCAGAAATGGAAGTATCACGTAAATGGAGGGGAGTGTAGGCTTTGTTTTTGTTCAGCACTTTACAGAAAGTGTCATTTTTAAAGACTCATGCTTCTGGGGATACTTGAGTTGTCTAAAACTTGCCTACATGTATAGTTGCCACATTTCTGGTGAGTCTGTGTACAGATTCATTCTTATGACTACTTATGTGTCTCAAGTTCAGTTGTAACTTGAGCACTGACATACTGAAATGCCCATTAGTATTATAAAATACTCTATTTATTTATCTTGTAAGTACATTAAATATTATATTGGTTATCTTTGAAATGATGTATAGGTCATTTTATTTCAGAGTAAAAGAAGTAAACATTTATCAATATTAGGGATTGATGAGTTTAGAATTATATATGAGGCAAGGTCTTAGATTTATTCACAGTGTACAAAGCAAATGAGCAAAGAAAATGGAATTTATTTTCTTTAAAGATGACTAGATATTTTCATAAATCCTCATTTATTGTATAATGGAGGAAAGAAAACCTAAAATTGAATTTATGCCCGCAGCTTTAATTCAACAAAATTATCTTATCTCTCTTTGTGTAAAAGCATAGTTACCTGAGGTGGAGGCCTCAGTCCCCTGTTTCTTCTCCTCACTGTCCTTCCTGGAGTCTGTAAAGTGGAAGGAGATTGTATAGCTCATATACCTTGTGGTTGTGAGGGAAGGTCCTCCTCACTTCTCATCAAGATGTGCTCATCCTAAGTGATTCTTGGCAAACAACACCAGCTATGTGCTGCAGATGACCTGATCTTCCATCTCCAACCCTGGCCTTGTATATCTGTCTCCCAACTTTGTATCTCCATTTGGATGTCTAATCACACATGCAATTTAGAATGACCAAGACAAAACTCTTAATTTCACCTCTTCCTAAGTCCATTCACTTCCCACCAAACTTATATCAGGAACACCACTGTCCCTCATACCAAAAAAATCTAATAACAGTATCCCTTTCTCTATGCCATCTATCCAACCAGATCTATCAACAAGATCTACTAATTCGATTTCCAGAACATATACAAAAGACACTGAAGTTTGCCATCTTCCTGTTACAATGTGGTCCAATACCTCACTTGGATTGTTGTAGTAGTTCTCTAAATGGTCTTCCTATTCTCCCTTCTGTCCCTTCACATTGCACCCAGAACTCTTCCTCATGGGTAAACCAGATCAAGTCATTCCCCTGCACACACCCCTTCACTGGCTCCCCACTGTAACCAGAATAAAATACCAAAATCTTTACCATGGCCTACAGGGCACTATGTCTTCCAGCCTCTGTCTTTTTTTCCTTCTTCTCCTTCCACTGTTCTCCTAATTTTCAGTGCTATCCTCTCTCAGATCTTCATGGGATGACTTCTTACAATTTGGGGCTTGAGTCAAAAGTCCTGCCATCAAACAGCTCTGCCTGTCTTGTTCATCTCTGTAACCCTACATGACAGCATCGGCTGTCTGGCTAATCTGTTGTGGATAGTCTCCTATACTGGTGGTCATCAAAAATATAGTTTGGGTGGTAATATGGTGACCCTGGCTGCCGAAGTTTGGCCATTTGCCATGGAACTTAGAATCCTCCCATAAAGTTTTCTCTCTGACGACTGCAAGCTACACTGCCTTAGTCATCTACTCAGCTAGGTTCTTTCTTCGAAGCACTTGGAAACTTCCGAAATCCCCAATTTCTACCCTTTTCATGTATATGATGCAACTGGCGGTATCTTCCAAATCATTGATGTGTACACACTTTTCTGCTGTTCATTTTTCCCCACTCTTTCCCTTCTAAGTAAAAGCTGGTCTTACTTTTTGTAAAAAGTGATCCTCAGTGGGGTTGGTATTGTTCCCATACCAGATTGGAAACTGAAGTGAAGAAATGAGTGACGGTCTTTGAGGCCTGCGGCCTCCTTGGCACTGTTCCTCAGGTGCAAGTTTTATTCAAGGTCCTTGGCCTCTGCTATTTTTGTTTTGATTTTTCAGTATTCCTCCCTCTGACCCCACTCTTTCTCCACGTCTAGGTCTTCTACCACCTCAGAATATGAACTGGGAGGAGACAGAAGACATGCCCCAGTGGATACTGTCCTCCTCATACTTCCCATCTCTTTTCTCTCTGCTACAGCCCACAGAGGTAGAAAGGTACAGGCTCTTTTAGTTCAACCTTCCTCTTTGGATGAGATCTTCCACATACAACATATATATATATATATATATATATATATTATATTAAGCTTTTGAAACATTAAGAGGAGAGATCAAAGAATTTAGAACACCCTTTTATCTCTTTTACAAACCTGTGTCTCTCAAATATCATCTGTCTAAAGTTATTTAAAAAAAAGTCAGCATTGAGACTCAAAGCTAATCAAAGGCCACTTTATTTTATGGTATATCCACCTCCATGATTTGATAAGCCTTATGCCTTGATTTTGGAAATGAAAGAATATAAAGATGTCAACAGAGACACTGCAGTACAGATTAGGATTTATAAAATATTATCCCTACCATGTGGATAAATCACAGGGAAACCTGATCTCGATCTGCTTTGCCATCTTCTCCTCCTTTCTTATTATGTTCCATCTGTACAGATCTTGTTCTTTAGGCACAATACAATTCTTACCATTTTCTGAACACGGCACAGAGCATGAATTAACACAGCTGTCTGTTTTGTCTAGACTATCCTCTGCCAATTTATCCTCTGCTTGGCGAAATTTTTCTTATCCTTTCATATTTCGAATGTCACTTCCCAGAGAAGCCTTCCTCAACTACCTTATCTTTCATAACAGCAACATGTAAATATCATAATAACAATATGCAAACACCCTCATGGTAGCACATATTGCATTATGGACTTTATAACTGTTTGTTACCATCAGCTCATTCAGCACCTAGGTAGCAGGGTAGTTACTCAGTTCTGCACTATTAGCCCCTGGTATTCTGGCTAACCTTGTCCTCTCTGTTCTTATTTAACTTATACAGCAGAACAGAGTTGACCCTATTTAGGAAAGGGTTACTGAGTTTCTACAGTAATGTCATTCCTCACATGACACTGTAAAAGCAACAAAGACTGAGAAAAAGACAACACTATTAATATAAACTCCTTTCTCACATTAACTCCCCTTTTCATGCAAGAATAATGAATTCATGTCAGGAAAAAATTGTGATGAATTTTTTAAATTGCAGCATTTTATGTAAACTTCAAAAAGAATTATAAACTAGTATTTTTAAAGTCTTTAATTCTCTATTCTACATCAATAAACAATCAGGATTTTTTTACATTAAATAGTCTGATCATGCTTGGATATGCTAAACAATTTAATATCAATTAAAAATAAAAAGGGTTTTCTTGTGGGGTTGGAGAAATGGCTCGGTGGTTCAGAGCATCAGTTGTTCTTGTAGAGGACCAGGGTTTGATTCCTAGCACCCACATGGTGACTAACAACCATCCTTGACTCCAATTCCAGGGGATCCTATATACTCTTCTGACCTCCTCTGGCATTGCAAAACACAGTCACACTTACATATACTCAGGCAATACACTCATACGCAGAAAATAAAATAATAAATAAAAATATTTAAAAAGGGCCTTTGCTGGGCATGGTGGCACATGCCTTTAATTCTAGCATTCAGGAGGCAGAGGCAGGTGGATCTCTGTGAGTTCAAGGCCAGCCTGGTCTACAGAGTGAATTGCAGGCCAGCTGGGGCTATAGGGAGACTCTGTCTCAAAAAGACCAAAAAAGGGGAGGGGCTTTTGTTTTAAATTAAAAGAGTCAAATAACATGCTCATGGAATTTTAGCTTTCCTTTTTCAATCCTTTCACGATTAAAGAAAAGTAGGACCTGTTTACTACAGGTAAACATTCCGTGTCAGAAGAATGCATTGTGAAAGCATCTCACAAGGGAAGGCTGGTTCTCAAGGAAGTGAAAGGAAAAAAGCCTGGAAACTTTGGTTTTTCTTCCATGCCCTGTGTTGCTCTGTTTATATTCTCACTGTAACCTCCACAGTCCTCACTATAGCCTTATGGCTGTGTGAGCTTCAGAATCCAGACTTATTGCTTCTGCACCTTTGCAAAGCCTAGCAACTGTAAAACTTCAGCATTTGCATTGAGATGCGAGAGCATGGCTGTGAAGTTCTCCCCAAATTCTCGCCCACCTAAACCTCCAGATACAACCTTATCTAGAAATAGAAATGATGGTAGATGTACTTAGTATGGATCTTGAGGGGATTTGGTATGGAATAGTTCTACTGAAAGGTGTTTTTATAAGAATTCCAGATAAACAGGAACACACAGAGAGGACTGTACGAAGACGGGGCAGAAAGCACAGTGATAACAGCTATAAGCCAGGCAACACTGCACATTGCTGGAAGTCATCAGAAAGGGCAGGGAGCGATCCTTCCCTGGAGCTCTCAGAGAGGGCAGACTCTACTAACACCTCGATTTCAGACTTCCCACCTTCCAAACTGTGGTAAAATAAAATTTGGGGATTTTAAGCAATCAAGTTTGTGGTAACTTGTTACAACAGTCCTAGGAAAGGTATGGTATAGTAGACTATACTTAATCTTCTATTTTATGTTAGAAAGCAGAGAGGCTCTGAGATTTGATGCAGAGAGGAATCATTCCTTCTACAAGTAGCTAATGTGTAGATAACTGTCACTTGGTAAATTAGAATCTTTGCAAATCATCCCCGAAGGTGTTTCGAATGAGATAGTATTCTAGGACTGAATGGGGTTTCTTTAATTGTTTACAAAGGTATGTGGTTGTTATAGTCATGGCCACTGGCTACAGTAGAGCCTGTTGTACATTGCATCACCAATGGCAATATGCAGAAGAGTCACAGAATGAACAATGTGAGCAGACTTACAGATATGATAATTAAAAATTCATTAATTCGTAAGCATTATGGATTAACAGGAATTATTTGTTAGACATTTTTTCGATCACTGTTTAAACTACAACTATCTGCTAGGGAGTTATGGCTCTTGAAAAGACAACACTACACAAAATAGCTATTTTTGCTGCATTAATAACCTCATACATTGCAATTTTCTTTAGTTTTCCTTCTCGTCACTCATAAGTTAGTCTCTAAACTTTGTCCATTCCTTCTTTCCAATATTTCTTATTTGTATTTTATATAATTCCTTTACTCCAGGTATTCAGTAATAGCTATGGTAACTTTGACTAGATTCCTAAATAGTTTAGTTTCTTCTCTCTTAACTACTGTTTTTGTTACAGAGTTTCAGATTTATCTTTGCAACACTAAATTTTTTACATTGATCCCCAGCTTAGAGACTTTCACTGGCTTCCTTTTACTTGTATGGTTGAATCAAAGTTTCTTGATTTTCCATTCAAAGCTGTTGCTTATTCTCTCCAATCCCTTTATCTCCACTTCTCATCACTATTCTTTGAAGTTTGGGGAGCTAACTCTGTAATAATGTCAAATAACAACAGCAAAACTTTGATTTCCCTTCACTGGTTCTCTTTTCAATTTTTCATCCTGTTAACACTTCAAAGGAAGCTCTAGAAGAAGCACATACATGAAGTGTAGAGACGAAGATCTGGCTCTAAATGATTTATTCATTTTTAGTTCTAGAGCTCCTGCTTTATAAAGGCATTTGAAAGTAAAAAAACATACCTGTGTTCTGTTGGTGCTGCTACTGTGATGCAACTCTAAAGAAGTAAGAACTTGGCAATGAATTATATTTTATCAGTGATTATCAATTATATTTGATCACAAATGCAGGTCACGTAGCAATTTAAAATTAATAAGTTAGATTATATATATATATATTTAAATTAAAGTTAGAGTTTAAGAAACTTCTTGTGTATTTTGGAAATGCATATCTTAGCTTTCAGAAACTATTTTTAAAACACTAAAAGCATAATTCTCATATAATCATAGATTTTAAAGACTAGAAAGCTGATGGCACAATAGCATTATGCTAACAAGTAAAATTTGAGTATTTTCCTTTTACATACCAGACAAAAATAGATCTTCACGTAAAAAGCATTAGTGACAGTCCTTCTAGGGCTGTTTTAATACTACTTAGAGTTTCCTTGAAAATGTCTCATACTTATACACTTAATATCGGTTTATTATATATGAAATATTATATAGAGATGTCATTTGTTACTTAATATATGAAACTTAAAACTCACAAAAGAAATCAAATAGAAGGATAACATTTATATGAGGTAAAGAAGTTTCCCTGAACAGTCTACTGGGTATATACTATTTGTTCCTGCCAATAAATGTGATGGTTTATACTGATTGCTAACTTGACAGAGTCTATAACCCCTGAGGAGAGAAACCTCTGGGTATATTTATGAAGGAGCTTTTATATTGAGTTAAATAGAAATAGAAAGACCCAACCTAAATGTTAGTGGCACCATGCCATGGGCTGTAGAACCAGACAGAATGGAAAGAAAAATGTGGCTGAGCACCAGCACTCATCACTCCCTGCTTCCTGATTGTGGGTGCAGTGTGACCAGCTATCTGAAATTCCTGTGACCGTGACTTCTCTGCCTTGACGGACAGTACCCTCAAACTGTGAGCCAGAAAAAAAAAAAAACCCTTACATTGCTTTTTTCAGAGCAATGAGAAAAGTAGCTAATATATTTAGCATATTTTAAAAGTCTAGGACATTGGAGGAGACCTCTGTGTGGAACCTGAACTTATTCAGTAAAGCAGAAATTCCTAGGATTTTGCAATGAAAGGAAATAATGACCAATAAGTCATGAGGTTGGACATGAATTGCTAAAGTCTGCTCTAATGTTCAAAAACTGAAGGAAAAAAAATTGGTGCATAGGCACAGTAATGGTCTTGAGTGTATTGGCAATGTCCCTGGAGCCACAGTCCTGTTCCGACAACAAGCTTCTCCTCCCTGAAAGCCAGTGATTCAAACAGCGGAAGAATTTGCTTCCTATGGTAATATCTCTTCAACTCCATAAATAAAATATGAAACAAGATATCACCAAATTTGCTTTTAAGTAAATTTCATAGGATTCCATCCGTCCTTAAAGAGTAGATCACCTGAATAAGCACTGTCTTAATACAATTACTGGAAAATAATTGTGTTTTAGCAGCAGATATCCACATCTAATTGATTACTTGAAGCTTCAGTTCTACTACTGACATTGGCAGAGTAAGAACACACACACACACTCACACACTCACACACACACACTCACACACTCTCACACACACACACACACAATCACACCAGCCATATGCTATTTAGGCTGGTTGTGAATTTCTGTTTTTCCTCGGTAGTGTTTATCCACTTGGAGCTGAAGGAAGTAGAAAGGCCAAACAGGAGTCTGACAGTTATTCAGCCAGAAGATGTCAACAAATCAGAAAAAAAATCTTGAGCTAGAAAATTGTTCAGAAATAGATGTTAGAAATGAAAAATCAGAAAATAAAGGTTAGGAAAAACATGAAATGAGTTTGGACATCAAAACATTGACAGGTATCCTTCTTGTGAGAGTGTTGTAATGCCACATTTTATTAATGGGTACATGTTAACAACTCAGGTTAACCTCTCATAGTAGAGAGAAAAGTACTCAACTTGGGAGGTAGAAGTCTGAGTACTTGGTACATCTTGGTCGAGGTGATGGTTTTTTAAGAACTCTGAGAAAAAACCAACCAACAGTTACAGATAGATCAAAAATTCTCCTTTAAAAACTACAGATAGGTGGGAGGCATGGGGAGCGGCACACACCTTTAATACTAGCACTAGGTGGCAGAAGCAGGTAGATCTCTGAATTTGAGGCCAGCATGGTCTACATAGTGAGTGCCAGGCCAGCCAGGGCTACAGGGAGACCCTGTAAAAAACAAATGAAACAAAAAACCCAAAGAACAAAAGATGATTTCTCTCAATTTGATCTGATGATCTGAAATAATATTCTCATGATCTCTGACCTAGGTGGCATAAAACATGGACCCATCAAAGACCAGTAAGAAAATGCTACTCCTAGTACTAATTTGTGTCCTACTTTGATTCTCTGTTGCTGTGATAAAATACTGACCAAAAGCAACTTTGGGGGAAAGGGATTATTTTACATCACAGGTTATAGTCCATCATCAAGAGAAACCAAGGCAGCAGCTCAAGGCAGGAGTCTGAAGGCAGGAACTGAAGCAGAAGCCATGAAGCAATGCTGCTTACTGGCTTGCTCAGCTACCCTTCCTATACAGCCCAGGCCCGCCTGCCCAGGGATGGTATCACCCACAATGTAATCAAGAAAATTCCACACAGACATTCACACAGGCCAATTTGTTAGAAGAAATTCCTCAGTTGAGATTCCCTCTTTCCAGGTTTGTTTAGGTTTGTACTAAGTTGACAAAAACTAACTATACCACGGGGAAAGTATGATATTTGAACATATATAAAGCTCCAATGTTTAAAATGTTATTAGTAGCCAAAGAGCCAGCAGATCTATAAAACAAAGGAGAATTCAAAGGTAGAATCTAATGCATAATAAACATAATTTTTCATATTAGTGAAGCAAATGAACTAGTCAAACTATTTTCAATAATTTAGCTAGCAATTTAGAATTATCTCACAAGAAATTTCAGATGTATAAATATTTCATTGTACAAAAGAAATGAGAGAAATAAAAAAGGAGTTATGGTTTCTTTGCTTTCTTCTTCTTGAGTCTTAGAGGAGGCTTTTTTGTTTGGTTCGGTTTTTAGTTTTTTGAGATATAGTCTCACATTGCAGCTGATACTGGCTGTGAACTCATAATCCTCTGCCTCAATGTCTCAGCATCCTGAGTCCTGTAGTTAATTACAGTGATGTGCCACCATGCCCAGCTAAGTATAAGACTTTTTTCCAGAAAGGCTTGAAATTCAGAAGTCATTAAAAATACATATTTGTTGGGGCTAGAGAGATGGCCTAGTGGTTAAGAGCGCCAACTACTCTTGCAGAGGACCTGAGTTCGATCCCCAGCACCCACATGGCGGCCGAGAGCCGTCTTTAACTCCAGTTCTAGGGGAATCTGATGCCCTCTTCTGACCTCCCTGGCATTGCACAACATGGGTGCACAGACCTGCATGCAGACAGTACACATAAAGAATAAATTAAAAAATTAATAAAAATACATATTTGTCTATATTAAAAACTAAGAGATTCTGAAACACAAAACCACTATAAATCTACAAAAAAGACAAAATACAATTAACATAAAGAAAAACATTTGAAACAGATGCCAATAGATTTCTAACATTTAATATATGAATAACACTTGCTAATAAATTAGAAAAAGGCAACCAAATAGACCAAAAATGCCACAGACTAATTATTTACCCAGCTATTAAAATTTAAGAAAGAACCTATGTGGACAGGAAAGAGAGCCTTCTCCATGAGTCTGAATTTGAGCAGGCAAAGATGCTACTTAGCTGGAACTCTTGGATGGGCATATTTGTTTTCTCTGTCTTGTGCCAATCTCAGTGCTCAGTAATAGTTACCTTCAAGTTCTTTTAAATATCATTTCTGCTAATAGATGAAGACAATAACCCTCTGAAATATGTATTGGAGTTTATCAACCTCAGTGATACTGACATTTAGGACCAGACAATTATTTGTGCAGTGAATGTTCTGTACATTATAGGATGCTTAACGGTGTTTCTATCTCCCACCCACTGGATCCCAATAGAAGCAAGCCTTCATCTCCAGTTGTAACAACTGGAGATGAAGTGCTTCTAGATACTTCCAACTGCTGCCTACTGCTAACAACAACTGATGTATTTATAGCATATCAGGCAGGGTGTTATGAAGTGTTACAAACAAAAATAAAGCTGGGTGAAGAAAGGCAGAATGGAGGGAGGCATGTACTACTTTCACTAGGGCAACAAGTTAAGTGTTCTGCAAGGACAGATGAGCAAAGAATGGAATATGTGAGCCTGGTGGGATAATGCAAAAATAATTCCAGGCAGAAGAAACTGCAAGAACAAAGATCCTGAAATGTGAACATACAACATGCTTAAGGCACAGTGAAGACCAGTGGCTAGGAGCAGAGGAGAAAGAAAGCAACTGACAAATAGGGTCAGAGAAGAAAAAAACACAGGCCAGGCATGGTGGCACATGCCTTTAATCCCAGCACTCAGGAGGCAGAGGCAGGCGGATCTCTGTGAGTTCAAGGCCAGCCTGGTCTACATAGCAAGCTTCAGGCCAGCTGGGACTAAAGGGAAACCCTGTTTCAACAAGACCAAAAAAAAAAAAAGAAGAAGAAGAAAACAAATATAGAAGGATTTTGAGAGAGAAGATAGGTAGAACCTATCTTATATTAACAGAAAAAAATGAATAAAAATAGACAAGGATCTTATGAAAAAATAATCAACTTAGATTTTAATTAATTCAAAGAACTTTAAAAAATTGATGTACCATTTTCTCCACTTAGGTAGAATATTAGCAAAAATTAGAAAGTTGAAATATTTATGAATCTTTAGGGAAATAATACTGTCCTCTGCTTTTAATGGGAGATGCATAGCCTCTGTACAGGACAATTCGTTAACATCTACTAAAATTTAAAAAAGGATGTAATAATTTCATTTAAAAAGAAGTTAATACATAGTTCTACTTATGCATTATTTGAAATAGCAAAACCACCATTTTGCTTGGTATTGACTAATATTGTACTAGTTATAAAAATCACAGCAAAGCCAATAATAGAAACTGTCCAGTGACCAAAAAATTTAAGGTAAATCTATGTAAGCTGATATGGCAATATGTGATCCCCAAAAAGTATTGTTTGTTTAAGAAAAAGTAAACCTAGGGAATTGAGTGTGGTGGCACACACCTTTATTCTTAGCACTCAGGAGACAGAGGCAAGTGAATCACTGTGAGTTTGAGACCAGTCTGGTCTACATAGTTATTTCCATGCCAGTCAGGCCTACATAGTGAGACCCTGTCTCAAAAAAGGTGAGAAAGGAAGGAAGGAAGGAAGGACGGAAGGAAGGAAAAAAGGTTAAAAAAAGCTCAGCTTATTATATAAATCTCATTATTTAAAAACCACATATGTGCTTGCTGTAAGGGTATTCATTTTCTTTGTATCTGGTTCCAATTAGCTGGTTTGTTCCCTATAATTTTCATTGAGCATAACAAAAAAATGTTTACTAATGAATGGTTGCTTTTGTGCAGAAGCTCGACATTTAGGTCTTTGTTCACTTTGTAGACGTACATTTGAAAATGCTGCTTTTTAAAGATGCTCTTTATCATCTTTAAATTTTCTTTTTTATTGGTTCAAGAATTTTATACAATGTATTTCAGTAATATTCAGACCCCCTCCCCCATCTCCACCCTCACCTTATCCCCCCCCCACACAGACTTCATGTCCTCCTCTACTAGCAAATGAAAAATTCCATCAATCTTACACATCTGAGCTGAGTGCCAGAGAAATCATCTTATTAAAATGTTGGTGATCTGTAATTCTTAGACACAGATGCACTAAAGTAAGGTTCTAGACCCTTTCCTTTGTACATGGTTTTGAGTCAGAATATGCTCATGTTCCTTGAAATTTTCACACTTGTTTTCCGTTTCTTTTTACACACAGCTTAGCATTGTCAAGTAGGGGTTTTTTTCTTCAATAATCAGAGACACTTGGGTTTCCTCAATGTCAGCAGCCTGAGTACAAGCTGAGTACATTTCTGCTGTTTCTGGACCTCACTCAGCACAATCATTCTACTGTGGTCTAAGGCCTTTTCCAACAGGTTGATTTTCCATAAGGCTTTATGTGGCTGAATACAGTAACTAGGTCCTCACACCATGAAGCAGTTAGTTCACAGGCTTCTGACACAAGAGCGAATAAGTGGCAGTTGGGATGTTTCACAGCTTTGCACGACAGTTTTACAGTGTCCTCTAGCTTATTTTCTGTAATCTGTTCCTATGGCTGCTGAGGACTGCAGCCAGGTTTTGACAGCCACTGGAGGATAAAGACGGCCAGGCCAGGCTAGCCATGGATGTGCTATGCCTTGGCCGCCCTCAGGTCCTGTCCCTGACAGCAGGTGCACTGAGGTATAGCATTGCGGGGTGGTTGGCACCTGCCATTTGGCCCCACCACCCAATGTTGCCAGCTAGGGGACAGGCATGTCAGCACCCCATGGGTGGGACTGGTCAGGCCCCAGTGTTTTCTTTTTCATGGCCAAGTGTCCAGCAGACTTTCTTGGTGTCTGCTGTTTTCACATCTTTCCCCCATGACCAGAAGTAGCAAGTGATGAGACCTTTTATTAGAGTCATGTTTTGGGTCCTTGTGCCAAGACCCACTGCTACCACCCCATTGCTGCAGTGCCTGCAGGCATCCTGCCACCATCTTGGCTTCCCAATTAGACTTTTTTCTTGTTTGCCAAATCCTGAGATCAGAATTCTGAGATCAGTATAGAAGCACCTAAGGTCAGGAAAGCATTCATCCTGTGTGATAAGGTTCCTCACATGGTCCAGCACTCACTCAGTCTCTTGGCCACCAGTGTCCCCTGGGCCCGAGGCTGGCTTCTAGGCACATCTCATTCCCCAACCATCTTTTTTTCAAATTTTAGCACATTTTTCTAATAAAGATAGTAATTTTAAAGTAAAATTTCAATGTTTCTATATAAATATAAACGTCTTAGAAGGCTATATGTATATAAGGGTTGTCTCTGGAAAGGCAAAGCAGAAGTGGCCTTTAAGGGACAGTCCCTGAAACATGGTTCTAAGTTCCTGTCTCCTGGGCCTGTCTCCCAGCATAATACATTGAAAATACTAACACATTTGCATTCCCTAGTTTTTATCCTTGCTCTTTGCATTCACTGTGCCTCCTATTCCTCTTATTGCCTCTTGAGATCTGACCTGTTTGTGATTCTCTGCTTAGCCAGCAACCAGACCTGGCCTTCTGCTAACATTTCAGAAACTGACAGATATAAGCAACAGTATCTGTAGGAAATGCTATAGTAATATTTTGGAAAAGCAGAATTTATTAAGATGGTCAGTAAAAGCCAGGAGTAGTGGTGTGTGCTTATAACGCCTACACTGGTGAGGCAGACACGGTGCTTTTGGGCTAGCCAGTCTTCCCTATGTGGCCAGTTCAAGGTTAAGTGAGAAACTCTCAAAAAGGTGAGCCTGGTGTGGTGGGGTGTCCCTTTAATCCTAGTACTCAGGAGGCAGAAGCAGGTAAATCTTTGTGATATTGAGGCCAGTCTGATCTATATAGCGAGTTCTAGTCCAGTTGGGGCTACAGGGAGACCCTGTCTCAAAAACAAAATAATGAAATAGGCAAGGCATGGTGGCACACACCTTTAATCCCAGCACTTCAGAGGCAGAGGCAGGCAGTTCTCTGTGAGTTCAAGGCCAGCCTGGTCTACATAGTGAGTTCCTCCAGGACAGCTGGGGCTACAGGGAAGCCCCCCCAAAAAAGAAAAGAAAAACAGGGTTGATAACACTTGGGGGGAAAAAAACACTCCCCAAGTTGCCATCCAACCTCTCCAGTCACATAAACATGCACTTGTATGACATCAGCATGGCATGTACTTGCTGGAACGCACATACCCACAAAGAAGCTCAATAACTGCACTGCATCCTCTTTACGGATCTTTGTGAGTTCAAAGCCAGCCTGGTCTACCGAGCGAGTTCCAGGACGGTTGGGGCTACAGGGAGACCCTGTCTCAAAAAGACCAAAAAATAAATAAATAAAATTTGGCCTCACTTAACATGTTTTTTATTATAGAATTATAAGATTATTATGAGTTTTCTATGGCTTCAGACTATGAGCAGATGCCTGCTTAGCTTAGAAGATTTATTCATTCCACACTACAAAACAAAATTACAAATAATAAAGTACTCTACTGGAGCCACTTATGTGATATTTTGAATTAAGAATCTGTGATTTCTTGTCAGGTGGCGTTGAAGAATAATTTGTGATTAGAGACCAGAACTGAAGTGAAACCTTTGCAGTACTGGGGCAGTTAATGTTGGCTAGCTGGGGATGAAAAACAGCTATGATTAATAAATGGCCAGCATCACTGAAATCTTCTGGAAAATATTTCCTCAAGGTCAGCAAACGGAAGCTGTGGTCCAGTGTGGAGGGGGCAAGTCTTCACATCAATCTGGTAGCAGAACTTGGTAAATAGTATGTAAAAGTCTTCCGAGTGGTGCTGGGTTTGAAGGTATGATGGGTCATGGAGAACAGCTGAGGCTTGGCTCTCCACTGCAGAACCAGGACTGCCCAAGCTCTTATGGCCAGGAACATTAAAAAAGAGGGCAACATGATACAGACCATTAAGGCAGATGGTAAGATAACAAAGGAGAAAGTGACAATGTATATGGTTAAATTATCAGTAACAGAGATGTTATCAATTCACCTGGCCCCTGCTGAGGCAGATGCACCTCCTTCATCACTACCCTCAAACACCTCTGAGCTACTTTATGAACTTTTGGCACTGGAACTGGGATTAGGGTTGGAGCTAATACCAGAACCAGTACTTCTGGCATTGCTTCCTCTTCCATTTGGCGACTCTGCCCTTTCCATATTCTGACTTGGGACTTGAGGCACTAGGCTCTGAATCGCTGTCACTGTATATAAAGTGGCTTAGCTCATCCAAACCTGTCTGTCCTCAAGATGGTCTGAATTGCAATAGATGTAAATTCACTCAGGCCAGTGTTTAAGATTCTATGAATAGGAATCCTGATAGTAGTAACATAAGTTCTTACACCTGCTGTCTCAGAATGTGAAAATGTGCACCTAAAACCTCCACGTTTACTTTCATGACAGTGTTGTTTGGTATCTGAGACCTTGACCAAGTTCTCCTAGCTGTGCCATCTCTCCACTGATATTCTCCAGGACAAACTCTTCTTACTTGAAGATCAAGAGCTGTGGTTGGAGGTCTCTGTCCTGATCCCACTGTCTCAACATTGCTAGATATGTGTCTGAAGAATCTGTTCTTTGAGAGACATTTCTTGCTTCAGAAGCTGTAAAAAGGCTTTTACCTTTCAAACCCAGTTATTTGCTGTCTCAAGGTCACATAGTGCTGGGTTCTAGAACTTCCTTCAGTCTTGCTTACCAAAGGGTCCTCAAAAGTCAGAGATGAGATACTATGATGAGTACGTGGGATTTCACTCGTTGGATGCAGAGGTGACCTACTTCTTTCATCTCTTGCTCTGGTTCTCCAGCTTCTTGCCCTCCTCTCACCTCTGGTGGATTGGCACGTCTGTTAATGCTTCAGTTGAATTCCGTTTTGATCTAGATGGTCTGACAGATGTTGATTTGGATTCTGGATTTTCCGCTTGCCTTTGGTCGTTTTCCACATTTTCTCCATGAGGACATCTTACAGATGGCTCATTTTCAGTCTATGAAATTTGAATTCCATTTATTATAGATGAATAACATTTATCTCTAAAATAAATATGAAATAACCATTGTTTAAATAGTCTGGTTCACTACTCTCATGACTGGTTTCCTCTCTGACCATTTCTGGTCATATTTCCAGTTTGTGTGACAGAGTTAACCCAGTCTATTAAAGAGTCACCACTGGACATATCATCTGAAGAGTCTGCACCTCTATTTTCATCTGAATTTTGCCGCAGTGGACCCTCTTTAATTTGTTGTAATCTTCTGAGCAATTCCTCCTCAGTACTTTCACCTAGGGTGCCTAGCAAATTGTTATCTTTCATAAATCTATATTCTTCTTCACTCAAATTATTCACAAATTGATAGAAAGCCTCTTCCAGATCCAATCTGTCCATTTGACTTGTGCACTGTGCTACAGACTGATTACTTCCTTTATTGTTAGATTCTGAGTTTTCCATCTTGACGAATAAATGGAAAAATTATCTGACTGTTCCGGCATAGTACCGAAATAATATAAACTGGATTTTAGTTTTCTTCACACCCTGCTCTGTAGAATAAGTTTGGTTAAACTGTCCACAGAAGGAATATGGCTATCTCTTCCACCTTGAAATTAATCAGCATAAAGGAAAAAGGGCTGGGTGTTCATTGGGAGCGGCCTCTGCTCAGTGGTCCCTGCTGGGGCTCTGCAGCTCCTCCCATGCCATAGCTCTGGATCCCACCTCTGGGTTGCTACTGGAGACTCACCTCAAGCCTAGTGCCAGCTCAGAGAGATGTTACTCAAGCAGCCATTATCTTCTCCACTGTTACCAAGCACTGACAAGAAATGACTGTACTGTATTTAATATTGTGATATAAATATTGTGAACATAAAAGGAAAGGTTATGGTTTAACAGAAATGTGTTTGTGTTCCAAAGTTGGCCAAGAATGCAATGTTACAGTTAGTTTCTGTCAACTTGACAGAAACATAGACATACTTGGGAAGAGCGAATCTTAATCGAAGAGTTTCCTTCATCCGACTGACCCGTATGTGTGTCTGTGGGGACGTTTTCCTGATGGCTGATTGATGTGAGAAGGCAGAGCCCACTGAGAGTGGTACCATCCCAGGGCAGGTAGGCCTGGGCTTTGGAAGAAATGTAGCTGAGAAATGCAGGGGAAGCAGGCCAGTAAGCAGAATTACTCTATGGTCTCTGCTTCAAGCTCCTGCCTTAAATTCGTGCCTTGGCTTCCTTCTGCAATGGACCATAAAACATAAGATAAAATAAATCCTTCCTCCCAAGTTGTTTTAGTCAGAGTCTTTTATCACAGTAACAGAAACAAAACTAGAGCACTCCATACTAACCCCTTAAAGAAGTTTTCTGGATATATTTATACATTTATTTTATAGATTTTTCCTAGTTTGTCTTCCATTGCTGTGACAAAACACTCTGACCGACGCCAACTTGGGGAGGAAAGGATTTATTCACCTCACATCTCCTGGGTCACAGTTCATCACTCAGGGAGCCCAAGGCAGGAACTCAGGACAGGAACCTGGAGGCAGGAGCTGAAGCACAGGCCATGGAGGAGTGCTGTTCACTGGCTTGCTCCCCTGGCTCAGCCTGCCTTCTTATACTGTACACAACAACCTGCCCAGGGTGGCACTACTCATTGTGGGCTGGGCCCTCCCACACTGCTCAACCATCGAGACAATACTCCACAGATGTGGCCACAGGCCAACCCAATGGAGCCAATTCCCCAACTGAGGCTCCCTCAACCCAGGTGTGTCAAGTTGACACTAAAGCTATCCAGCACATAGATGAAATATACTATTCTTTTTCAACTTCCAGAAGACAAAAAAAAAGCAAAAACTTTTGGAATCTTACTGGGAATGACTTTGAAGTCACTTGTACTAAACTTTCCGAGCATTTTTCTCATAGCATTACACCTCTCTATACCAAATTAGACTAAAACATTTTCTTCTGTTTTTTAAAATAAGTTTCTCAACTCTTATTAACCATTTTCTACAGTTTAAAAATACTTTTATTTATTACTTTTATTTTATGTGTATGTGTGTATTGCCTGCATGTATGTACCTATGTTGTACAATGCCCAGAGACGTAAGAAGAGAGCATTGGATCCCCTGGAACTGGGGTTACAGAAGGTTGTTAGCTGCTATGTGGGTGCTGGGAACTGAACTCAGGTCCTCTGCAAGAGCAGCCAGAGCTCTTACCAACTGAGCCATCTCCTCAGCCCCAGTTTCTACAGTTTTACTTTTAAGCTTACTCCTGTTTTTATTGTACAATCTGATTTTTTATTTTTTAAAAAATTATTTTTTTTATTTTATGTGGATGAATATATTGGCTGCATGTAAGAGTACCCATGTTGTATAATGCTCATGGAGGTCAGAAAAGGGTGTTGGGTCCCCTGGAACTGGAATTATAGTCAGTTGTTAGCTGCCTTGTAGGTGCTAGGAATTAAACCCAGGGCCATCCAGAAGAGAGCCAGTGCTCTCAGCCACTGAGCTATCTCTCTAGTCCCCTAGATTTGATTTTTTAAATGGTAAAAATTCTCTTCATTTTATTTCCTAAGATACTTTTGTCCAATAACTTGATTTTTAAATTGGGTGCCAGTCACCTGAGGATTAGAAGGATGACTTTAACTTAAAGATAGGAGTTAAGACAAACAGTTTCCTTCACTGCTGTGTAAAGTCTTGTTTTTCAGCCAACGTCTAACTCTATCTGCCTCTAACTCATCCCAAACTAAGAATGGGCTGCATTTTACCATTCAGTTAATCTTGAATCTCTGCCTCTTCCCCAGTTAGCTAGATCATAAATGCTCACAAAACATAGTGAGATTTAAAAAATAAGCTATTATAAGTCTACCTGTTGTTTCCTATATCTAAGTTTTATAGACTTTTCTATTATTCTGCATTATGTGATTTTTTAAAAATAAATCTACCATCTATATTTTTCTGCTTGATTTTTGCAATCCCATGATGATCTAAATCTCATAGTCTATGTAGCATCTTATATTTCTAGATAGAATTTGTATAACTCATACTCAGAGACATAGCAGAAGGGGGAGGCTGCCAACACTAAAAGTGAGCCAAGCTGCAAACCATGACCTAATTCATTAGCCTGATGTATTTCCTGTAGCTCATCCATCCTCATATTTACAGAAATATAAATGTCCATTTCTTGTGGTTTTCCCACAGTAAACTGTCCATAATGATCAGTGCAACTTCTACAAAGAAGGTGGTGGAGAGAGCTGGAATAAAGTCCGGAGGTCTTTAGCATCAGTGGCTTCCTGTCATTGTGCTTGGTGTCTCTAGTGAATGCCTGATCAGCAATCTGAGGACCACCTATTTACTCATGTGGGAGTAGTGATCTGACTTCATGTGTATACATACACACATCCAGTCCTTGAGCCCCACATTTGGTTATTCTAGATGGCTAGTTCTTGGATTGGCTGGGTCTTCAGCTCAGATCCCTGAGATAAGTTTCTGCCTCAAAATCCATAGTAATATAGTTTGAATATGGAATGTTCCCCACCAGCTCACATGTTTGAACACTTGGTTCTCAGCTAGTGGCCGCTGTTTTGGAGGGTGTAGAAGCTTAGGAGGTGGCATATTGCTGGAGAAAGTGAGTTCCTAGATGTGGGGTTCGAGGTTTTAGAGTTGGGCTCTATTTCCCGTCTGCTTTCTGTCTCCTGACTACAGATCCAGTGCTAACAGCAAGCTCAACTCCTGCTCTACATCTTCCCCACCATTTTGGACTGTATCCCCTCAAAGTGTGAACCAAAGTAATTCCTTCCTCCACTAAGTCAGGCATTTAGTCACAGCAATGAGAAAAGTACTACAGTGCTATTTGCCAATTAAAAATCTTGTACAAAACCACCTCAAAAAGTTCAAAATTTGCTAAGTACGTTAAATCTCAACAAGAAGTGTCTCAGATCCTGATTCTTTTTTTTTTCTCAAATAGCTGCTTCATTAGTGTGGTGGTTTGAATGAGAGTGTCCCTCCATAGGCTTTAAGTATTTGGACATTTTGTCTCCAGTTGGTGGCACTGTTCTTGGAGGTCTTAGAAGGTGTGGTCGTGCTGGTGGAAATACGTCATTGGGGGCGGGCTTAGTGAGTTTAACAAGCCTGTGGTCTCCAGTCTCTCTCCCTCTGCTTCCTGTGCTCATTGTGAGATGTGACCCTCGGCTTGCTGCTCCAGCCCCGGCCACCATGCTTCCCGCCACAATGGACTCTTGATTCCCTGGAACTGTCAATTGTAAGCTCAAATAAACTCTTCCTTTGATAAATTCCCTTGCTCATGGTGGTTTTATCACAGCAACAGAAAAGTGACTAATACAATTAGTATGAAAATTTTCCCACACTGTACTCTAGAGGAAAGTTCTGTATACTAAAAAGACTTTGGGAAAACACCAGGTTATGAAGACTTCCCCTTAAGAGAACAGGTGTCTGAATATCTTACACAACTAAGAGCAAAACACAGGTCTCCAAGGGGGCCAGGAATAGGTACTTGAATTAAGAAGTACTGCCAAATCGTCACTAGTCTTACAAAGTCAATCTCACCTGGAACTGTGTTACACATGCAGGCCAATACAAATCAAAGCAGGGGGCTGGGCAGATGGCTGAATCAGTAAAATGTTTGTCACACAAACATTAGGACCTGAGTTCATTTCCCTAGCACCCATGGTAAAAGCTGAGACTGTGGTGAGTGTCTGTAACGTTAGTGCTGGAGGAAGCTGGTATTCAGAGACAAGCAGATCCCTGGAGCTCACTGTTTAGGCATCTTTGCCAATTGGTGAACTCTAAGTTTAGTGAGAGACCTTGTATCAAAGAATAAGGTGGAGACTGACTGAGGACCACATGTAATGTCAACCTTAGGGCCTTCACACATGCATGTATACATGGACACTCATACTCACACACGCATCTGCACACATGAATCCATATATACACCGTAAGCAATCAAAACCCCAAAAGGAGTTATAAGTTCAGAGAAATGATACTGTATGGAAATAATTGTCTAAAACTTCTAAAGTTTTCTTGGTGTGTAGGTGGATCATCCAGGTGTTAAAGACTGAAGACAGAAGGGACACTATATAAATCTGAAGGTAGTATGCAGGTTGCTAAAACAGTCCTCATAAGATCTGTTTTGATTAGAATACAAATGCCATTTCTTTAACATTAACAAAATTACATGCTACCCCACATATTATTGTAGGCTTCTCATTTACCAACACATTTGGACACCAGATAGACATAAAGTAAATAATTTATAGTGCATAAAACTCACAGAAATGCTTATTGATTCCTAAATTAGGATAATATATCTTAGCTGGTGCAGTCTTTTATTGATAAATCTTAATTGAATTTTCAAGTAAGAACCTGCAGAGAAAATGTGCTCTAGTTTTATTTTTTAGGCTTCCCAAATGTTGCGAATGTTCCCTGATTAAATATGTGGCTAACTTTGTGACAAAGATGAGTCAATTCCCTTAATTTACTCAAATGAAAATCATTCGCACATTTCAGGCATGAGGTTTTCATCTACTCTGTAAAAGAATTTATTTAGCTCTTCTCGTAAACTACATTCAGTGCAGTAGAATATTACTGAATATTTTCTTTAAGTGTATTGTTAAATTTCAGTACTATTTTCAGGGCAAGCATAATCTCTGTGATAAACAAAAATGGTGACTTGTTATATATTTTTTAACAAATAATGTAGAAAATACATTAATGGCACAGGAAGTCATGAGAATAATCCCACAATTAAAAAATAATATTTTGGGGCTGGAGAGATGGCTCAGCTGTTAAGAGCAGTGGGTGCTCTTGCAGAGGACCCAGTTTCAATTCCCAGCACCCAGGTGGCAGCTAACAACCATAACTCTAGCTTCAGGGGATCCAACACCCTCTTCTGACCTCCCTGGGCATTGCATGACATGGGTATACTTACATACATAGAGACAAAACACTACTACACATTAAAAAATAGAAATAATACAAGTGTGATGGCACATGCCTTTAATTCCAGCAGTCAGGAGACAGAGATAGGTGGATCTCTGTAAGATCAGGACTAGCTTGGTCTACATAAGAAGTTTCAGGATAGCTGTGAGCAGGGAAACCCTGTAAAAATAGTAAAATAATAAAAATAAATAATATTTGGTATTCGAGCACTTTGACTTGAAGAAAGTAATGGTTGAGGCATTACTTTGGGATTGTGATTTTAAATTACTCTGAAATGTTTACTTTTAATGTGTAATCTTTTCTGGTTTTATTTTTGTTTTTAAAGACATGGTCTCCCTGAAGCCCCAGCTAGCCTGGAATTCTCTATGTAGACCAGGCTGGACTTAAATTCACAAGCATCTGCCTGCCACTGCCTCTTAAGTACTGAGATTAAAGGTGTACACCACCATACCCAGCAATATATGCTATTTTCTTAAAACTCAGCTTCCATCGAGGCTAGAGTCACACTTGGGTATTGGCTATTGCCTTAGTGTGCTAGAAAAAAAATACTCAGCTCCTGTCAATATCATCTGCCTCCATTGGGTTCCATCAACAACAGACTCTAGTAATAGATACCGTTCGTCTACTCTGGAGATGATCCAATATGGCAGGCAAAGTGAGGAAGCCAAATTGGAATAGACCAAGAGGAAAAGCCAATAATGGGAGCATTAAAGAGCAAAGTAGAGCATCAAGATGCCGGGGAAAGTTATGTTCGAACTCCAGAGAAATTGTATGTTATGTGTACAAATAAATGAAGACCAGCAATGGAGAACAGATTGGCTCTCATGGGAGCTTGCTTTTGTGAGCCAGGCATCATCACCTGCTTTTTTGTGGGCTCATTACTTCTGCTCAGAAGAGGCAGAGGACTAGGAAAGTATTGTAGTAGGAAAAAGGAAGGCTTCAGAGCTGCTCTGACTGGAGGCTATGGGTATGGAGAAGCTATAGGCAGCCTAACCACAAGTGAAGCATCCTATGCGATCAGTTAGGTATGCTTATTTGGCTTTCCCTGACTGGTCCTAAATTGGAAGTAGGAAGTAAAAGTTGCTAGTTATGGACTGAGCTCTGGTTGTTACAAGACTTATTTTTTGACTTCTTGGATATTTGATAGACATAGTGTCCTGACTTTCCACCCATCTGATTTACAGATAGTTGGCTGACTTTCAGTAGATAATAAGTTGGTCTCCTGGGCTGGTTGCTACAGATTACAGGTCAGAGCTCCTTTTTCTTATATATAGTCTAGCCAGTATATTCAGTTTCTTGCATGTGATAGAATTATCTTGCTGAGTGTGGGAAGCCGGGGCACAAATCTGCCTACTTCCAGCCCTCATTATTGCTGCTTTGCATGTTGAGCAGAACAAATCCTCATGGCTTCAAAGAAAATCCTCAAGCAGGAAAGAGAGACACAGTAATTGCTGCGGAGAGCTGTTAGCATACCAGAACTGTCTTTTTCAGTTCATCTCATGCTTATTGATTACATTTGCAAATGTCAAATAGGCATTCTGAAGTTTCAGGTGGACATAAATACGGACATAAAATCCAGTCCAAAGAGGTAAGATATATTTGCCCCAAACTGGTTCTGGGCAGTCTGCCCTCCAAGAAAAAGGAGTGCACTCCATAGCAATTGGCCTGTATTAGTTACTTTTTAAGAATTAGTTTTATTTTTTTATTGAATTTTTGTGATTTTCATACAATATAGTTTGATAGTATTTAGATCCCCTCCTCCACCTGTCCCTATACACACACACACACACACACACACACACACACACACACAGCCTGTATACTCTAATTTGTGTGCCTAAATGTGTCCATCAGTGTGGATCTATCCACTGGACCCCAAAAGAGTCTTGTCCCTGTAAGACAATGTCTTCCCCTCCCAGCCATCAATTGCCCAAAGTTCTTTAAGTGGGGTTGGGATTTCTTACCCACTTCTCCATGTCTATGGTGGGATTTTGTCTGGTTTGCTTTCATCAGACTTGCGGTTGCTGTACTTTCTTTCTCAAAGTATTTTATTGAGTTTTTGTGCATTTCATACAACATATCTTAATCAAATTTAGACCCTCTCCCACTCCCTGCTCCCCATAGTGCCTCTTACCAGATCTCAGGTATTCTGTCATGTATGTTAAGTCCTATCTGGTCAAGCATTTGTACCCAGATGCCCCCAGTACAAGTTTATCCACTGGAATCTAGTCAGCCTATTTAGGTATTTACTCCTGTGAAAAAATTACTGTCAGAAACAATGTAAGAAAACAAACATCTATTTGGGCTCAGAGCTTGAAGGGATGTAGCCCATCATAGCAGGGAAGTCAGTGGTCAGGTTTGGGGAAGCCAGTCACACTATGTCTTTAGTCAGGAGAGAGAGAGAGAGAGAGAGAGAGAGAGAGAGAGAGAGAGAGAGAGAGAGAGATAGGCTGCTCACCTGTCTTTTCTTCTTTTCTCTCTTTTTACTCAGTCTGGAACACAAGCTAATGAGATTGTGCCACACACATTCAGGGTGGATATTTTTGCCTTGGTTAAACCTCTCTGTGTGAAATGCCTATACAAATACAACCTGAGATATATCTTATAGGTGGTTCTAAATCCTATCTAGTTGATAATAAAGATTAACCATCTCAGTGGCCACAGCCAAATCCTAAGGAGTCCATCTTGGTCAACCACAGACATGCATCTGAGATCTTGATCATAGCATAAGAAAGGTTCATGCCCCATGCAAATATAAAACCCGAGTTTACAGAATTTAGGGATATAGTGCTCTCATACCATCTTGTTACAATATCCTGAATCCTGATCACCTGAGGCTAGAGGTCAATATTTCCTTGTTGGTGCAACTTAAAGACCAACAGACAAAACGTTAAAAGAAACTTTTTTAGAGTTTTTTCTTTGCTAGCACTCTAAGTGCTGGCTTAATGATGTGACATTTTACCTACACACCTGACTTCTCTTCTTTCTATAAGATCTTCCCAGTACATTTTGTTCTAACAGATTTTAAAGGTGTGTAGATTGGACTTTAGTCTGTTTTGCACAAAATCATTTTCTTTAATTACAACTCCAACTTTCTGTTGTACAATCAAACCTAAATCTTTTTAGCTTATTAAGCAGAAAATGGATTAAAAAAAGAGACCTGCAGAGTCAGACTTAAATAGGAAAGCCTCCCACAGAGTACTAAGGGATGCAGTGCCAACTCTTCCCTCTGCCTAGGCCACTTCTGTGCCAGGACCTTGACCTTGAAACTACTGAGAAAGTTTATACAGTGCTACAATAGCTAAAAGAGGAACCACTTTGCCCTCTATGCCAGAAAAAAATTGGGTTCTGACTAGAGTCTCCCTCCCCTTGTTGCTGACAAACTTTATGTTTGGGTAGCCTCCCCCTCTAGATGCACAGTGAACTAATAAGCCATTGTCATAAGATTCTTATTGTACAGCTCAGGAGTATACCAACTTTGTGATGGACTTAGGGATGGGTGTGTCACCTGAGCAGGGCAGGTAAGAGTTTTCCTAGGTCTTGTTTGTTATAGTAAAAGATACTCTATGCGGTTGGCTGTAATGGACCTCAAAGTTGGTCACATCTGAATCTTTAGAAAGTATGAATGAATGTGACACCTTATACCATAAAAAGTTTTTTTTTCAAATTTTTAAAAAAAATTTTTTTTAGACAGGGTAACCCTATAGCCCCAGCTGGCCTGGAACTCACTCTGTAGACCAGGCTGGCCTTGAGTTTAGAGAGATCTCTGCCTGCCTCTGCCTCCCAAGTGCTGGGATTAAAGGTGTGCATTACCACGCCCGGTTTAAAGGAGCCTCCAGTCCAATGGAGGAAATTCCCCAATTGAGGCTCCTTCAACCCAGGTGTGTGAAAGTTGACACTAAAACTATCCAGCACAGTATGTCAGTACAAAATCTGAAAAAATCTATTAATATTGCTCTTTTGTTACAGATTGATTTGTGTGTGTGTGTGTGTGTGTGTGTGTGTGTGCCTGTGTCTTTGTGTTCATGTGTGTGTGCATGTGGAGGCCAGAGGTAAACGTCAAATGTCTTCCTCAATCACTCTCTACCTTATTTTAATTTTTTTATTTATTTTTATTATGAGTATGAATGTTTGTTCTGCATGTATATAAGTGCACCAGTTTTATGCAATGCCTGTGGAGGTCAGAAGAATCCCTGGAATTGGAGTTACAGATAGTCTTTAGCTGCCATGTGGGTGCTGGGAACCAAACTGGGTCCTCTGCAAGAGCAATCAGTGCTCTTAACTGGTGAGCCATCTCTCTAGTCCCTCTACTTTATATTTTGAGACAGGGTCTCCCACTGAACCTGGAGCCCCATGATTAGCAAGACTGGTTGACCATCAAGCACTTTGCCAACTGAGCCACTACCCTGGCCAAAGGTGCTTGATTTTTTTCATAACATTGGTTTTCTAGGGTTAGTTAGTCAAATTGTAATCAGTGCATCAATTAACTTGAAAATTTTACATTTTATGTATTCTTATAAAATTTATAACCATATTCTTTGTGAGAATTTAGAGTAGAATTTTCAGAAATTATTTAATGCAGGATGCTCTTTTACTTAGGAAACTGGCTAAGGTTTTAATTTCTAGATATGTTTCAAAAAGCATTCAATGGATTCTATAGTTATTGTTAAGCAACTTGCAAATTAAAATGTTCAAAGTAATTTCATATGTGAATTCCTTGGTAACCCAGCTTATGATGCTTTCATGATTTCTAAGTACAGAATGTTCATATTTATGTTGTGGACAGACTAAGGATAAGACTTTGGGTCAATATGCCTGGATCTTAATTGACACTCTGTTACATTATTACTATATAGTCTTGGGAAATTTCTTTAACTGTCTTAATTCATAATTCTATTTGTAAAATCTAGATAATGTTACCTATTTCACAGGTTGTTTTGATACTTAAGTGACACTTCATATGGTCTCTATTACATAGCTTGATGAAGAGGGATCAGTGTGAAAGACAGAGCTCAGTATAATCAACAAATCATATGACTAGTTAAAGGGCTATTTCCTTACTATGTATCTATGTACTACAATTAAATCTAATACTTAGGGCTGGGGAATGTAGCTCAGTTGGTAGAGTGCTTGCCTACCATGCATAAAGTCCTGGGTTCAAATGCATTATCTCATAACCTGGGCATGGTGGTGCACACCACTAATCCTAGGACTTGGTAGGTGGAGACAGGAGGATCAGAATTCATGGTCCTCCTTGGGTACATAAGGACTTCAGAGCCCAGGGACCTACATGAGACCATGTCTAAAACAACAACAACAACAACAAAAACAGAGAAAAAAATAACAACAAAAGTCTAGCATTTAATGAACAGTATGTTAACTCATGTGAGAATACATACATACATACATATATTATTTGAATTTTATTTCATTTTGAATAAACATAGCACTTAGATATAATGTCCTTATTTTATAGTTGAGTTAATGGAAGCTCAGAGAATTTATATCTAAAGTTATATATTCAGTTAGAATATTTTGACAGAATCATTTGAAATGGACCTTTTAATGGCAAGGATATTTTGGTTGATGTCGATAAAGCAAAGATTGAAAACCTTCTGTTTTCCACTGCAAAATGTAAGTAGCTTTATTATGATCTTTTCAAGTTAAAGAACACATGTTGACAACAATTCACGCAACTTAAGAACATAGAGGAATCACCTATGATTCTATCAGCCGAGGCTGTGATAGTTAATACCATTGGTAAACGTAAGCCCAGACACTGCTAGTTGTTTACCACATGCCCATTCTCTCCGTGTTTCCTAATTACAGATCCAATGTTTTGCATGGCTCACACTAAAATACCCAGACAATGGTGCTGGTGAGGTGGCTGAGCATGTAAAGGCACCCACCACCAAAAGGATGATCTAAGTTCAATTCCCAGGACCCACATGATGGAATGAGAAAAGAGAACCTAGTCTCACAAGTTGTCTTCTCAGGTAAGAGTTCTGTGTTACTCATGTGTCCCAAACAAATAAATAAATAAGTAAATAAATAAATAAATAAACTTTGGAAAATGAAATAAAGTACCCTGACCCGACAAACTGTAGCCCAGTGAACCAAGGCTGCTGAAAGACATACAAGAGGAGAGTACTGGAGCAGCACGCTTGGGAAGGTGGCTGACTTGCATGGCCGTCACCTTTTACCTGTCCCTGCTTGAAATATGGGCATGCTAGGAGTGACATAGTCATTTTGTGGTGCTAAGGAAGAAAACTGAATGCAGTCTGGCATAAGAAAGCCCAAGTCCCTGCTGGTATTGTGGAGCTATTCTGTTAATCCCATCTTGAACTGCCTACTTTGCAAATTCTTCTTTTAAGGGTTAGGGAGATAAGTTTTATGATAATCAATTTTAATTCTGCTTTTGTTATATGTACTAATAAACCTTAACTGAAATGATAAAGTTCTGACATCTTTTATTTAGTTATATTTAATACTAAAAGACAACTTTACTATAATGAGTGCTACTAAGAGATATCCTTATATATTTTATCTATATATTCTAACTCTGTAATCAACAGTATTTATTTAGCTATATGTCATTCAGGTAGGTATGGTTGGCTACCCTTCTAGTCATCATTTCTCTTAGTTCTTTACCAGATTTCCAATTTCGTATAAATGGCATTTTGTCCACCCCCTGGGATGCATCCTAATTGGTATCTTTGTTAATTATAAACTATCCATTCTGTTTTGTCAATAATTTGTCTGGAAATGACAGTGTGATGCCATTCTGGTCAAGGGGATGTGAATCTGCTAAACACATCTGGGAAAGATTTGCTACCCTGGAAAGAGATATGCTCTTTGCCCTTATTTTAGCTTGAGACTTTATGAAGACACAATATTTGGAGCTATAGCAATCACTTCCAAATATAAGGAAAGATAACACTGACATTATGATGAAGCAATACAGAGGCTCTGACAACAAGCATTCTTCTAACAAATCATAAGTGTATGCCTTAAGCATCCATTGACTATTTTTCATTTGTAGACAAAAGCATATTCATTCCAAAAGCATTATGACTTTCTATATGTCAGATACTATTTTATATACTGGGAACTTATCAGCAAGAAAAAGAGATCCTTTTGCTTTCATAGAACTTACTTTCTAAGGGTTCTCCCTATGTCAAAGAAGTAAGTTGAATCAATGAGAAGGCTCACTGGGTAAGGCACTTGCTATGCAAGCCTGACAACCTGAGTTTGATCCCTAAAGAGAAGTGTCTCCTGAAAGGTGTCCTCTTACCTCTACATGTGTGCCATGGAATGCATGTGTGCACACACATACACATACATATGCATACTAAATAGTAAATAAATTTTAGCTGGGTGTGGTGACACATGCCTTTAATCCCAGCAGAGGTGTATGGATCTTTGTGAGTTCAAGGCCAGCTTGGTCTACATAGTGAGTTCCAGGCCAGCTGGGGCTACAGGCAGACCCTGTCTCAAAAAGACAAAAAAAAATTAATAAAGAAACATTATTAAGTAATCAAGTGGCACTATACATTAGAAATCAAATGAGGCTATGAATAGCAGTAGAATGGGAAAGGTGTAGTGTGAGAGAACAGAATAGTTAGGGAAGATCCATTGAGGAAGACATACAGAAAAGTCTGAAATTTGGTAGGAGGTTAGCTTTCTGGATCTTCGAATAAAGAAAGTTTCATGTAGAAAGAATAGCAAACGCAGATCCCCTATGGCGGGGGAGTACTTGCCATGTCTGATGAGCGTCAAACGGGCTTCTCTGGCTGGCCCAGAATAAATGGGAACAGAAATTAAGCCAAAGAGGTAGAGGAGGCCAAGTCTATGTAGGCGTCTATTAAGACTCAGGCCTCGCTGGGCGTGTTGGTGCACGCCTTTAATCCTAGCACTTGGGAGGCAGAGGCAGGAGGATCTTTGTGAGTTCAAGGCTGGCCTGGTCTACAAAGTTAGTTACAGGACAGCTGGGGCTACAGGGAGACCCTGTCTTGAAAAGACAAACAAAACAACAACAACAACAACAACAAAAACAACAACGACAAAAGCCTTAGGCCTTTACATGAGATAAATGATCACTCGAGGATTTTATACAGAAAAATATGATACAATTAACATCTTAAAGGATTTTGAGGGTCTGGGAAGTGTAGTGTGGTGGTAGAGGGAATGCTTAACCTGTATGAAACCCTAAGTTCAGTCTCCAGGGAAACACACACACACACAAAACACACACACACACACAAAACACACACACACACACACAAAACACACACACACACACACACACACACACACACATGGAAAAAAAAAGAAGAAAAGAGAAAGGAAGAATTCTGGGGGTTGCTATTTGGAGAAGAGATGAGGACATGAAGTTGGGTATCTTCACCATGGTAAAAGGTGAACTGCTCAAACAAAGGCAGTTCTCGGAGGGGTGGATGGGATTTGCGGCAGTGCCATTCTTCTCTCATTCCATGTGGTTAGAGATTCGATTCCATTTCTTCTTTTGCTCTCCACTCTTTAGTATTGTCCTTTCTTGCTTGTGTTCATGGGATCATGCCATCTAGCAGAACAGAGAAAAATAGTTTCCATGGGAAATGGCTTGCTTTTTAAATTAGAGATGAACCCTAAATTACATACTTCATCTCTGCTCACATTCCAGAAAACTTAAGTCATACAGCCACATCTTGCTTCAGCTGAAATTAGAAATGCATAGTCTGATGGGGTAGGGAGGCCATGGGAACGGCTTGAATTCTTTCTGTGAAAGAGAAATTTGTGGAAAAGCTAGCAGTTTATGGGACAATGGTAGAAACAGAGGCACCTTGGACTCCACTGAAGTAATACTCTATTATACAGTGGTGGTCTTGGATCATAGTGGTTGGAAAAAGAATAGTGAGAAGTGGTTAGATTCTGAATACATTTAGAAATATACCTAACAGAGTTTCTGATAAATTCAATGTGGTATGTGATAAACATAAGGGGGATCAAGAACTTGCATAGTGTGTGGGTCTGAGCAACTAAAAGAAGAGATTAACACAAAGCTGGGATAGAGTATTGGTGGAGTTGACTTAAAGAGATAGAATATGACTTTTAGAAATAATTAACATTAGCAGCTACTGGGGTTTTAGTCTCTTCAGAGTATAGACTGCCACTGCCACTGTTGGCCTGGGTAGTCCAAGTACTGGAGACCAGTACAGGAAGATCAAGACAGGACGTGGTCCTTACTGGACCTCAATTGGGTGATAATGGGAGGGAACGACCCCAAGGTGGAGCACGAGGGCAGGATTGATGTTGTTTGGGCTTGCCAAGGAGGAGCCTTCAAACACTTCCTTAAAGAAAACATGACATCTTTTAGCCTAAAAAAAGAAAATCCTCCAATTCAGGTGATAAATGTATATATGCAATACAAGTTGGAGAGGACAGGAACAACAAAAGAACTTGAAAAAAACCGACTGAAACAGTGAATTTCTCCCCAAAACAATAAGCCTCTGTTTTGAAAAAATTCTGGAATGACTCAGAAAAAGATGCAAGACATGTATGGCAGAGTGCATGAACTCAGGTGGGGTGGGGGTATGGAAAGAGAAATGACTCTAAATTGGATTGAGAAATGATGTATGATGTATGAAAAAGTTTAATGACAATACAAATATATTAAAAAGGAGAAATTAACATTTTTCTATTCAATATACAAATGGATAATTTATGTTTACATATCAATGTATACATAAAATGCATTGAATGGTACATCATATGTGCATGTGTTTAGGGATACCTAATTGGGATTAGATAACTTCTCAAGGATATGGTTTTTTAAAAAAATTAGCATCATTAGTGCTCCGAGTAATATTATTGGACACTTATCTTTGATGTGTCTACCAAGGAAGGGTTAACATAAAAGGCTTAAATAGGGGGCTGGAGAGAAGGCTCAGTGGTTAAAAGCACTGGCTGCTCTTACAGAGTACCTGGGCTCAGCTCAGCACCCACATGGTGGCTCACAACTGTCTGTAACAGTTCCAGGGAATCCAGCCTCCTCTTCTGTCCTTTGTGAGCACCAGGCACACATGTAGTACATATACATACATGCAGGCAAAATATGCATACACATAAAATAGAAATAAATGAAATCCTTAAAAAAATGTAAAAACTTGTATTGTTATCATTTGAAAGGACTGCTTATAAGCCAGGCTTGGTAGTACACACCTGTAATCCCAGCACTCAGTACTTTGAGGCATGAAGAACACAGGTTTCAGTCCAATCTGGACTACTCAGTTTCCAAGATACATAGGGAGAGCTGTTTAAAAAAAAAACACAAATAAAACAAAACATAACTAGGCATGAGTGGGTTGGGCCTTTAATCCCAGTACTTAGGAGGCAGAAGCAAATAGATCTCTGTAAGATGGAGGCCAGACTGGTTTACATAGTGAGTTCCAGGACAGCTGAAGCTATAGGGAGACTCAAACCCCAAACAAAAACCAACAAAAGAACAACCAAAAAACCCATAAGAGCCCTGCATGTCAGGTTTTGGAAGCTATCTGGGAATTTAGAGTTTGGGTGGTTTCCAGCCAATAATAGCATCACGTAGTTCCTAGACTGTTTGTAGAAGTAATGTAACATAGCTTACGCTGAATACATGCTGCACATCTCAGCCTGATTTTAATAGGATCCACGATCAGCAATATCACCATTACTAACCTTTGACATTTTTACCAATCTAATAGTGAAAAATAATTTTTCACTATTAGATTGGTAAAATTTTCTATTTTAATATCTAATTTTCCATTTATATTCAAAACCTCTTGTATATGTTGCCCATTTTTATTTTATAGCAAAGGGACATAATTTTTCTTTTTATATTCTATTTAAAAGTTCACTTATTTCTGTGTGCATATGTGTATATATCTATTCACAAATGTGTTTATGCAGATGCACCTGTGTGTAAGTACATTAGTTCCTTTTCTGTTTCTGTGATACAAAATCACAACCAAAAGCAACTTAAGGAAGAAGTTACTTTGGCTTTACAGTTCCAGAGGGCTAGCTGTTCTTAATGGTGGGGAAGATATGGTGGCAGGAAACTAAGAGATCACATCTTTATTCACACACAGAAAGCAGAGTGGGGACTGGAAGTGGGGAGGGGCTGTAAACTCTCAAAGCCACCTCCAGTGATGTACTTCTTCCAGTAAGCCTCCACATCCTAAAAGTTCCATAACCCCCCAAACAGCACCACCAACTGGGGACTGTTTAAAAAATGACAGTATGGGGAACATTTCTCTTTCAAACCACCACAGCGAGTGTATGTGTACACATGTGCATGTTTTTGTGGAGGCCAGAGGTCAACGTCAGGTGTCTTCCTCAGACATTCACCACCTTATTTTTGGAGACAGGGTCTCTCATTAAGCCCGAAACTCACCAATTTGGCTCTGCTGGCCAGTGAGGCGTAGGGAGCCTGCTGTCTTTGCTTCCGCAGGGCTGGTATGACATGTGTGAGTCATCCTGTCTGACTTTTCTATGTGGGTTTTGGGGATCAAACAGAGGTCTTCTTGCTTACGTGGCACATATTTTACTGACAACCAATTTTCAAGCTCCTGTTCACATTCCGATGGTTACAGTGTGGGAAGTAGTATGTGGACGTTTGAACTGTTGGTCCCAGTTCGAAGGTCTTCTGCTCATGATGAGAGCATTAGTCTTCTCATCTGATGCACTGAGTACCCTCATCCCTTCAACATGTTTTCCCTTCCACAATTTTCCAAAATAACAGCTAAAATTATGCAGTGATATTTCACATTAAGATTTTTGGTAACTACATGTAGAATGTAAAGGGTAATTGGAAAGGAGAGGGGGCTCAGATCCTTTCGTGGGGACTTCCTACTGAGCTGTTTTTTTTTTTTTTTTTTTTTTTTTTATGATCTGGCTTGCTTTACTGTGGCAGACCTTTCTTCTCTGCCTAGTTTCTACCTACTCCTGTTTCAGAGACCATTTGCTTCTCTTTAACAGTGACCTGCTGCCCTCCCTGAAGCTGAGGCTACTAAGTTCTCCTAGCTATAAAAGCAAAACTTTTTCTTTCCACCTCTTCTAAGGTCTACTTTTTAAGCCATCTATTTGTTTGCTTCCAGGTCCTGTTCCTAGAAAAATGAACAGTGACTGCTGTGTGGAGCCCATCAGGGCAAACCTCTGACAGACTCGTGGTCTTACCTTTGGGCCTCCCTCAGGCGTGTGCATTCTGTGGTGTACTGGGTAGTACATTTCACAGATCTGGATTAATCTGTCTTGAAGAAGGCCCAGGATGTGACCACATAGATAGAGGGCAGGCCCAACCTGGAGCCAGCATGTCAGGTATCCTAGACTAGGAGAGACAGTCTCACTCAATGAAGAACTGCTCTGGCATTACTTTTATGTGTCTCCTTGCATATTCAAGAGTTGGAAAGTAATTTTCTGAGTCTGGAACCTGTTTTACATATGAGCAAAAGTATTTCCAGCATGTTTTAATATTTTTGGAACTTTTTCAGGAAAGCAAATATGGGGCATATTTAGGGAAAAACTGTATGACTTTTCCTTTTAAGCCTTACAGAGAGTTGTTTCTCATTGTGGAAAATTATGCAGCTGACATTCAACACTATTCATGGCATTTAAATTGCTAGTAACTTACTTTGATGGGTTTGCATTTGTTGTTCTTTTCATAGTGATTTCAAATGTTAAGCAAATAGAAAAGTGTCAACAGGATTCAGCTGAATATTTCCTTATGCTTTTTTAATTGCAAACTATTCTTTGTAAGCATGTAGAAGCAAATACTGACTTTGTCTTCTTGTTTAGTTGTGTTCCTACATTCAAAGTTTTATATATAGATATAGTTTTATTTTACCTAAACTTCCTCCTTTTCTCCTGTGTGTTATGCTGCTTTTGGGGGGGGGGTCTAAATTTATGTATTTGTGGTTACATTTCAGGGTGATGGTAAAGTCCTTACTTCAAAGTATTTCCTGAGCTTCAAAAGAAGGTTCATAAAGGTGTTGGAGCTAATAAGCTTAATGACCATGGTATGGAATATGGTTTTTGTTACCATCACCCAGGGTTTTGAATAGTATTCATATCCATTCCCAGGTTAGTATTACCTCATTACAAACAGAAAACATTTTTAGAACCTTCAGTATGATCCAAGACAGTAATGACATTTTCTCCAGGTTTCTCCTCCTCCTCCTCCTCCTCCTCCTCCTCCTCCTCTTCCTCCTTATTCCTGCTTTTTAAAATAGCTATAGGTAGGGGCTGGAGAGATGGCCTAGCAGTTAAGAGCACCAACCGCTCTTACAGAGGACCCGGGTTCGGTCCCCAGCACCCACATGGTGGCCGAGAACCATCTGAAACTCCAATTCCAGGAGAACTCCAGTTCCAGGGGAATCCGACACCCTCTTCTGACCTCCGCGGCATTGCACGACATGGGTGCACAGACCTGCATGCAGACAATACATTGATACACATACAGAAAAAAAAAAATGTTTAAAAAAAATAAAATAGCTATAGGCAGATGACTATGCAGCATGAAAAAGGAAAAGAAAATCTTGACAACCAAGATTTTACAAGCAAGCACATTAAATTCATAAAACATAAATTTGACACATAATAATAATGTGTAATTGTTATTGTCCTGAAATGATAATTAGGAAGCTATGGTAAGCAATATTTAATGACTGCAATTATACTACTATTGCAGAGTCAAACTTTTTTCTCTGTGTTTTTGTCATAGTACAAAAATAATTAAAAAGAGACACGAAGGTACAGAAAAATACAGAGCTTGTCACTTATCCCTTAAAACCAGAATAGTCAAGTAAAAATCAATACAGAGTTTAAAAAATCAAGTGTACACATTAATTTGAACCACTATGCTCTTTTCCTCCTTTCTAGAAATGTGACATATACATGTATTTTTCTTGTCAGTAATATTCTACCAAAGATTAAACCAAACCTGGGCAGATATAACTAGTACAACTATTCACTATGTCTCACTCATGCCACACCTGTAAAGGAGTGGAACACCACTGTGGCAGGAAAGATATTGACAGGAAAAAGAGATTGCAGACTCATATATCTGAATAGAAACCCCAGCAAATTAGTTTATATAGAAAGGATTTTAAGCAAACATGCACAAATACTCCTAACATACTATAAAGATAGAAGAGCTTTCAGTCCATTTCTGGCACCTGGCATTATACATTTAGTAAAAGAGAAAATCTAGGCACTGGAGAGGTGGCTTAGGGGTTAAGAGGACCAGGGTCCAATTCCCAGCACCCATAGCACCTGCTGACAGCCATTCCAAACTCTACTTCTGGGGATCTTCTGGCCTCTGTGGGCACAGCACACACATGGTACATACAAGCAAAAGACTCATGTACATAAAAAATACACATAAGGGCTGGGTAGATGGTATATATCTTTAATCCCAGCATTCAGGAAGCAGAAGGAAGGAGATTTTGTGAGATGGAGGCCAGCCTGGTCTCCATAGGAGTTCTAGGCCAGCCAGGACTACAGGAATATCCTCTCTCAAAAGCAAAACCAAATGAAAACAAAAACCAAACAAAATACAAGCAAATAAAACATTATTAAAAAGAGAAAAGTCAGATTTTTCTCTGCTTGGTTAGACAGAACTGGCCTATCCTGTCCTGACTGGACCTCCTTGGGCTCATGCCCCTTCATGCTGCCATTGCCACTGCCAGAGCGGGCCACATTAGCAGGGTGAGTTACCCAGATCTCACCCACCAGGATACCCCTGCTTTGGGACCAGCCCCATTCACACTGCTCCAGGGCTCACATATTCTCAGATTAGCTAGTCAGAACCTGCCCACTTGATGTCTATCATCCTGACATGAGCCTAGGCCCCTTCACTCTGCAGGAGAGCTCCTGACTCTTAGGCCTTGGAACCATCTGGTCCCTCCTTTATTGACTTTTCAAATGCAAACTATAAAAGCCAGAAAAGCCTGTAGTAAAATATTGCAATTTCTAAATGGTCATAGGTGTCAACCCAGAATACTTTATACAGCAAAACTGTCTAACATATGTAGGAATGAAACTTTGCCTGGCTTGAGGCAAGAACTTGTAAGACCTGTCCCAAAAAATGTCTGAAGTTATTGGATATCTCTGTGGGCATTCAGTTGTCTCTGTGAGTTATCTGTAGCTCCAGAAGCCTTGGGATATCACAGTGCTTTCTTGCCTCACCTATCTCTGCAAAGTTCCAGAACCAGATGGTCCCTTCCCTTGAGGTATTGAGCAAAATGTTGCACCTCTAGTTTACCAATTGCACAAACAGGAGCTCTGCAGCCCCCCAGTAGGAGCCAAGGTGGCTCGCCCTTCCATTCTACCTGCTCCCCACTTCCTTGCCCAGAGCACAGCAACTTTTGGTATATAAGCACACTGCTGGCATGAATAAAGGGAGAGTTTTATCTCCTGGGCTTTCTCTTAGTCCATGTCTGTTTGTCTTTCCATTCTGTCGGGTAAATCTCTGGTGGTCCCCTCCCCTCTGCTTGCTGGAGCTAAGCCTAGAGACTGTTGGCCTGCAGGCAGGAGACAGCCTTGAAGCTCGCAGTCCTGTGGTATTGCCAGGCTCGGTTCAAGAGAGGGAAGAAGATAGTGTGGATAACTTCCACGCATGTGACTAAAGGACTATCAGATGATTATTAAACTCTGACAATCATAGTTTAAAGAGAAAGAAAAATCTTCTGTAACACGAATAGTCTGAAATAATTGATCACCAAACTAGCCATACAGAGAATACTTCGAGCACTAAAAAAGACTGAAGAAAGGAATGACCACACCAAAGAGGCTACAGAAAGAAAATAAATGAAGGTATAATTTCAGAAACACAAAACAGCACTAAGAACACAAACAGAAGGTAAATGACAGTAACCAATACACATCTTTTAATAATAACTTTAGGCTGGCACTGCACATCCTCTCTGGCCGCTGCTACCAGCTGCTTCTGGTCCCTCTACTGCCCTTGCCAGACCCAGACTGGTCACCCCCTCAGCCAACCACTAAGCTGCTGTACTCCATACACTAAAATGGAGAAAGGATAAATTTTAAGGTGTAGAATTGAATACCGATGAACCTCCAAAGTTGTTCAAGGCTCAGGTTTTTGCATGGACTGGAGTTTGGCTGGCCAGACAGAAATGATGGTGAAAGGAGAAACACTGAAGGATGATGACTGGGGAAAGATCAAAATGAAACATGGAATGACTGTTCTAATAATGGGATCAGCAGATGCTCTACCAGAAGAACCCTCAGCTAGAACTGTCTTTGTAGAAGATATGACAGAAGAACAGTTAACATCTGGTATGGAATTACCATGTGGAATGACAAATCTCAGAAACACTTATTATATGAATGCTACAGCTCAATGTATTTGTTCTGTGCCTGAACTGAAAGATCCCCTTGAAAGTTATGCAGGTACCTTGAGAACTTCAGGAGAAATGGCTTCAGCACAGTATATTACTGCAGCCCTTAGACATTTGTCTGATTCCAAGGATAAAACTTCTTCTAGTGTTCCACCTATTATTCTACTGCATGCACATGGCTTTCCCACAGTTTGTGGAGAAGGGTGAACAAGGACAGTATCTTCAGCAGGATGCTAATGGATGTGGCTACAAATGATGGGAGTGCTACAGCAGAAGTGGGAAGGGAGAAATTAACCATCTCCAACACTACAGAGAAATGATTTATATATCAAATCTTCTAAGATCAGTTGGCTATCTGCTTACTTAACTATTCATATGGTTCAAATTTTATAAAGAGAAAGAATCTGTGAAGGTCAAAGTTCTTAAAGATGCAAAATTTCCTCTTATGTTAGATGTGTATGAACTATGTACACCAGAACTTCAAGAGAAAATGGTCTCCTTTCGCTCAAAATTCAAATATCTAGAAGATTAAAAAGAGAATCAGCAGCCAGGCATGGCGGTGCATGCCTTTAGTCCCAGTACTGGGGAGGCAGAGGCAGGTGGATCTCTGTGAATTCAAGGCCAGCCTGGTCTACATGGCAAGCTTCAGGCCAGCTGGGACTAAAAGGGAGACCCTGTTTCAAAAAGACAAAAGAAAATGAAAAAGAAAAAGAAAGTGAATCAACAACCAAATGCAAATCAAGACAAGTGGTCCCCAGAAAGAGGTTAAGTAAGAACCCTTTTCATTTGCTGATGATATTGGCTCCAATAATTGTGGCTACTATGACTTACAACTAGTGGTAACACACCAGGGAAGATCTAGTTCTTCAGGTCCTTATGGCTCATGAGTGAAAAGGAAAGAAGATGAATGGATCAAGTTTGACGACACGGTCAGCATTGTAACCCCAGAAGATACCCTGAGACTATGTGGAGATGGGGACTGGCACATTGCTTATATTTTACTTTATGGGGCTCAAAGAGTTGAAATAATGGAAGAAGAAAGTGAACAGTAAACTTCAATTAGCTATTTATGCCTCGGCATGAAATAAATGTTATTTGTTGATCATTCCTATAATCTAGAGATTTAAAGGAAGGCATTTTAAGGTGTTTTTTTTTTTTTTTTCACCTTGTGTGGAACAAAGGATGGCAGAACAGGACCACCTATGCCATCTACCTTACAATTACAGAAAATTACCTTTGGGTGTGCTACCATGGTAATGGTAGCTAGAAGACATGATTTAAACATTAATTCTAAATTCTTAATTCAATGCATTTTCCTTGCCTTTTCAACCCAAGATTCAGCAATGATGTTTATTGCACACCTATTTGCTCTTGCATGGCTAATGTCATCATTCAGTAGCTGCCCATCCTTTGCCTTATATAACAGTATTTTTCCAGGAAGGTGGAAAAGGAAGTGTTCTCATGTAACTTAGTGCTGCTGTCCACATACCATCAACTGGGTGCAATCAGGTATTGTCCAGTTTGACTGTTGCTGGCTTTTCATGACTTTACAATAAATTGTGACCAATAAGAGTAAAAAAACAACTTTAAATATTAATGGCCCCAAATCCTCAGTAAAAAGATACAAACTAAAAGAAACAAAATCCTTTTTCGCTGTCTACAAAAAACTCATCTTACCTTTAAGGATAGATGCCACATTATGGTGGAAGGATGAAAAAAGAAAATTCCAAGCAAAGGCACTAAGAAACGGCAGGGGCTACAATTCTATATTTGACAAGATAGACTTCAAATTAAAATCAATGAAAATAGATAAAGAGGTTCATTTCATTTTGATCATGGGAACAATCAACCAAGAAGACATTACAATCATGGACATACATGCAACACACTGGTGCACACAATTTCTTAAAAATAGTACTACTGGACTTCAAGACAGAGATAAAATCAACTCTATAGTAGTAGAGGACTTCAATACCCCACTAACTCTAACAGATGAGTCAACTAGACAAAGAATAAGCAGAACCACACCTGAATTAAATGTTATCACATAACAAATGGACTTAACAGATATCTACAGAATATTCCACCAAAGCACCAAAGAATACACATTCTACTCAGCAGCCCCTGGACGTTTCTTTAAAATAGACCACATACTGGGGCAGAAAACAAACAACAAATAAAAATGGATAAAATTCCATCAGTCTACAGCACAATAAACAAAATCGATAGCAAAAGAAGATTTAGTAAGTACACAAACTCAGAGATTACACAACACACTCCTGAATGATGAATGTGTCAAAGAAGAAATCAAGAAAGAAATAAATGTATTCTTGGAACCAAATGAAAATGATAATATGACACAAGAAAACCTCTGGGAAACATTAAATGCAGTCCTAAGAGGGAAGTTTATTTCCCTAACCACCTACATTAAAATCAGAAAGATCACAAACTGATGACTTAATGGTACAACTCAAGAATCTGAAAAAAGAATAAAGCAAACCCAACCCAGCAGATGAAAAGAAATAATGAAAATGAGAGCAAAAATCAATGAAATAGAAACAAAGAAAATAATAGTGGCACAAAGAATCAATGACTCTGAAAGCTGGTTCTTTGAAAAGATAACAAGATACCCAGACCCTTAGTCCGACTAAACCAAAGAAAGAAAGAGCAAGTCCAAATGAACAAAATCAGAGATGAGAGGGGAAACAGTACATCATACACCAGAAAGATACAGTGAATTATAATGAAATACTGTAAAAACTATATTATATTTGAAAATCTAAAAGAAATGAACAAATTTCTAAATTCAATTTATCCACCAAGGTTAACTCAAGAGAGATCAACTACTTAAATAGAACCATAACAAATAAGGAAATTGAGCAGTAATACAAAGACTCTTAAAAAAAGCCCAGGCTCACATGGATTCACAGCATTATTATCTGGCCTTCAAAGAAGATCTACCACCAATACTACTTAAATTATTCAAGATGATAAAAACAGAGGGAGAATCCCCAAACTCCTGTGAAGCCTGTATCACAATAATACTCAAACCAAGTGTAGTTACACAAAAAAGAAAAATATAGGCCCATATCCTTAATAAACATAGATGCAAAATATCTCAACAAAATACTTATAAATTGTATGTAGATACATCAAAAAGATCATCCACCATGATGAAATCAGCTTTATTCCAGAGATGCAGGGATGGTTCAATATACATAAGTCAATAAACATGATAAATCATATAATGGGCTTAAAGACCCATTTTTGAATCACATAATTATCTAAAAATGCAGAAAAGGTCCTTGCCAAAATCTAACATGGATTCGTGATAAAAGTCCTAGAGAGAATTGTACTGCAGAGAACATACTTCAACATAGTTAAGGTTGCATATGACAAACCCACAGTTAACATCATTCTAAATGGAGAAAAACAGGAAGCATTCCCATTAAAATCAGGAACCAGACAAGGTTTTCCACTATCCCCAGTATTTTTCAATATAGTGATTGAAACTTTAGTTAGAGAAATAAAACGAGAAGAAATTAAAGTGGGTACTAATTGGAAAAGAAGAGAACAAATTTTTCCTGTTTGAGAGTGATATATTATATACAAGGGATCCAAAAAATTTCACCAGAAAACTTCTAGAAATGATAAACCCTATCAGCAAAGTAATGGGATACAAAATAAATTTATAAAACTCTGTGGCCTTTCTATATACCAATGACAAGAAATCAGGGAAAGAGTTCATGGGGAAGCCTCTCGTTCACAGTAGCCTCAAAAAATCTACTAGGAATAAACCTAACCAAAGACATCAAAGATCTCTACAGTGAAAACTTTAAGTCTTAGAAGAGATTAAGACAAAAGGAAATGGACATACCTCCTGTGCTCATGGATTGTTAGACTTAATATTGTGAAAAATGACCATCCTACCAAAAGCAGTTTATAGATTCAATGCAATCCCAATAAAACTCCCATGATATTCTTAACAGAAATGGACAAAATCCCACAATTTACTTGGAATCAGATAGCCAAAGCAATCCTGAACACAAAGAGCAATGTGAAGAGTTAGGGGGTGGTTACCATACCAGATCTCAAACCACATTATAGAAGCACAGTCATAAAAACAGCATGTTACTGGCACAAAACAGCCACATAGATCAATGGAACAAAATAAGAAACCCAAAAGTGACTGCACACAATTTCAGCCACCTGATAGTTGACAAAATTGGCAAGAACACAGAATGGAGAAAAGACAGTATCTTTAATAAATAAACAATGTCAACTCCAAATGGATCTAAGACCTCAATGTAAAATCTGAAATGTTGAAATGGTAGAAGAAAACATAGGGCATACACAACAGGAAAGGACTTCTCAATCAGGTATCAGTCACTCAGTAATTAAGGTCAACAGTAAACAAATGGGACTACATTAAACTAAAAATCTGTGCAGCAAAGGAAACAACCAATTGAGTGAAGAGGAAGCCTGTAGAGTTAGAGAAAATCTTTACTAGCTACACATCTGACCGAAGATTAATATCCAGAATATACAAAGAACATAAAAAATGAAGAATCAAGAAAAGAAATGAAGAATCAAGAAAAAAATGATCCAAGTAAAAAATGGGCTATGGGATATAAATCTCCTGGAGCCAAGCAGTGTGAAAAAGCAAGAATGACCCCCAGGCTTGCCAAAGCTGTTCACTATTGCATCCCTGCATTCAGCACCTGTCTTCCAGCTACCTCCTAGTCCAAAGGCAAGGCTGTGGATGCTTAATGAGAAAAAAAAAAAACAAACAAACTAAAAAACAGGCGAAGAATGAGCTGCAGAGAATTGCAAAATTACCCACTAAACCCCCCAGAGCCTAAGCCTAAAAAGGCCCCTGCAAAAAAGGGAGAGAAGGTGCCCAAAGGGAAAAAGGGAAAAGCGGATGTTGGAAAGGATGGGAATAAAACTAGAGAAAATGGAGATGTCAAAGTTTCCTCATATAACAGATGGTAATTAACCCACAAAGCTACAACTAACCAAAACGCAGAGAATAAGAGGCTTCAGAGTGCTTTACCTTGGGTAGGAGGCCTATGTAAAACCTCTTTCACCCAGGGATCAGGAACATTGCTGAAGAAGGGGGCAGAAAGATGGTAAGAGCCAGGAGTAGTGGATGACTGGAAGGAAGCAGGGTTTTTCAGGTGGCTGGGAGATTGCTATTCTGAACTATTTTAAACTTCTGCCACACAGGGTTTAGGAACCATTGAACAAGAGGGGATTAAAAGGCTGTGTGCTGGATAGCTTTAGTGTCAACTTGACACACCTGGGTTGAGGGAGCCTCAATTGGGGAATTGAGTTCCTGCCTTGGGCTTCCTGAGTGATGAACTGTGACCCAGGAGATGTAAGCTGAATAAACCCTTTCCTCCCCAAGTTGATGTCGGAGTGTTTTGTCACAGCAATGGAAGACAAACTAGAACAGAAATTGGTACCAGAAGAGTGGGGTATTGCTGTGACAGACCTGACCTTGGTGTTTTGGGGAAGGATTGTGGAGGCGTTTGGAACTTTGGGCTGGGAAGATCATTGAATGCCTAAAGATCGTTGCTGTGGAGCTTGGAGCAGTTTTGCTGAAGGAGTTGTAGAAGATGCAGGCCTGGCTTGTGAAGTTTCTAGTTTCAAAGGGGAGCAGAAATCATCAGGACTGTGGAATCTGTGGGTTCTGGTCAGCTGGGGCTGAAGAATCAGCTGTTAGTAACAAGAGACCAGCATCACTGTGGTGAAATCTTCTGGGAAGAATTTCTTCAGGGTTAGCACACAGAAGCTGTGATCCAGAAGGTGCCCGAGCCTCCATATCAAGCCAGAAGCAGGACTTGGTAATGTGTAAGAGTCTCCTATATGATTCTGGTGTTGAAATTTGAGGGGGTCACAGAGAGCAGCCGAGGCTTTGCACTGTGAGAGATCAGGAAAGACCATTGGTGGAAGTGCACCTTGGTTGCAGTGGAGACCCCAGGATTGCAGGGGTCATGGAGAGAAGCTGAGGCTTTGCACCAGGAGAGTTCAGAAGAGACCACTGGTGAAGGTGCTGCCTCAGTTTCAGTGGCGACCCCAGTTTTTCAGAGATGCCAGAACCATGGGATGACCACCAAGAGCAGTGGCAGGTGTGGAATGGAGTCGGCCTGGGCCTGCAAGATGAGCTGTGAGTGCTGTGGATGGCAGAGCAGAGAAGGGGAGCTGCTGAAACCCCTTGGAGCCCAGAAGATTGTGAGTGAATCCCAGGTGTCCAGCCTTGAGCTACTTTGCTGGACTTAGGTTTTGTTTGAGAGTGCTTGATTCTTCCCTTTGAAATAAGACAATACTTGTTTTGGATTTTACAGCAGCCCATAGTTAAGAGACTTTTAATAGACTGAACTTTTAAGCATTTGGACATTTTAAGGACTGTGGGGCTTTTAAGGTTGTACTGTCTTAGGTTGTGATTAATGTTAACATCGTACTTTGGGGATAAGAACTAGAAAGGTGGTGGTTTAATAGTGATGTGTTTTGTGTGTCAAGTTGACAAGGGGTCAGTTGTGCTGGATAGCTTTAGTGTCAACTTGACACACCTGGGTTGAGTGAGCCTCAATTGGGGAATTTGCTCCATTGGATTGGCCTGTGCCCACATCTGTGTAGTATTGTCTTGATGGTCGAGCAGTGTGGGAGGGCCCAGCCCACAATGAGTAGTGCCATCCTGGGCAGGTTGTTGCATACTGTATAAGAAGGCAGGCTGGGCTGGAGAGATGGCCTAGCGGGTAAGAGCGCCGACCGCTCTTGCAGAGGACCCGGGTTCGATCCCCAGCACCCACATGGCGGCTGAGGACCATCTTTAACTCCAGCTCCAGGGGAATCCGACACCCTCTTCTGACCTCCGCGGCATTGCACGACACGGGTGCACAGACTTGCATGCAGACAGTACATTTGTACACATACAGAAATAAATAAAAATTAATAAAAAAAATTTTAAAAAGAAGGCAGGCTGGGCATGAGCCAGGGGAGCAAGCCAGTGAACAGCACTCCTCCATGGCCTGTGCTTCAGCTCCTGCCTCCAGGTTCCTGCCCTGAGTTGCTGCCTTGGGCTCCTTGAGTGATGAACTGTGACCCAAGAGATGGTAAGCTGAATAAACCCTTTCCTCCCCAAGTTGGTGTCGGTCAGAGTGTTTTGTCACAGCAATGGAAGACAAACTAGAACAGGCTGTGATAGCCAGTGGTGATGGATGACACAATGAAATAGAGTTTTTCAGGTGGCTTGGCTTAGAGCAATGGTGATAACATCTGAAGGATCCATGTAAACTCAAACCAGACAAAAACCAGCATAGAAATGGAGAAATGGAGAAATACGAAGCCCCAACCATACCTAAAGAACTATTGGCAACTGATGACTACCTGAAGGTAAGACCCTATTGGTGGTGACTACTGGTAGAGGGAGAGTTGGTTTTCTTTAAGGTAGTGATGCTAAATAGGTTGACTAGACTCAGTGGATGGACTTACTCCAAAGGACATTTGAGGATACAAACATGGCTCAATAAGCCTTAACATATATGATAGAATGCATGAAATCTGATTAGGGGGCTATGGGGATGGTGCATATAGGAGAGGAGTCTAAATATGATCAAGATGTATGAAATGCACAAAAAATTCCATTATAAATCTCATCGATATACAGGAAAAGAGAAAAGCCATGTTCACCTTCAGAGCACTGACAAATAAAAAGCATACACAGTGTATAACACTTTGACTATTAAGTGGCATGTTAATAATGTTTCTGTTATTGTAACAGTTATCTAAAGTAATCAGCTCATATAGAGAACAGGCTATTTAGGCTTATAGTTTTTGTGGATTCAGTCACCACTTTTGAGTCTACAGTGAGGTAATGTATCATGATAGGACCTGCATGGTACAACAAAACCATTTTACATCATGCCTAGAAAGCAAAGTGACAAAGAAGGGGTAACTTATGTCTCATATTATCCTCAAGTGCATGTCTCAGTGACTTAAAACACTTACTACTAAGTGCTTCCTCTTAAAAATTCTACTTTCCAAAAGTACTATCCTGGGGATCAAGCCTTTAACACATGGGCTTTGGGGGTAGTTAAGAATCAAACTATAGCAAGAGGGTAACCATGGATCTTCCAAAATCACAACCACTAGGTTAGCCTAAATAGTCATCTATTGAAACATTTTTGAAAGTCATGTGTATTAGTCTCTTTTCTGTTGTTGTGATAAAACCACCATGACCAAGGGAACTTATAAAAGAAAGAGTTTATTTGAGCTTACCATTGACGGTTCCAGGGAATTAGAGTCCATTGTGGCAGGGAGGCATGGTTGCAAGAGCTGGAGCAGAAAGCTGAGGAGGTTTACATCTTCAAGTGGGCACAGGAAGCAGAGAGAGCAACTGAAGACTGGCAAAGGCCTTTTGAACTCACTAAGCCCACCCCTAGTGACATACTTCCTCTAGCATGGCCACACCTTCTAAGACCTCAAAAACAGTGCCACCAACTGGGAACAAAATGTCTGAATACTTGGTGCCTATGGGGGAGATTCTCATTCAAACCACCACATCATGCTTTAGAGAGTTTGAAAACAATAGGATATATCAAGATCTGCAGAAATTACAGTGGTGCAAGGCCTATGGGTGTAAGACTAAGATGATTTTCAAATGCAGCTTTTAGGTAAAGAACAACCTCCCAGTTGATTCTACATCTAAGCAAGATGTAATCATAGGAAATTCATGATAATAGGATGGGAGAGTTTTCCAGCTGAGGAAGGGAGGAATACTAGGTTCATGAATTCAATAAGGTACTGGTGATGGTTAGTTTTAATTATCAACTTGACACAATGTAGAATCACCACGGAAGGGAGTCTCAATGAGGAACTGTCTAGATTAGGTTGGTCTGTGAGCTTGTCTGTTGGCAATTGTCTTGATCATGCTAATTGAGATGGGAAGACACTCCCTCCGCATTGTGGGAGCACTATTCCCTGGGGTTGGGTCCTGGACTGTATGCATGGAAAAAGCAAGCTGAGTGCTTCAAGTTCGTACCAAGAGGATTTCCCCACTATGATGGACTGTAACCTGGAATTGTAAACTAAATTAACCATTTCTCCCCTAAGTTGCTTTTGTCAGGGTATTTATTTTAATCACAGCAGCTAGAAATAAACCTAGGACATTATTTCAGGAGAAACATGTCCTGGAGGGGTCATGATAATAACTCACATGAAGGACTGAGGTGGTAATTCAGCAGTAGAGCACTTGCCTCGCAAGTCCAAGGCCTGTGTATAATCCCCAGTGCTATAAAAGACATAAACATAAAATGTTAACATGAATGAAGAGCCATTGACTTCAGCTGAGTCAGCTTCCTATGATGCGTTCTAGCAGCTGAGATTTCTCTGAGCCTTGTGAGCTGGTGACATCTAGCGTAATCCTATACGTCATGTGGAGATGGGATCTTGTGCCATGGATTGTTCTGGGAGAATTTTAGAAGTAATTTTCACAAAATCAGTACTTAACCACTAGTGAACTTCAGTTTCCAGCCACCTTCTTATTCTGCTCTCTATTCTAGAAAGTTTTCTTTTAGCCAGAAAATTCATAAATGTGAGGAGCACATCAACTATGTCATCACTTACTCATCTTTGTGATTCAGTAATGTGAAAGCCAATGTGTTAAATCCAGGAATCTATTCCAGTTGGTATTCTTCAATATGCTTTTCTACCAAAGAAATACACTGATTTAAAAATAGGTGTGTACAGGCCATGTCTGGCTTTAATACTAGCCCTCAGGAGGCAAAGGCAGGTAGATCTCTGGGATATCCAGGCCAGTCTGTTCCACATATTGACTTCAGGGAGGCTGAGACTAGAGGAGACCCTATCAATATGAAACAAAACAAAACAGCAACAAAAACCTGAAACAAAAACAAGAAAATAGGTGTGTACAATCTGGGAAGATGGCTCAATGGGTAAAAGCACTTACTGTACAAGCATGAGGACCTTAGATCAAGTGCCCAGCATTCTTGTAAATGAGCTGCTTGTGGCCACAGGGGCCTGTAACCTTAGCATTGTGAGGTGCAGGGACAGGAGGAGAGCTGGGGCTTACTGGCTGCTTGCATAACCCCAAGTTCACAGTGAGAGATCTTGAGCAGACTCCTAACATCCTCCTCCAGCCTCCTGCATACACATATGCTCCTACCCACCCCCAAATAAATGAGTTAATAAGTAAAAACAGGTGTGGAGGCCTGAAGTACATTTCAGCAATTGCATATTGCAAAACATAGCACAAGAGGAGAAAACAAAACTATGTAAGTGAGCTAATAATCTCTTTTTTTGTCTTCACATTCCTCCTAGTCCTTGCCCATGATTCATCTATGTAACTGGAACTTGTTCATGACACAGGAAGCTCTCTTCCTGGGAAGTCTCCTTGCTGCTGCCTTGCTCAAGTCTAGTTTGCAGTATACCTGCTGCCATGCCCACAGCCCACAACCCAGACCAGCCTCCACCCTGGTCCTAATGTTGGAAATAAAATCTGGGGTCAGGGACCCCACTGGTACAACACAAAAAAACACACAAAGTGAAAGCAAATTGCCAAGGCAGATTTTACTTTTACAAAAGGGAGTGTTGCTCTATTCCAGTAGTAAAAACACTAAGCAGGAAGTTTGATAGCCTTTTATCCTAATGCAAGATACTGTGTCTTTTCTCAACTGTTTACCTCACAGTCTTTCACTGCTAGCTAATTTTTTTAAATTGGTGCCAGGAAATGGGGAGAAAGGTCCAGCTACTCAGGGCTATCAAGTCCTGGAAACACAGCAGAACCTCGGTGTAAACATTTGCAAGGTGGGAAGGATACCAAATAACATTACAAAGGTTACATTCCTGTGATCATTCTTTGAAAGAAAGAACTTGGACTTTTTATAATTATTTCTCTCACTAGGAAACCCATGCACATATGGGCATGGTTCAGAAGATAGACTTCACTTCCCTACCAGATTTTAGCCCAGCTGGGTCAGCACATGTGTGACAAGTGGGGTCTTCCAGTTCTGTATTCTGTCTTATTAGCTGATACCACAGTCATCCCATGGGTAACAATGTTTAGTGGCTTCCTTTGGGCTGGAGAGATGGCCTACTGGTTGGGCTGGCAGCTGAGAACCGTCTGTAGCTCCAATTCCAGGAGAGCTCCAATTCCAGGAGAACTCCAGTTCCAGGGGAATCCGACACCCTCTTCTGACCTCCGTGGCATTGCATGACACCAGAGCACAAACCTATATGCAGACAGTACATTCATACACATAAAAAATTAAAATAAAATTTAAAAAATAAATAAAAATTTAAATTTGATTACAATCATATAACACACTCCTATTTTAGAGATTTAAAAAATCTGGATAGGTCAACTTCATGTTACTAAAGATGAATTGATCCCCAAACCTACTTTCCAGCCAAGTCCTGGGTCAGACAAAACGACATTGTGCTTACCCATATCCACTGACACAGGTGAACCTCACATGAAGAAAAGGTACAGGGTGAACAGAGGAGCTGCTGGGAAGGAACAATGTTGGGAAGCATTGTGTCAGAATTTTCTTTACAGCCTTGTGTGGTGGGTAGCACACCCCTGCACTAAGGATGCAGAGGCAGGAAGATGGCTGCAAATTTGAGGCCAGCCTGGGCTACACAGAGAATTTCATCTCAGCCAGGGATACAATGAGAGTTTGTCTCACAAAACAAACATGAATATATATATATATATATATATATATTATATATTTTTGGTCTTTTCCAGACGACCCTGTAGCCCCAGCTGTCCTGGAACTTGCTCTGTAGACCAGGTTGGCCTTGAACTCACTCACAAAGATCCGCCTGCCTCTGCCTCCTGAGTGCTAGGATTAAAGGCATGCGCCACCACACCCGGCTAATGAATATAATTTTTTACTTATTTCTTCATTCACAACTATTCGTGTGCCTTTCTTAATGCTCATATTCAAGCATCTATTCTTTCTTTCCTTAAGGGCTTGTCTAAAAGTACACAGCAGCACAGATGGGGATCTGAAGCTGTGGATACATGCCCAGAGCTCAGATATAAATCTTATTCAGCTTTTCACATAATTCAAGAGCTAGCTATTGTTCTTAGCTGCCAAGTACATTGGCCAGACCACTGAGGAGTCCCATCCTTTCTGCTCTGGATCTGACAAGATTCATGAGGATTTTTCTGTTTGGGGAAAGTAAGTAGGTCATGTGACCCTACTCACATCATTTTACCAGACTGTTAGACAGGGAGTTAGCAAGGAAGACCCAGCTTTTGAAGACTAGAGTTAGAAGTCTTAAAATAGATGCCAATGGTTTATACGTGCGCGCGGTAGGAGATAATAAAACCACCAGAGATGCCAGAGAGAGAAAAAGGGAGGAGAAAGAGGTGTTGAATGCTGCTTCCTGGTCTGAGGTTCTAAAAGCTGACAACAGTCCTCAAGGGTGCTTGTGGCATTCGGTAGAGGAGGCAGTCTCCTCAACTCCACGTGACACTTCACCATCTGGAACTCACTGCTCCTGCCCAGGGCTCAGAATGTACCTTACATAAACGGTTCCTCAACCTCTGGCCGCAGGTCTTTATCTTCTATCAGCAATGTTCTCAACACCTGAAAAAAGCAGCCACTCACTGATGCAGAAGAGTCTATTTCCTGGGAGGTATTCTCTCAGGGCTACCAAATCCCAGAAAAGCTTGCTGTATACCAAGTAAGCAAGATTTTGTACAATTAAACAAACCCTTTCTTTTGCTAATTGTAGTCTTTGTTGTATATTTACATAATAAAAAATTCAAGAGGTTTCATCAGAACAAAAAAGTCATTTGTTCCAAATCTGTTTCCATGTTTTCCTGAAGACAGAAAAGACAAAAAAAAAAAAAGAAAACAAAACAACAAAAAGATACGTTTGGCAGGTTTAACATGTTTTTTCCGGCTCTGTTACTCTTCTAAAATCCAGGTGCCAAGATTCAACCCAAGCTCAGCTCAAGGTAGCTGGCATCTTCTTGTGCAAGTTCTTCACACTGGTGCCATAAAAATGGGATCGGGCCCATATGGGTGGCATAACACTTGACTGTCTTTCCCATTTTGATCCAGTTATCACTGTAATGTTCCTGTGAAAATCATAAATATCTAGTGGGAATTATTCTGTGAGTTGCAAATTTAAGACTGAAGCATAGTAAAATGCCAAGGAAAAAAAATAGAAATTTAGGAAACTCCATCAGTAGTAAGAGTTGAATTATTTTGTTATGTAGTGGTTTCAAAGGCATATTCTTGGGGGTCAGGCTAGAAACCTCCAAGAGAGACCAGGCTCGAGCAGAATGCAACTGACACAGCTGTCTGGTGGCACTTCAGGCCCTCCTAATTCCCTTCCCTACCTCTTCACATCATTGCCAAATGACTGGTGCTGCTTTGCTGGTCCCTTTCCATGTCTCTCTCACAGTGGCCAGCTCTCTCCTACCTCCAATGCTTTTACCAATTGGTTTGGCTGCTAAATCAGCTTTCCTGATATGTCTGCTTTTGATTTGATACTAATAGCATTATATATGATCCACAGGAAAAGCCAAAATAGACTAGTACTTGGCAGGCCACTCAAAGTGGAGTTAGGAGGCCATTGTTGGTCAGATCTCAGGTACATAGCTGAACCTTTGAACAGAGCTGCAGATATGCATGCCCTGCAGATAGAGTTGACTTTAGAATGGGACAAAGCCATTTCCTGAAACATTATTTGTTAACCTCTGCTGACCACATACACCTCTTTTCCCAAATTACCCAGAGACTAAGAGCAAATCCAATCCCTTTCTTACAATACAACCTAACTTTTGCCAACATTGATTATAATTCCTAACAAGTAATATAATTTCTGACACTTCTTGCAGTTTAAAGCTATAAATACAGTTTCCACTTTTTAATTTTTTTTCACAGCTCCATGTCCATACACAAAGTAGTTTGAGCACATTTACCCCTATTAGCCTCTCTTTTCCCCCTTCAACTCCCACCTATTCCTTCCTTCTTCCCAACAAATAGCTTTTACTTTCATGTCTATTTTTTCTTTTTTGCAACCCACTGCATATAGAGTTGCCTGCACATGCATGGGAAAAGGATTATTTACTTGTACTTAACCACAGGCAACTTACCAGTGACTATACCACTGCAGAGTACCATTCCATCTCTCCCACTGTCTATAGTTTTGTTTGTTTGTGTGTTTGTTTTTGAGACAGGGTCTCCCTTTAGTCCCAGCTGGCCTGGAGCTTGCTCTGTAGACCAGGCTGGCTTTGAACTCACAGAGATCTGACTGCCTCTGCCTCCCTTGTGCTGGGATTAAAGACATGTGCCACCACACCTGGCTGTCTACAGTTCTCAAGGGAAGGATGGGGCCTTATAACTCTCTCCCCTCTATGATGGAATGTTGACAGGTCTGGCATTATGCAAATTCTGTGAAGAAAACCAAAGCTGCAACCACACTTTTGTAAAATTTGGAAGGGCATTTTCAAGACTGTTTGAATCTATGTTTTCTCAGATTTCAGTCTAATTAGTTCCAAGTGAATATAATTTCCTTTCTTCTCTGCTAGGTTGATTGATTCTATGTTGACATATGTATTAGGGATGATTTTATTGTTGAATACATAATAGGTGTTGGGCACCATTTAAGGTCTATACATGTATTAAATATATAATCCTCATAAAAATACAGTTATATTTATTTATTTATTTATTTTTTTAAACATTTTTTAAAATTTTTAAATTTAGTTCTGTATGTGTATGAATGTATTGTCTGCATGCAGGTCTGTGCACCCGTGTCGTGCAATGCTGCGGAGGTCAGAAGAGGGTCTCGGATTCCCCTGGAACTGGAGTTCTCCTGGAATTGGAGTCTCAGACGGTTCTCGGCCGCCATGTGGGTACTGGGGATCGAACCCGGGTCCTCTGCAAGAGCGGTTGGTGCTCCCAACCGCCAGGCCATCTCTCCAGCCCCGCAGTTACATTTATTTTAAAGCAGCATTGAACATTCATATTTGCTGTGAAAGACAAAATGTACTAGACAAATGGGGTGATTTTATTTGGGCAATTGCAATAGGTAAAGCATTCATTAATGAGGAATGCCAGAAACCTCAAACAACAGGGAAGAGCCTAAGGTTTTATAGTGGCAGATAAACAAAGGAGCAGGTAGAAGGATGGAGACAACTTATGATACGGGAAAAGTGAAGTCCGGTGAGAGCAATGGAGCTTTTTCTAATGCAGATATGCATAGCTCAGACTGCCAAAGTACTAGAAAAAAAAGTCAATGTTCACTGGAGCCACCCCAAGCCAGTGGCTTCTGGGTCCTTTGTCTTACAAAGTCAGAAAATGGGATCCATGGAGAATGGTAGGGTAAGTCTAAAAAAGAGTTTTTGTTATGGAATTATAAGTGGGAGCTCAAGAGAAAGGAAGAAGGTGGAACTCCTGTTTAGCAGGAGCAGTTCCCCGAATATGGGCCAATATTAAGCTGCTAGTCTGGGGGCTTTAATAGAATTTATGGCAGATAATTTGTGAGTACAAGCATCCTTCATGTAAAACCAATTTGCAAGCAGTTGTGCCCAAACCCATACAGCTCATGGGTCCCACCATCCACCAGGGGGGGCTTGTATGTTCAATCAAGTTGATTGAATGAGTGTCCAGACTATATTGTTGATCACTTATTGTTAAAAAAAAAATGAAAAAACAAAACAAAAAAGCAGAGAAAGATGCAGAAAACTTACAGCAGAATGCATGATCTGGGATGGGTAGGGGTGAGGTGAGGGGAAGGGAAGGGGATATATGCCTGAACTGAATTGGAAAATGTTGTATGAAATACACAAAGCATCAATTAAAAAAAAAAAGTGTTCAACATAATGTTGAAAAAAGAATTTATGGCAGAATCTGAGTGAGGCATAAGGAGATAAGCTGGTCAGTCCAGTCAGCCAATCTACATGGTGCCTTTCAGTTTTGGTTATGCTCTCAGGTGTAAATTGCAGGCAGTACTCATTTAGGCTGTGTGAAAGAGAAAGAAAGAACAAGAAATTAGATCAGGAACCAGTGCTCCCTTCTGGCATTCTTGACCTCTGGCCGATATGGAACCAAGGATGTTTGCAGCACCTGGCCAAGGACAGGAATTAGAGCTGCTCATTTTGGGGGTCCCTGCCCTAAAACTGCCTGGCAAATTTCAATCTCCTATTGGCATTGCTCAGAACATTTTTTTTTAAATTTTTTATTTTATTTTATTTATTTCGGTATGTATATCAATGTACTGTCTGCATGCAGGTTTGTGCACCCGTGTCGTGCAATGCCGCGGAGGTCAGAAGAGGGTCTCGGATTCCCCTGGAACTGGAGTTCTCCTGGAACTGGAGTTTCAGACGGCTCTCGGCCGCCATGTGGGTGCTGGGGATCGAACCCGGGTCCTCTGCAAGAGCGGTCGGCGCTCTTAACCGCTAGACCATCTCTCCAGCCCCGCTTAGAACATTTTAAACAAGAGCTAAGCTCCATAATTAATCATTTCCTTGCTGCTCTAAACATAGGGCTCACATAAAAGTTCAACCCTGTCAGGCCATGGAAGAAAGAGAATAGCCAATGAATACATAAAAGAATATAATGACAATGGTAACTTTTAAAACCAGAGTTGTAGGGCAAAAGCCACTTTAGCAGCCCATATAGACTAGGTTTATGACCTGTCTTAATATGCCAATTAAAGAGACAAGCGATAGTAAAAACCAGAGAAGAGTGACAGATAAAGGGCCTGGTAGACCCATAGTTCATAGGATACTGTCTCGAGCTTTAGTTTTCAATAAAAATTGGGAGTAAGACAAGAAGTGTGCATATTTAAATAGTCCTGTTCAAGGTTCATTATCTCAATCCTGATTTTACAAGTTGGTCTGAAATTGTTATCTCTGCCATCACTTGAGGGGAATGTCTAGTTCCTATGGGAAGATTACACCTGCTCCACCTTAAAATTTTATAACCCTCTGTTGTGAATTAAGGACTAAACCATACGCTAAGAAAATAGAAACTTAGGAGCATCTTCCTGAGTTTTTTTCTTTTTTTTTTCCATTTCCATAGTGGATTGAACTATGTATGGCCTTATACTACTTATAAGCATATAGTTACTGTTCTTTAAATTTTTGGTGTCGCTTCATGGTCGACATATAGATACTGGGGAAATTGGTGGTGGTGGCACTCTTAAAATTCTTAGCCTTGGCAATAAAAGAATGCAGGAATAGACTCAGAAGCTTAAGAACAGTTCTAGTAAAGATTTTTTGAGAGCTATAAATCTTAGCAGCTGCCCTGAGGAAAAGAATAGCGATGGAAAAGAAGTCATACCATTGTAAGCTGGCATGGAGGTGACACACATGGTGGAAGAGCAGCCATATGGCATGGAGAAGAGCTTTAAAGAAAGAATAAAATCCCCCAAAGTTGAAGAATCCCAGAGTGTTAGGGAAGTATGCTTAGATAAGAAAAAGAAAAGGAGAGATTATGACGAGTTAAGAAAAGCAGGTGTGGAGCTGGAGTGACGGCTCAGTGGTGAAGAGCATTGGCTACTCTCGCAGAGAACCTGAGTTCATATGCCAGCATGCACATGGTGGCTAACAACTATTTATAACTCCAGTTTCAGGGGATCTGACACCCTCTTCTGTCCTCTTTGGGCACTGTGTAACATGGGTACACTTACACACACATGCAGGCATGACATTCATACACATGAAATAAAAATAAATAAATAAATAAAAGAAAAACAGGTAGATTTATAATTCTGCATATTTATGGCCTGATAAGGCACTGCAGTAAGAGGCAGTGATTCCAGGTAGAAAAAACTCACCATCTTAGTAAAGCCCTAAATATTCCTCCTATCTCTTTAGGTAAGCTAGATTTCCTAGGAGTGGTCCATTGGCCAATTTATTGACCTGGCTCACCTAGAATGCTGTGTTCACCCAGAGGTTTTGTTCTTTTGGCCAGTAATTTCTGCTTAATTGTTCTTTTTTGCTTCTGTAACATTACCACTGAGTCGTACTCCAGACCTCAGTGTTAAATTGCAAAATAGATAATTGACATGTGATTATTTATAACACAAAGTGGTCACTGAAAGTTTTTAAGAGGGCTTAGACTCTTAACAAGAAATCTACTCTAAATGGCTTTAAACAAAACACTGCAAATGCAACCATCCAAACAAAGAAACATGAAAAGGACTGTGTCCACCTAGGTTAAGAGCTATCTTTAGAACATCAAATAATGCTGCATGTAGAACAAGCACTCAGCTATTTACTTAGGTTACCAACTTTCTTAGACTAAACTGGAGACTGTAGAACTGCAGACCTGAAAAATTTGGGAGCACTCTAAATTCCAATGATTATACAACCTGTGTGTAATCTTGTGAGGCTGGTCTCCAAGGAATGGTATTATACTTTATTTAAAGAGATTATATAAACAAAAAAGTAAGCTCTATTTGGAATGGAGAAAATGGAAACTCCAAATGAAAAGTTGCTAATATTCATTTAGGCATTGTCAGGGCAGAGAATGTTCAGACTGATTTAAATGGGCTGGGGAAGTGAGAGCTCCCAGCCTTAGCCCAATGTCATTAACCATTTGAATTGTATAACTAATATTCCTATTCTAATTCCATGCTTATTAAACAATACTGTAATTCTAATTTGGTTTCCTGTGGCTGTCAGAGAAACAAATCTTGGATGTCTTGAGAATGTATTGTCTGTACTAACCATTCCAGGTAGAAAAAACTCACCATCTTAGTAAAGCCCTAAATATTCCTCCTATCTCTTTAGGTAAGCTAGATTTCCTAGGAGTGGTCCATTGGCCAACTTATTGACCTGGCTCACCTAGAATGCTGACAAAATGGAGCTGCAACCATGCATTTGGCCATTTCTTTTTGAAGGAGAATAGGAAGAGTTTTGGATTAGGTGGATAGTCAGGGGAGGAAGCCCCAGACAGAAGGAGGCCCCACTCAGGGGAAAAGGCCCCAGACTACATGTATCTGTGTTCCAGTTACTCTCACTTGTAGCCAAGATGGCCTAATTTCTGGTTCCTGTCCAGAGTTGGGCATTTTGGTGCTCTTGCCCCATACCCATGGGCAGTCTCCCTTGGATGGGAATTTCAAAAATTTCTTGCCCTTGATCTACCCAATCAGGTTTCTGTTTCATGTGAGTCAACCAACCAAAACATGTGCATCCTGTCCAGTCCAAAGGGGGGAAAAAGGAGCCCATTCCTGTCCCACCTCTTATCCTATAAAATATAAAGGCCCGGGTGCTCCAGGGGGTAGTGGTGCTCCGGCTCTGGACCCCCTTCCCTGTGAGAGTCTGTCTCTGCTGTGTGGAATGCGTGCTTCAATAAACCTTGGCTGTGCTGGGACTGCAAACTTCCTGTCTTGGATTTCTTTATGTGGTGGGAAAAAAAGGGACCTCAGAACAGACCCTAGGCAGCATCATTTTATATATTAACTTTACCTTGGAAACTAAGATACTAAAAAATACAAGCAGTAATATGGCAAAATATTTCAGGAAAATGTCTCAGGGTTTAGTGAGGAGATAAAAATTAAGAAATTTAAGACTCTTCTAGGCTGGAGGTAATGGAACCTGAATCAGGAGTGCACAAGGCTTTGAGAACATGAAATTGGAAAAAGGAAGGATTTCTCTGCACCCTTGCTAGTACTGAGTATTGTTTGCAAACCTGCTAATTTTATAGATGAACAATGTTATTTCCTCATTTCCATTTTAATATATCTCATTACATGAAGATGAGAAATTGTTATTTGGTTATTCCTTTTGTTCAACTATTGCTTAACATTTTATTTAGTCTTATTTTATTTTTGTCATATGAAGATTAAATCCAAGGCTGTCCACTTTACAATGAGCTACATTCTTAGCTGCTTGTTTAATTTTTTAGATTAAATTTTTCTTTCATAAATGTTTTTTAGCCCTTATATTTGTAAGAGAGTCAAACTGCTGAAAATAACTCATACCAGCAATAAGAGCATTTAAACATTGATAACCAAATAGACCCGATTGAAATGCAAAACAATCCTATTTTACTTTAATGTAATGCATTAACATCAGTTTGACCTTCAGCTTGGATTTACACAAAGCTGCCTGGGAGATGGAATTTACTGACTCAACATAGATGGAAAGACTTGTGTTCTCAGAATCCAAAAAAAAACATTAATGCTAAGGAATAAGCTAAATTTTCTCAGAATTCAATCAGTGTTAAGGTCTAGGAAGAAGAATATGAAATGGGAGTAAGAGAACTATCCACAAACAAACTCCAGTGCAATATTTTTCTTCCTGGTGTTTATTTATTGCATGGTAAGCAAAATAATAGCAATAAAAGACTTGCACTTAAGGAAAGAAACTTAAACCACCCAGAATCCTATTGCAATAACATATATCTTACTTTTGTGCTTGTGTTGTTGGTGTGGCTGAGAACCTACAGTGTTTGGGAATCCACAGAGATGGGTGTCTACCTTCCGAAGTGCCCACCTCAACAGAAGCTGCTGGATTTCCTGGAGCGGTAATAGCCCCTTTCCATTATCACTGCACTGATATGCTCAACAATTTATGTCCATGGAACAAAGATTTTTATAACCCAAATTTAAATTTGAAAGATGTGCAAATAACCTCTTTTAATCACATTACAAATCATTTTGCCCTTAGTCACTTCTTTTCTTCTATTGCTTTCAAATGCTAGTTAGTAGAAAAGTAATGGTGTAGCCACTGTAGCATTTTGAGAGTCTGGAATCAAGTCCAGGTTTTATCTCAAACTTGTAACTTAAAGAAAAATTATTTATTTTTTTACTTTATGTGTATGAATTTTGCCTACATGCATGAAGTTCACCACATCTGTGCAATGTCCCCAGAGGCCAGAAGAAGGCATTTGATCCCGTGGAACTGGAGTTACAGATGGTTGTTAGCTGCCATGTGGGTGCTGAGAACTGAACTCAGGTCCTCTGCAAGAATAGCCAGTGTTTTTAACCACAGTGGATGCAAAAGCATAAATCTCACCTCCAAGGGGTTAAGAGATAGTTTATTCTGGAGCCAAATATGAGTGACCATGGCCTGGAAATATAGATTGAGGTTACCCCAAATTCCATGTTCCAGCATGGAAACAGATGCATTGTGGTTTTATAGTAACGGAACAAAGAAAAGTCATAAATCAAGACACTTTTCAAATACATTGGTGGATACATTCAGTAGGCAGGTCTTAGCAGATTGGAGTAGTTTCTACTATAAGTCTCAGATGCTATTGATGACAGTCTTAGCCTTTTGATTGGTGGGACCTGCTCGTATGCTAAGTTAAGACATTTTATTAGTCACATGAATGTTAATTCAGAAACAGAGGTAGGCAAGGCATGGCTATTGATGGGGTTAAATATATCCCCAGATAACCTGTGAGAATACTCTGCATCTGCAGTATTCCAAACTCTCCATAGTCATTGAAGAGTTTAATCAGCTGGTCAGCCTTGCAGGAAATTTAGCTTAGAATGGAGGAGGGTTGTTCTTTTTTTTTTTCCTGGAAATTTTATTTCACACTGCTAAGCCATCTCTTCAGTCATCAGTCACTCAGCCCAGTAACTTTTAAGTCACAATTTACAGCAATCCTTTTTAACTTTAGTTTTTTTTTTTTTTTGGTCTTTTTGAGACAGGGTCCCCCTGTAGCTCTGGCTGTCCTGGAACTCATTCTGTAGACCAGCCTGGCCTTGAACTCACAGAGATCCCCCTGCCTCTGCCTCCCAAGTGCTAGGATTAAAGGCGTGCGCCACCACACCTGGCTTAACTTTAGTTTTGTCTTTTATAAGTAAAGAAATATACATGTTTCTTCTATGGATTAGATAGTTTCAAACCATGGGTTATGAACTCAGGAAGTGCTAATTTTTTTAACCTATGAGTTATTTTTAAATATGTTGGTTCTTTATGTAGGTTTATGATCAGTGTCAAAAGATCAATACAGAAAAATTCATGTGTATTTTAGATTTCCTGAGCACATATGAGACTGCTGTTTGATTAAGGCTATAGTAAGTATATGAAATGTTTTGACCTTTCCTTTTTTCCTTTTACTGCCTCCAACTGTTAGGATTGGATAATCCACCGTAAAGACCAGAAAAAAATGAAATGAAAGAAATGAAAGCAAGTCAAAAAATTTTAAGTCTTATAGTTAGGAAAGTAGAATTTACAAAATAACAAAAATGCTTTGAAACTATCAGTACAGTACTAATTATCTCTAAATTGTCTTAAAAGTGTCCCTGAGCAATGGAGCTGACTTGGAAGCCACCTCTCCTGAAGGCTAGCTCTCAAAGCTTTGGAGAACACTATGCAAGCCACTAAAAGAGAACATCAATCAGTGGTCCAACAGCAGCCTCAAGGCTAAATATCCATGTCAATGACCAGCACAGCATAGATGTTGGTGTAATAGTGGCACTTCTACTTTGGGGGAAATCAATGGCTAACCAATTGGACCTAAAGTCCACTCAGAGGGAGGAACCTCATGTGTTTGTTAACATAGCCAGATGCACACAACTGGAGAAGACATAGATCTTAGACAATTCCCAAAGTTGACACATCCCTAGGCTAAAGTAACATTTTAACTACAAAAGAAGTAGCCTTATATTTACAGACAAATATCCCAGACACCACTCAGATAAAAAGCTTCTTTTGCTCCCAGATGAAAGTAGTACAGAGTCCCACAACTAGATACACACAGACAAGGTCTATGAATTGTTCATGCCTAGGTGACACATCTACAATGCAACCTCTACACATAAGCCCCAAATCATAGACCAAGAACCCAAGAAGGCATTAACTACCTCTTAGCTGTCATTAAGGAAGCTCCTCTATGCAATAGGAGGCCAGGAACTCAAAAGGGCAATAGCCAAACCAAGAAGATTAAGAGTCTACAGAGTGTGATTCCATGGACTGGCTGCTTATGTTCAGCTTCACCCAGCATCTCAGGGAACGTTGTGGAAGATGAGGTGGAAAGATTGTAAGAGCCAGGGAGCTGATGCAAGACCAAATGGAAATGAATCCTACAAGCTCCTGGGACCTTGTTCATCTGAACCTACGGCATTGGTTTCAGCATGTACAAGACCCACATATGCTTAGCTGGACAAAAACTCAGCACACAACTGCAGAAATGGGTAGCAGAGCCCATCCTTGGCTGAGGAAATTTTGGCAACAGATGGGTGGTTGGGTGAGGAAGACCTGGCCTTCTTTAGAAAAGAGACTCTGGATAGGCTGACTAGAGCTCAGGGGAGGAGCTGGCACTGAGGAGTGATCAGGGAAAGTAATTTAGCATGGTGGACCCTAGCACAAATGACAGAAGATGTGAACTTCTTGGGGAGGGAGGTGCGGGAGGGTGCCAAAGGAGAAGTAGGTATAAAGGCAATTAAGACTGATTGAAAAATTATGTTTGAAACACATAAAAATTTCAAAAATGTTACTAAAAATGTCCTTCACACTATCCATTTGCTGATTTCTAATACTATGCTGTGTCTGTCACAGGGGGTGTAACTTGAAAGAGCCCTGTATGTCATTGCTGCCTGTCTCAGAGGAAGAGGGGAAAGAGCATATTGTAAAACAAGGTTCTGGTCGTCTGTGATAAATTTCAGTTTTCATTACTGCTAATGAAATAAGCACTTAGAGGTTGCTTTTGCTAAAAAGCATCAACTTATCACTTGGACCTGCAAAGTAACTAGATGCAGGATGAAAGTCTGACATCTCTGCCTTCATTTTGTCTGTTTCCTTTGGCTGATGACACAGAGATAAGTCTTTGTCCTAAACCTGCAATTGCCTTGTGTTGTTGACATTTCACTCTAGCCTCTCTTCAGCTCTCCAGTCTTTGTGAACACTGTCAAAGAATTCAGAAGGGACACATAGAATGTGTGTCAGAATTTAGGGTTTATTATAAAGTGAGATGGTCTCAAGGGATCAGTGGGGGCAATGGCCAGAGACACCACTGTGGAGCCAAACACCTCTGACCGGTCATCAAAGTTATGTAGTTTCAGTTCTTAAGTTTACAAGCTGATGATTATAAGGGAGGATTCTAGCCTCAATGACCATTAAGCTTGCTAATATCTGATTAGCTATGTAACATGTGGATTCCCAGAACAAAACATTGAAGGCTAGACCATACATCCCCCAGACAAGGATAATTATCCTGGGAAGCAAGGCTGTACCATGGGAGAAGTAACTACTTTGTAGGAATCAGATTGATTCAGTTAAGTGAGGACAATGACAAGCACTTTATTAGGCCACCTTGCAGAACAGAAGGGACACAATGATCAACCAGACTATGCTTTGACCAGGTGTCATGAGTATGCTGTGTTAGAAACATGGATGGACATATTTGTGTCTTTTTACAATGTCAGAATTAGTTGAATAACAATAAATTTACAAGCTGTCAGTCTGGTTGACAGCAATTTGCCAAGTAGTCTCGATTTCTCTTGATGGCTGGCCAAGAGAAACAATCTTTTTTTAAAAATTAATTTTATTTATTTCTGTATGTGTATGAATGTACTGTCTGCATGCAAGTTTGTACACCCTGTGTCATGCAATGCCACAGAGGTCAGAAGAGGGTCTCGGATTCCCCTGGAACTGGAGTTCTCCTGGAATTGGAGTTTCGGACGGTTCTCGGCCACCATGTGGGTACTGGGGATCGAACCCGGGTCCTCTGCAAGAGCAGTCAGTGCTCTTAACTGCTAGGCCATCTCTCCAGCCCAAGAGAAACAAACTTAACCACTAACTAAACTCTCAAATCACATAATGAATACATACCTGTAATATATTCATGTTAAAAATGGCTATAAAGGGTTAAAGAGACCACAGCAAGATTCAAGGGGTTTGAAAGAGGCCTAAAACTAGAGGCAAGCAGAAGGCTGACTGGTATGCAAAGGAAGTCTTCAAGATAGTAAGATCAAAAACCCTGTTGGAGGCATGCTGGAGGTACTGCTGCAGTCAGTGTTGAATCTAGATTCAGTGTCAAGCAGACCGGTAGCAGCACAGTGCAGAACTGTGGAGGTTGAAAGGCAAATGGCAGGGCTAGGTTTAGCTAGATGAACAGTTGACAAAATGACAGTGATTTAAGTAGGCTGCTTTAACAGTAGGGAGCAAGCTAAGCTGAAGCCCCTGGGAAGCTGGGCAGTGTCTATCTTGCTGTCTGCTGAACTCACATACTAGGTAGATGACAGATAATTTGTTATGGGAAACTGAGGCATGGGACCTGTGAGGCACAAAGAAGGCATCCAGAGACTCTTAGAAAAATTGGAAAAGTTTGTTCATGCCAGTGGACTTGAACAGAGTTCCTTCCCCCAAAATTTGAGCCCTTGAGTTGAATTCCTTCACAGTTTTGATAGATCTGCCTACATTATATTACCAGCACAGGCACTTACATGCCCTGAGATCACTGAAAAGAAATTCCTTCTGCAGGCATGTTTGTAGAGGTAGATGTCCAGGGCAGGAGTTAGGATTTTTTTAAACAGTATTTTATTGCAGGTGCCTCAGCAAGCAAGGCAGTTGCAAACAGATATTCTACCAGACAACTATGGCATTTCTCTCCCAAGACAGCTTTGATTCCTTTTTCTTTTTTTTTTTTTTAAACATTTTTTTTTAAATTTTATTTATTTTTGTATGTGTATGAGTGTACTGTCTGCATGCAGGTCTGTGCACCCATGTCGTGCAATGCCGCAGAGGTCAGAAGAGGGTGTCGGATTCCCCTGGAACTGGAGTTCTCCTGGAATTGGAGTCTCAGACGGTTCTCAGCCGCCATGTGGGTGCTGGGGATCGAACCCGGGTCCTCTGCAAGAGCAGTCGGCACTCTTAACCGCTAGGCCATCTCTCCAGCTCCCTGATTCCTTTTTCAACACAAATTTTAGTAAGTATTTATAAAACCACTATAAGGTGAATACAATGTCCTAAAATATTAAAAAAAAATCTGTCAAAACAATATTTGGACACACATACAAGTAATATTAAATGTCTGGGGTATATTCCTTTTCCCCATCGAGCAGGAAGGGGCTATCACCATTGTATTATTGTATTCTCTTTATGGGGTCTGGGTGAGGCTGATGCACCCTCTCCTTGGTCTGCTACTTCTCATAATGTCTTAGGCCTGGTTTTCCTGATAGGACTTTAGATTCCTATTTGCTCATATGGCCTCAATTTCTTTGATAACTTTATAGGGTAGAATCCTTTTTTCTTTTGAGAATAAATTATTTATTGGTCTGTGCCTCATGGGTGGTACAGACAGACAGTATTGTTTACATGAACATCAATATGCAGAGTTATTATTCTTCGAATTTTGCATGAAATGGAGTCAAATGTTGCTTATAAAATGGATTCCCTCAAGACAAGGCACAGCTTGAGAAATGAGTGCTTTGCAGAATAGAGTAACTGTGAGCAGGGCACAGCTTGATCTCAACAGTTGTTTCTGACTAATGCCTTATTGTATATAATAGCAGTAGGTTCTTTCAAGTTTGAGATGTTTGTTTCCTTCAGGTCCCACTTTCATTCTCTGTGTTTGTCTGTAGAGCTCCTGAAGATCTCTACTTAGCTGTTTATCAGAAACAGGCATGAGTCCAAACAGTTCCTAACTATTGAAATTCTGAGACAGTCCTCTTCAATGAAAGTGAAAAATCTATCTGCGATCATTGATTTATGTAATCAGCTCAGAGCTAAAACTACTCTACTGATAAAGAATAAGTTATTTACATAGACTCAAAGTATCTAAGCCAAAAATTACCAAGAAATTACAAGAAGAAAACCAGTAGCTTTACCATGAACAAATCTACCAGACACCACTTTTATTGAGTGATGAAAATTATCACCAGTAATGGAAAATAGACATCAAGTACCTCCTGTCTAGAGACACTGATAACATAAGATTGCACACTTACATAGTATTTCTGCCCCAATATAAACTCTATTAAATAAGAGGAAACATTGGATGAGTCTAAAGTGAGGAACATTCTACTAAATACCTCACCAACACTTTAAAGAATATGGGTGTGTTGAGATCTCTTGAGCCCAGCGGCAGGTGCCGGGGTGCGGGCTGAAGAGCCCCCCCCCCCCCCCCCAAGAACCTATATTCACCAAGTTGAAAATCTAGAAGAAATGGAATGAATATCTGAAATCTTGGGAATCCCCAAAGCTTGCCAAGAGGAGACAGCAGCTTAAAAGCACCCAAATAACATGAAGAAATGAAAAGAAAAATAAGAAAAAAGCCTCCCAACTTAAATAAAAGGCCCAGGCCCAGACGTTTCAATCAGCAGAATTCGATAAAACATTTCCAAAAAGACCTACAACACTATATTTCTGAAAATGTTTTAGAAGTATACAATCAGAGGAACTCGGTCCCAAATTCCATTCTATGAAGCCAACATCACTCTATTACCAAAAGCCAGGCCAAGATACAACCAAAAGGAGAATTTATTAGACCCATCTCCCTCAACACAGATGCAAAATTCTGCAACAGAATACTTGGCAAATCGACCTACAGACCCAATCAAGAAGATTCATCCCATCATGACCAAGTTGGATTCATAGCCAGAGATGCAGGGATGGTTCAACATACGAAAATCAATAAACCATCATCAAACACATAACGGAATCAAAAAGACAAAAACCACACCATCTCTCAACTGACGCTGAAAAAACCTTGACAAAAATCCAGCATCCCTTGGCATTGGCTTAAAGTAACCTAGAAGGAATTGGATTGGAGGGATCATACCTCACATGTAATAAACCATATACCAGGAAACCCACAGCCTATATCATCTAAATGGGGAAATGATGGAACATTCCCTTAAAGGTAGAACTCGCAAGGCTGCCCCCTATCACCACTCGCTTTCCTAATATAGTGCTTGAAACACTTGCTAGAACATAATGGCAAGAAAAGGATATAAAGAGTACTAATTGGAAAAGAGGAAGTCAAACTATCCCTATTTCTGAATGTATGATTGTTACTTAAGAGATGCAAAAAAACTCCACCAGAAAACTCCTAGAAACGATTAACAGCTTCAGCAAAGTGGCAGGATACAAAAATTAACCTTAGAAAATCAATGGCCTTTCTTTACACCAAAGAACAAGCAACTGGAGAAAGAATTACAAGAGGACCTTCCCACTCACAATAGCCCTCAAAAACCAATAAGAACTAGAACAAAACCTAACCAAAGACACCAATAGACCTCTACAAAAAAAGTTGTTAAACCCTTAAAAGAAGAAATTGCAAGAAGACCTCAGAAGAGGAAAAAACCTCCCATGCTCATGGATTGGGAAAATACATTGTTAAAATGTCCAATTTTTACCAAAAACTCCTGTATAGATTTAATGCAATCCAATCAAAATCCCCAAGAGTTCTTCACAGGCTTGGAAACAAAAAGTTCTTAAATTCATTTGGAAAAACCAAAAGACCCCGAATGGCCAAATCAACCTGAGTGAAAAGAGTAAATACAGGTGGGATCCTCGTACCAGATTTTATAAACTATACTACAGGGCTATAGTCATTAAAAACAGCCTGGTACTGGCACAAAAAAGACCTGTGACCAATGGAACAAAACCGAAGCATCCAAAACTTGAGCACATTTATAATGTTCAGCCATCCATATTTGACAAGGGCCAAGAAACCACAATGGAGAAAAGAAGGCATCCTTCAGCAAGTGGTTGTGCAAAACTGGATCACCACTTGTAGAAGAATGAAATTAAAACCCCTAACCTCTCGCCCTGTACAAAGTCAACTCCAGATGGAATTAAAGACCTCAACGTGAAACCCCAAACTGCTGAAGGCGATAGAAGAAAAAGTGGCAGCAGACTACAAGACAGAGGCGTAGAACAAGACTTCCTAAATCAGACGCAGGCAGAGCTGCACAAGAATTAAGGTCGCACAATTGACAGAATGGACCTCATCAAACTCAAAAGCTGTCTGTACATCAAAAGAAAACAATCAAGAAGTGAAGCAAAAAATCCCCAGAGTGAGGAGGAAACCTTCACTGCAGATACATCTGACAAAGCATTTGAATTCCAAATATATTAACTACTCAAAAAACAAGAAAAAAGAAAACAACGACCCTCAATAGATGAGCAAAGAAACTGAACAGAGACTTCACAACTGAGAATTAGAGATGTCTTGAGAACACACTCCCAAGAACTGCTCAAAATCACTAATCATCACAGAGAATGCAATCAAAACACCATTTAAGATTTCACCTTACTCCAGTAACAGACTGGCTAGGATCAAGAAAACAAACTATACCAAGTGCTGGAGGTGTGGGAAAGGGAACACTAATCGCACTGTGCGGTGGAGATGTAACTCGTACGCCACTATGGAAAAGCAGTGTGGAGAACCCTTGGAAGATAAAAAAAATGGAAAAAAACTGCCACCCGACCCAGCCATACCACTCCTTGGGCATGTACCCTCAAACTTCACCCACCACAGAAACATCACGGGCCATGTTTATTCAGTCTTCTCTTCACAAATACCGCAAAGAGCTGGAACCAACCTAAATGCCCCTCAAACTGTACGAATTGCGATAAGAAAAATGTTGGTACATCTACACAATGGAAGGTTCTATTGCAGCAGTAAAAAAGAACATCAAAAAAAAAAGCTTTTCAGGAAAATGGCGAAGCTAGAGGACATCTGCTGAGATGAATGTAACATCGAATGCCCAGAAAAACAAACGACGAATGGATAATCCCTCATCTGTGGATTCTAGTGCCAATAACCCTAGTTGTCCAAGTATTCTTTGTGTAGGCCCCCTGAGCTTCTGTACAAAGCAGTTGGACATAATGCAATTTTGGAATACAATCAATACAACAACAACAATGAAAATACTGCATCAAAGAACTGACTGAAACAGTGAACTTCTGCCTCAAAAACAGTCAAACGTCCCCATTGGAAAATATTGAGAAAAGACTAAGAGGATGGACAAGCATGTTTGGCAGAATGCACGACCTCTGATCGGGGTGGGGGAATAGCGAACATAAAAAAAAAAAATTTGTTAAAAAATATAAATACAATAAAAAAAAATAATAAATGTAATTGCAAATAAATAAAAAAAAAAAA